>NW_017547298.1:1000139-1051275 GCF_001854935.1 Bemisia tabaci | reverse complement strand
TAAGAATCATGTGCTGGAAGAGTGATAACAGTCGAAAAAGTCGACGAAAATAATTGTTTTTCGATTCCAGGATTTTGGGTTTGAGGCGCTGCTGCGCCCTTGCATGGGCTCCGTTCGGTCTAATATTTGGCACAGAGTCTACCTAAGACTAGTACTTTGCAAATATGAAACATTTAGCAAAATCCAGGTGGGGCCGGAAAAGGCCCAAAACGTTACTCCTCCTTTGCCTCCGTGAACCGTTACAATATTTTATAAATGAATCGTCTAATTCGTCCACAATGCTACCTTTTTAATGAGAGAACGTGTGATTTCAAACCTACCTATTAATTGGTCCATTAGCGCCAATATTTGTGGTTTGATATTTTTCGTTTTATCTCTCTACTCGATGCACTCTGATATACTCGATGTATATTGCGTGATGCCCACGCATTTCAAGGCTAAGATACTGCAAAGTCGTCCGCACTCATTCCGTAGTCTGCATATTCCTTGAAATTTCACTGAACTCATTCTCAACCGCAACCTCGAGTGTGGATCGCGGCAGTCATTCAAGGTGGTCAGCAAACTCCTCAGCATTAGCACATCGGCTACGCATGAATTAGCATTTTAACGCAAATTTCTCTTATCGGGCGTAAGCCTTAAAATACCATACACGCTGTAAAATGATTCGAAAAAATTCTTCAAATTCCTGCGATGCTCTTCAACAGGGTGATATGATAAGCTTTCAAAATGTCTAGAAATTTTACCTAACTATGGAAAGTCGGAAAATTTTGTCGTGGAACATTGAACATTTTGCTTCCACCCGAAACATCTTAATCTTTTCATGCGTATACGTGAGCGCCTTATCTGCAAAATTTTAAATATGCGACTTGACTAAAATTGTCACACCAAGTTTGGTCAAAGTCAGAAAAATTCGTGTTTAAGAATCTTAAATGTAAAGAAAATTATGTTCGAAAATCTTAAAAAACGAGAGAAAAGTCAAGAAAATTCGAAATCCTAGAACGTTTTTCTCCTCATTGAATCTTGCAAGGAGACCCTGTTTTTTTTTACCCCAAGTGCGACCATTCCGTAGAAAAGCGGCGTCTGTTCCAATTTTCAGGAGAGCGAATTCATTCTTGTTCAGTCAAATTTTCGATCATCAGCAATCGACGAATAATGCCGTCTAGTAAGGGTAGTAAAACCTTTCGCGGTCAATTCTTAACTCAAATAAAAAGAGGTCTAATTAGCAGCCGAATGGCTGAACGATCCAAAGAACGACACCAAACGCCGCTCGGCCAATCGTAATCAAGCTTGATGCATAACGTCGCGAACAATGCGCGTTGATACTCTTAATCTCGTCGGCATGCCCAGTCATCTGTCAAAATAAGCAGGCAGCATAATTGGATCAGTAGTTTTTTGCCCGATTACATCATTGCGAGCACGCTAAGTTTCCCAACGATTGTCACCGTATACCGTCGATCCAACGCGAATCGACTACGTCATAGGTACCGTGTCTATCAACTGTTCCGCGAACCGAACAATAACTTATGGCATTAAAATCTATCATCAATACGTTCGTATTATGAACGGTTTTTTTGGTTTTGTTTTGTTTTTTTTTTTTAAATTTTCCCGCCCGGTTTGAGTAAGAATACTATGAACGTGATATCGAGTATTGCGGTAACTGATGAGCACGCAATCCATAATGTGCGTCTGAATATAATGATATCTTTTCAATGCTGTCACATGTTGATGTGTTGATGAAATGGCTGAGGCTTTACACCTGGATAGAGTTTGGGTAGAATCCTGAGAAATCTTGTCAATGCTGTCACATGTTGATGTGTTGATGAAATGGCTGAGGCTTTATACCCGGATAGAGTTTGGGTAGAATCCTGAGAAGCTCCGAATGTATGACTCCCGACACTTTTAAGCTGGTGCAAGGATATCACCATCGAGTAATTTGCAAATTTTGGCTACGGTGCAACCGTCAATTGTAGCACAGAAAATTGCATCGCCCGATTCTCGAACCTCTGCTGGTTCTAGAAGTTTTGAGTATCATATTCGAGCTTTTTCTCAGGGCTCTTCCCTTACTCCATAATTTTTCCGAAGTTGTCAGCACTTAGCATTTACTCCCTCTTTAATTCACGTGCTCTTCAATATTGGAGATCTCACAAATAATCATTGATGTGTATTTTTTGATTTATACAGTTTTTTTTTTTTTTTTTACTATTAAAGGTACATGGTTTTACACTTCGGCCATCGATATCATCTCGTTCAAAAGGTAAACCTCGCATACCTCCAACTAAAAGTTCGTAGTCAACGCATTCCGGCCTCAGAGGTTGTCAGTGCGAGGGTCGTTAAAATATTTCGTCTCGAAAGTCGACGCGCGACGGTCGCTCGAACTTTCTCCGATCCGAAAAATGAACACCCGTGAACTTCAGAATCCCGAGATGATCCGGTCGAAATCCGAAATCGTCGTCGCATCTCCGAGGTCCTAAGACATCCCCGCGGGCGAGGGATTCCCGCGAAAGGGGAATCCGGTCGGATGCAGTCGTCGTCGCGTCGATCGACGTCGTGACGGCGACGGCGCGGCGCGGCGGTTGTGTAATTCGTGACGCGAGGTGCAGCGTGATGATTAATCCAATTTTTGGCATTTTTGACGCTTCAGGACGATTTTTCTCGAAAATTTGGCAACGTTGGGAAAAGGTACAAATCACATTCCTATGTATTNCCCCCCCCACATCCACCTCGGATCGGTCATTAGCTCGGAGACGAGCCATTGTCAATAAGAACAATTACGCGGGTCACAGGCACTCGGGCATCCCGACACCCGCGATGCCCGATGCGCCGCGACTCTTGGTAGTTCGCAACCGTTTCCACGTGGAATCAGAAGGAATTAAAATCGTGATGGGTTAGGAGGGGGAGGGGGTGAGGTTCCCACTTTCGCTTTTTCCGGTCGGAAGCGGTGTGCCGTTCCGGTTGTCTGGTGCGAACTAGAGTCCCTTTATACTGAGAGTCAAGACAATTCGGCTCATGGATGTCATAAACGGGAATAAAGATCACAGAAATTGAACGTTTTTCGTAACCTTTGATCGGCCCATTCTCAAATGCCTTTCTCCGTTCCTCCTCTCATTCCGTTTGTTCCTTGCCGACCCCGTAATTCCCCGGTCCATTCCAGATTATAATCTTTGCAATTGGTGAAAATGTAATCTTTATTCCCGTTTGTGACACTGTGGAGGCCTAAAATACGGGAACCAATCAGAAATGGATTCAAATTGTCTTGACTCTCAGTATAAAGGGACTCTAGTGCGAACTACGAAGAGGAAGAACCGATTGCTCGTATGGCTTACGAAACTTATCGATCCAGGTAATAGAATTTTCTGGTTTACACTGGAATAAAAAACACATTGGATCTAGAGTCCGGACTCTTGAAGACATCGACAAGAAAAAATACTCTTGATTCAATCGGATTTTTGCTTAAATCAAGAACCAAGCCTCTTAATTTGAGCGGATTTCCTTTTGATTTAAGCAAAAATTTGATCGAATCAAGAGTATTTTTTCTTGTCAATGTTTTCAAGAGTCTGAACTCTAGATCCTATGTGGTTTTTTTTTCCAGTGTAGGAAACCCAACTTTTCACTAGGGTCGTGACCAACTTGTGGATTTGCCCTGAAAATCGTGAATGCGGAGNCAATAATTCCTTTACGGAAGAATACTTTTAAATTTCCCGGGGATTTTCAATGACGTTTTCTGATTGGTTAATGAAAGACCAATGAGAATGCGAAATGACACGGACGTACACACAAAAAAGGCCTTATTTTTTTTTACTATAGTAAGATTTTTTAACCTCCAGAACTTCAACTCTTGTGGAATAATGCGACTTGTGCACATTTTCTAAAATTGACAAAAAATCAACAAAATGTTGATCAGCGCGTAGTGTGGACTTTTTTGCGAAAACCCTGCGCGTTTCAGATAATTGCGGAGGCCTGGAACAATTCGCTCCCCTGCTTTCCACCGCAAGCAGTCAAACTTCTTGAACGTAGCTATGTCTAAAGTGCGAAACCACGTATCTCCGTTTATGACGTTGCAGACTTCTTGATATATTTTTTTTTCTATGGAAAACTAGTCAAATCAATATCTTGAAAACTTGTTCGATTTTTCCTCTCTGTTGTCACAATATCCTGCACAAATTGCAAACCATAGAGTTGCCTTGTTCCTCTTTAAAAAAATGAAATAGGAGCGGAAATTTTGAAACACAGCAATGGAGGTACGTGATTCTGCACTCACAAATCGACCGATATGATCTGAGTTTTTCAGTCATAAGAGCTGAACCTCGGTCCAGGCAGCTTTGCTTTTTTTTCGGCCGGGAGCGTTGCCGTTCCGGTTGTCCCAAAGACTAGATTGTGAACGGTTTACAGCGTTTTTCTGACTACAAAGATTGTTAAAGTCCAAACAATACTAAGTCGCGTATTTGGCAGATTGAACCTCTGAGAATAATTATTTTTTTCAAATAACGTTATTTTAGCTCCAAATTTCAACCCATCTTTGGTTCACCTATGATTTTTTGTCTGTGTCAAATGTTCTTTAAACATGCCCTCGTGGAATGTTACCGCATCGTCCAAATCTCGAATTTTTCAACTCTAAGTCCTTCTTTCCGTGGACGGTCGCACGTTGTGACATTTTCGGTCGAATCGGGTACAAAGTGGTCCTGCGAGAGATGAGTTAAAATTGCGCCATGCTCCAGGCCACGGACCCACGGAGACTAATCTCATTCGGTCCTCAACTTTAAGCGTTGACAAAGCTTCTTCAAATTCTTTATTTTTGGGCCCGGTCGTGGATTTTTACCGAAAATATTCTTCGGGTACTTTGCGTAAACTGAGTAAAAAATCTCGGTGTATTTACTAAGAAAAGGGTAAAATTACCAAAAATTCAGGGTTCTATTTGATCCCAGTTTTTTCTTGGTAAAATTACCATTTATGGAATTGGTAATTTTACCGAGAAATCTCGGTAAAATTATTGAACTTTCTCGGTAATTTTACCGGACCTTGGTAAAAACGCCAATATTTTTTATCGACTGTGGTAGAATTACCGAGATAAAATGGCAAAGCTACCGGGAATTGATTACCAATAAAAGTGGTATTCTTACCTGAAAATAACAGTAAAATAAAAATACCGGTTTTTAGGTAAGCTTACCAGTCTTTCTTGGTAAAATTACCAATAATTGGTAAAAAAGTGAGATGGTAAAGGTACCAACGGACCTTGGTAAAAACGCCGAGAATTTTTTTTCAGTGTAAACATTCTGAGACTCGGCAACACTGCTCGCTGAATGCAGAGCGTTTTGCGATTCTCTCACGTTGAGTGGTAACTGGTGAACTCGAGAAAGTTTTAAATCAACGTAGGCAATCGATTTTACGAAACTCCTGCTAATGACTAATCGCCCCCCCCCCCACAGCCCTCCCCCCCTTAACTCCTCTCATTGAGTCGATTAGCCTCACCGCCGCGACTGCTTTTATTTATTTACTTTTTTAATTCCTTCTTCCATTGTTCATTTGCTCCTCGTCCTCCTCTCTCCATCTGGCATCGACTTACGGCACCGACAGTTTTCGCGTAATTGCAACTGATTTTTTTTGACATGACAAACAATTGGATTGATTTCAGGAGTAAAAACCAAGATAAGATCACATTTCTCGAGATTCTTGGATGGAAAATCGTAGCTACTCCGACGTTAGGGCGTATCTCAATTTTCAGAAGAGCGCTGTTCCCTATGTAACGTTAAGCTTTTAGGGCTCATGTGAAAATAGAGTTACGCCCTTACGTCCGAGGAAGGACGAAATTCGACAGGGTTAGAAATAGAGCACCTTGCGGTGAATGCATGTTTTTCCTTCAAAACTTCACGTAGATGGCGGAAAAAACCTTGAAAATTTCCAAATTCAACTGTCAAATGGATTGCATTTTGCAAAAAGGAACCACATTGCAATGTTGCTTAGATTGTGCAACTTCTTTTGTCTTGGAGGATAAACCCGATTATCCATTAATAGTTTCTATTTTACTCGCTAAAAACTGTAAGTTTAAAACAAAAATTACCATCTAAATTTCATAGTTTTTCACGATTTCCGCAATTTTATTGCAAAAGATGAAGTTGCCTAATCTTAGCATCATTGCAATGCTAGTGGTTCCATTTTGCAAAATGCAATCCAAATATGGAAGGGGCTATCCATTATTGACGTCATCGGGTTCTCAGGGGGAGAGGAAAAGGGGTCTAGAACTGTCCGAAAAATTACTTTAAACAAGGGTTGAGGGAGAGAGGGGAGCGAGGGGCTAAAAAATCGGATGAAGTGTTTAACATCATTTGGACTGCATTTTGCAATTTAGACCTATAGATGCTGGCTTATCTGAAAAAACACTTATGTGCATAGGGAAACTAATGGCGCATAAGTTGTTTTTAAACCGGGCTGGAATTTATAGGTCCAAATTGCAAAATGCAGTCCATTTATGGACGGCACCTCGTATGAGCCACAGGTGGATTCAAGAGAGGGGCGTAGGGAGCGTACGCCCCCCCTCCCCCTCAATGTCACCCTGTCTGCGCGCACCCTTGTCCCTCATGTACCCTGTTAATGTATTTGCTCTCCACCTTTCCATGGAGAGTTTGACTTGATACAGAGATGGACTCTCCGGATGGCGTGGGATATCCCCTCCATTACGTTCTCAACTTTGAGAGCTTATTTTGAGCTTTGGTGTTTATTTCAGAGAAAACCTAGCATTGTGTTTTCCACGAAATTTTATAATTAGTATTTAAATCGCAAATTCCTGACACATGCAAGAGCTCCATTTCAGTCGCCAAATTATGTGACAACCTTGTTACCTTGACAAGTTTTGAGGAACAGGATTTCTGGAACGGGAGAGATAAGGAACTCCTTGCGTCCTCGCAGAGGCTCACAATGATTTCGGGAGAGATAAGGAACTCCTTGCGTCCTCGCAGAGGCTCACAATGATTTCGGTCCAATTTGACATCACTCGTCGCACAGTTGACTCGTAAGTTAGAGTCCCTTTATACCCAGAGTTACGACAACTCACTTTTGGTTGGGCCAGGGTTTGGCTGAAAGTGGCCTACAAAAAAATCCAATTCTGATTGGTTCTCGCTCATGGAGGCCGAAACGAGTGCACCAAGATGGCGGTACCTCGTATGTGAACAAGAATAATGAAAATATTACCTAATTGTGGTTTATCAAGAGTAAATTGTCATTTCCATCGGTCCAAAATGAAAATAGATTAAGAAATTATTCACAAACCAATCTCATTTTATTTTTAATTGATCAGTTTGTTGATGTTGTTGTTTTTGTGTGACAGACATCGCAGGATTCCTGTTCCTTATCCCTCAATATCGTTCGTTTGGGTGCACTCGTTTCGGCCTCCATGGCCAGCCAAGACCGGCTGTCAGTCAGCTGATAATTGAGTTGTCGTAACTCTGGGTATAAAGGGACTCTATCGTAAGTGAGTTAAGTGAGGTTGCGACGGGTGCCGAGTTCCTGAACGAAACATGCGTTTTTTCATTATCATGCGCACCCACACACGTTTGAGTCATTCCCTGCAAGATCTAGGTCGCGTGCGATTGTCCTTTCGAGGTGTCGCAACTCTCATTGAAGAGCCTCCTTCCAAGAGGCGGCCTTTCCTCCCGAGATCGTCCTCCGTTCGTGGAGTATGGGTACCCAGCAGGGAAGCGTGGGATTGTCAATCCGAAAAATAATTAAAAAATAAAGCACAATGAAAATGCATCGTTCCAAGTTCGAATACTATCGTTAAAACTATATACGAATGTAAAACGATGAGAGACAACGATTCATCAGTAATCTGCGACAACTTAACGTGCATTATACTAATTTATACATTGAAATATATAGCTGAAATACGGGAAGCGAGGTTTAAAGAAGATACAAATAAAAAAACCTAAATTAACGTTTTGAAGTATCACTCAGCCATTCTCAATCGACGAAACGTTCAGAGTAATAAAAGTACAGGTATATAATAATGTCCACTGGTTGAATATTGGAGTCCCGAAAGTAAAAGCTTCCACCATTGCGGAGATAGCGACAGAGTGTCTCTTGTCTCTGTTGCCCGGCCATCCCTCTCTTCTCTCGAAACAAAATCCTGACCATGCGTTTGCTCCATTAGGCATTCCTTTCTTCTAAAGCTCCAGATACTCCTGCTTGCTAGACGCGAAAAGTAGAATTCGATCCTTCTTTGAGCAAGTTACGGGCGGCGAGTTGGAACCTAATCGGCTACGGAGATCATAGGGTACATAGAGTCGTAAATCGTAATGTAAACCCTGGTAAAAATCGGCGATAAGAGCTGCGTTCCAAAATATCATAGGACTTCTTATAGCCGGCTAAAGAAGGCTACAGAAAATCATATAGCTGGCTGTAGAATGCGGAGAAAATCATACGGCCGGGCTATACGAAGTGATAAAAAATTATGCAGTCGGGCTATAGTTCCTATCGCCGGGCTTTACACTTTATCGCCTGGCTGTTGCTTTTTCGCCATCGATTATAAAAGGCTATAAGAAATTGTGTAGAAATTCGTGTGCTTTGGAAATCATTAAGTTTGATACGGATCCACCTTGATATTTACAAAACACACATTATATTTTCCTTTAATGCATATTTTTTTTTTTCATCAATTAAAATGAGAATAATCCATGCAGGATGTGCAAACTTTTTAAAATCATGAGTTGAATAACGCTGACTCCGCCAGATTAAATATTAGAGCCTAACACAAAGCGGAGCGGCGACGCACTGGCGCCTACAAACCTAACAGGGATACTTCACGCATTGCGCAATGCGTGAAGTATCCCTGTTAGGTTTGTAGGCGCCAATGCGCGTTTCGCGCTGGCTGCCCGCCTGCCGCGCCGCAGCGTGCCACGGCGCTTGAAGCAACTATTTCACACCAGAGACATTGCACAGTATCACAATATCATACGAAACTGAAGGCGCCCTAATATATTAGGATTGGCAGGCATCCATCAAAAGTACGGAGCTTTCCTGGCAAAATAAATCAAGATACTACGGCCCTAAAAGAGAGCAGTAGTCCAAAAACTCACTAGCATCCGTAATTAGTAACGTCTAGTATACACTTTATCACCTGGCTGTTGCTTAATCGCCATCGGCTATAAAAGGCTATAGGAAATAGTGTTGCCGGCTGTAGAGGCTGTTGGAAATCTTACAACCGGCTGCAGGTCTATGGTATTTTGGAACACAGATTCTACCACTAATTTTTACTAGAGAATGGGAGAGCTGGCGCCTTTTGTGTGCATTTTCCAGGTCCCAAAGTCTGAGACTCCTGTATCACACTGGATCACTTTTTCGATTCATAACCGATTGTCTTCGATACACGGGGACTCGGCCATCCGATGTAAACAAAGAGGATATAAATTATTGCGTATTCAGATTCTACATCGCCATTTAGGATCGAAAATGGATCGAAAAAGTGAGCAAAGCTCGGCGGACACCGGGCTCGGAACTCGTCGACCAGAACCTGGCGCCAGCTATCCTTTTCACATTACGACTCTATGTACTATATGAGGGCTACTCGCTGCTCAAGACGCGCATCTAGCTCGCAGGTGTATCTGGCACTCCAAAGCTCTGCTTATCGGAAGCTCCTCTATTCGGCGGCGGTGTCGCACAAATATAGAACGGAAGCGGGTGGTGGGCCAGGACCGGGCATCGGGCACCGGGGCCGGGGGAAGAAGGAACAAGCGCAAGCGACGAGGAATCGGTGTCTTGGGCAGGAGGAAGACGAGCGAGGTCGAGGGTCGCGTCGGTGGCTAATCAAACAAGGTCTACGCTAATTAGTCGTCGGGGACAAGGGGGACGACCGTGCGCCAAGCGCCGAGCAGAGAGATAAAAGCCACCATGTTGTCGGCAGCCCCCGGCCCCCGGCGAAAGGGGCCAACGAGGACAAACAATGTGTCCTGACGAGTGACGACAGGATGTGCCAACGCGGTGTCGACAAGGTCTCATCCTCAGGAACCTACCCCAATTTAATCTAGCGTAGAATTTGGCAACCCGTAAATGAATCAACTCGAGTAAATATTGTCATTGGGAACCACAATTTTTGGCTCAGTTCAGAAACAACGTGTGTACCATTAGTTTCCCTACGCACGTAAGTGTTTTTACGGAGGAGCCGCATTTAAGTTTCTAATTTCGAAATGTAGTCCGACCAGAGTTGACCTCTGGATCAATAGACAAGAATGACGATTAGGTGTCGCAGAGCGCCCGGGCGCGCTGTAAAAACGACTTGAATGTGTGTAGTCCAACTTGAGTTCATATACCTACAGGGAGAGTTCTGTCGGCTCCCTGATTGGTCTTCTAGTCGAAGTCGTGGCGTGGACTGGCCCGGGGAGGCTGGGGGCGATGGCCCCCTTTCAACTTTAGTCCAAAGGGTGCCCTGAAGTTTTAGGGCCCATTTCGATACTTTTCAAGGAAGCTTGTAGCGGCTGCGTCTCAGAGCCTCTTTTGAACGCTTCCTCTTCGCTTTGATTAAGAGGGGCACCCAATCCCTAATCCACTTTTTGACCACCTCTTGTTGAGGCTTTTAGTGGGGGTTTTTAAGCTTAATTTTGAGTCGGAGCTCACCCAGGCGCTTGAGAGTACCACCTCAAAAAAAGAATTCAATAGTTGATGAAGCTGTCCATTTTATACTTGGCTGGACATTTTAGCCTCATTGTTAAATTCTATGTACCTTTAACTGTCCTTGATTCTTAGGCTAAAGGCTTAAATCCAATATCAAATCTTCTCTCTCAAGTAATAATTGTTTTATCCTCCTTATTCTGTTACAGAAACAAACCTAATGATCGAAAAAAAATCCTGAAACGGGAGAAAAAATGGTTGCATATGTTAGAAGACTGGCAAAATTACATGGATAAACATCATAAAACGGTATTTACTTTTTAAGTTTATTTATTTAGTAATCTTAATCATTTGTCATAAGCTGTGCCTTTTTGAATGTCAAATTTAAAATATATCTGTCTTATAATCATTTACTGTAAATCCTATAAATTAATTTAAAAAACAATGAGATGTGTAGCATTTAACGATTAAATGATGCCAGAAAAATCATGATTTTTTATCGAATATAGGCAGATCATGTAGAAATCTATGAAGTAAAATATGAATTGCTGAAATTACTTTATTTGATGGAATAATTTTTTGATTTTATGCCCTAGGTAAGAGAACGATGTAGGAAAGGGATTCCTGCATCCATCAGGCCTAGAGCATGGCTATTCCTGTGCGGTGGTAAACTACTATTAGACAAACATCCGTACCTGTACTCAGATTTATTAAAAAAAGAGGGTGATCCTAGGTGGATAGATGACATTACTAAAGACTTACACAGGCAGTTCCCTGACCATGAAATGTTTGCATCTCAGCAAGGATATGGGTGAGCGATTAAACCTAATTCTAGTCACTGTTGTTTTCATCTAAGTATGTTTGTTTGTAAATAGATCCCAAGGAGGAATGCCACACTGTTATAGCAACCAATCCCAGAGTGTATGCCATGAAAAAGTCCTTAATTATCTGATGTTGAATTTGAGGAGATTGTATCAATGCACTCAAAATCTTGAACTTTTTTGTCAATCGATGGCCATGTTCACAACCACTCACCTCTATTTGTAGATTGGAGAGGATTAATGTATGAGAGAGGGAATCGTCCATTTTTAAGGCTCTCTATACAATCCTCCAAAATTTAGTATCAACTCTTGAAAGTCCTCGAGAAAATTTCCAGAAGTTCTTAAAAATTCCTTAATTTTATCTTTGAAAACTCATGAAAAAGGCTCATCAATTTCGCCTTCGTGAGCTCTTATCATCCATGCACAACCCACTGGAACGAACCATGTATTATTTCTGTTTTCTATTCATAGTCCAGATCATAAAAAGCCACGAGGTCAAAGAATTAATTCATCTGTTTTTCTGTTTTTCTGTTTTTCAATTTCATTAATCATCAATTTTGAATTTGAAATGAAAAAATTGTGTAAAGGTTCTGGTGATTATGTTACTTGCCTGCAAATGGCTTTGCACGATTTGGTAGTTATCAAAATACATTTGTTTCCTTTTTCTAGAGAGGTAATGTTTTGTTTTGTTTTGTTTTTTCAGGCAAAGAGATTTATTTGATTTATTGAAAGCATATTCCCTGCTGAATCCAGTAGTTGGTTACTGCCAAGCTCAAGCTCCTATCGCTGCATTTTTATTGATGCACATGCCCGCAGAAGAGGCTTTTTGGTGTTTTGTGTCGGTGTGTGATAAATATTTGACTGGATACTTTAGTCAAGGAATGGTAAGTGTTCACGGCTCAACCATTTTTTACCTTTCTTCAAGATGGTTACCATGTTGCTATTCAAGTAAATTTGATAATTTTGTACGAGTATTATTGTAGGAATAGGGATAGTATTTGGACCGTGTTTAGCAGAAAGGAACCAAGCCATATATAAGCTATTGTCAAATTTAACGCAGTAATTTGATTTATTACAAGAGAACGTTTGCGCAGATTTCTTTGAAAATTTTTAGGAATTTGCTTTGGACTTTGCAAAATATTAAATGAAAGCACTAAAATCTGCATTATTTTAGTGCCTCCACCTGTTAGACCAATCATAAACCTTTAAAGAAAATTAAGAAAAGAATCATCATTTTGCTTTATTCTATCAAAAATATTTTCTGAACATTTTATTTATAAAAACCAATTCTTCTCCAAATTGGCAAAAGTTCTGTAACTTTGATTGTTTTCAAGAGAAGTGTTCTTCTAGTTTTATCATCCATTGACACTCTGTTAATACTATATAAATGCACTTTATGTACCAATTTTCTCTCTTCTTTTTTCTATATTAATCTAATTTTTTCCTTCCTTTTTATTTTTCAGGAAGGAATTAAACTAGACGGAGATATTTTATTTGGTTTATTGAAGAAAGTAGCACCAGAAATTTACAAGCATCTGGTGAGCATTCTCCAAAATTATTCCTTTCTTTTCTTAAGCTTTCAATTTTCACTGGCGTCTTTTATATTTGCGTACCTACTAGAAGGCTGTGCATTGATTTTGAGACTTGTCTGATGATGGATAAATGGCTAAGTAATTAGCCTCAAAAAGAAATGATTTTTTTTCTAGCATAATCTTGAGCCATTCTTATATCTGTGTATTGGCTAAACCAACTAATGCAATTTTCACTGTTGAAATCTAAGACACTCTGTGTTTTAGTTTGAGAGCCAGACATTTAGTGAAAAAACCGTGACATAAGTCGTGACACTTAAATCCACACTAATAAGGAAAATGGGTGTCTGCAACATAATGGCACAAGCTACAACATGGCAGACGACCATTTTATCGACCATATTTAGACGACTCTGTCTGTACAAGTTAATCTATCGATTTAAGTGGTCTAGACTCGTGTCACCAGTTTGCCCCTAAATACCATTGGGCTCTCAGACTATTTCCACTTTATTTCTTGGGTCAAAATACTTGAATATTATTTTCTTTAAGTTCTCCTGAATCACCTCTGCTATTTTTACTAACTTCTTTTGTCATTTATTGTTTCAGAAAAAGCAAACTATTGAACCAATCTTGTATATGACCCCCTGGTTTCTGTGTGTTTTCATTCGAACTTTGCCCTGGGACACACTCCTTAGAGTTTGGGACATGTTCCTTGTCGAAGGTATGAATGTTATTTCATCTGTTAAGTTAAATACACAGGTTAACAGGGCTTTTGTGCCTGTGCTTATTATTTTACTTACTCATTTTTTAATCTTAAATAATTTTAAAAGTATCAATAAAAAGATTTGTTGATCAAGTTCTACGTGAGGAAATGGAACTTGAAATCGCCAAAAAAACCTATCTCTGTTATAATTTGAGATCTTAATTTGATTCACCTTTAGATTTTGACTGCACCCTAGATGCTAGATTTTTATCAGAAGTCAATTGAAAATCCACTGTACATCCTGTCTCCTTTTATGTTGATTTCTAATCTTAAGCTGATGTTATTTTTCAGGTGTTAAAATAATTTTCAAAATGGCAATAGTTTTGATGAAATTAAGTTTGCATGGCAAACACAAAACCTCCTATTCAGTCATCAAAAAGAAACATCCAACTATGTATGAAACTTTAGAGGCATTGCGAAATCCTCCATTTGAAGAACTGCGCAAAGAAGATGAGATCGTTAATCTAGTAAGTTCAGTTTGATCGTTGAATGCTTTCATAAGATAAGAATTTATAATTTTTTTTATTCAATGTAAGTTCAAAGGAGCTTTTTTTATAACTCAGAAATTGTCAAAGATGGAAACAAGTTTGATATTGATACTTGTGGAAGTACTGGCTAAATTCATCTTTCTAAGTCTCAGATATTTTCTTCAGTCAAAATCTACATTGTTTTTCTTTTAGAGTGTAGAAAACATTATGACATGATGTAACAAATTTTCAACTCATCAATTCCTCAGATCAAGTGATTTTTCAGTAACTTAAATGAGTTGTAGGAAACCTTGCTCGTTTTTTTAATAACATAACATTCTCTAATCAAACACTGGAGGCTATTTATTGAAATCATATGTTTGTCAGCCAGTCATGACTAGGCTAAGATTAAATGGAGCTATGTTGTTAGCTGTTCTGATCAGATAACTCGCCGTTTACTTGCAAGCCCTTTGTCGGACCAGATAATGAACTGGTTGTTGGACAGCAAGGAGATGCCCCCAACTATTTGACTATTTAGGTAATCCAGCATTTTGTTTTATTTTTTTCTTTCAGATTTTAAAGTTAAATTTGACCGATGAAGACTTCGATTACGAGCATATCCGGCAACTAAGGAAGAGGAGAACCCAACAAAATAGACAGAACGCAGCTGCAGCTCGCTGATGTGAAGACCATCAATACACTCTGCCCTGCTCTCTATGTCATCCTTGGTTCAATTTTCTGAGTCTGAGTTGAGCCCTCAAGACTGAATTTGAACAATGAGTAGCTGCCTTCTCTATGAAACCCAGAGGCACCACTCTACACCTATGCTCATCTCTTTGTTCGCGATCATTTTTATGGTGCTCCAAGTATTTCCCTATCCACAAATAAGTAGATTTTTGTCCTTTTTCTCGTCTCTTTTTTCAGTGAAGTTTCTGTAGAGAATTTTCGTCTAAATAAGTTTCATCGCGATCAAAGGAAAATAAACTGCTATTTGCCTCAAAATACAGGAGTTGTTTTCCTCAAAATGTGTCGTTGTAAAATAGGAAAACGGAGATCGGCTGTTATCATATTTATTTGTCTAACTTCTCATTTTATTCCCAATTTTCTATTTATTTTCTTCTTGTATTCAGAGCATAATTTACTAATAAAAATAAAAGACAAATTCTGGAACACTAGCTGCGAAGTATGTTCTCTAACTTATCCTGTAAGCTAGAATGCGTAGTCAACATCCTGCAAATTAAATGTAAATTAAAAAATCTAGAGACCACCTGAAAATTGATTGGGTTGTATGATGTTCGAATTTCAAGATGGACAACCTATTTTATGCGGTTCAAGTGAACTTGATAGTTGTCAATATTGGTTGCTGTTATTTTCAGTAATTATTGTAAACTCAAATCTTTTGATGAATGGGGTAAAAAATTTCTATTGTTTCTGGTTTCAAGCTTTCTGTCTCCATGTAACGAAATAAAAAATTTTCTTTAGCTTTTTCGATCTCCAGAACCAATTTTATTTCTTTTTCAAGTAATTTTTGATACTAGATTACAGGAAAGGTAGATTGTAAGGCTTCAAATTCACTTCATTACATTTGTACTGATGCCGTATTATTATATTTTTGTAGTCAGTTCTCATTTTTTGCATGTCTGTCCCTTCCAGAAGGACTGCATATCTGATTATTTAACGCTGAAGAGCCTGCTAGTCATTGTTATTTGTAGCTTTAGTTTTATTATAACATTTAACGTTATTTATTTATTTTTCACAAAGGAGAATTTATTATAGTTATCAAGTGAACACTTATGTGTGAGACACTGACTGATGACTTACACCAAAAAGTTTTCTACACATAAGCATATTATACTGAGGTTGCCTTCGACAAATATTACAGGTCCCCCAAAAGCGATGTTAAACCTGTGCCCTTTAATTGTGAAGACTTCTATAGGTTAGTCTGGCTTAGTGATCATGCTAGTCAGAAGAAGTCTATGGAAGCTTAACCCTGAAGAGTATTAAGTTAGATTGTTAAGTGTATACTATTTTCTGTGCAATCTTCTATTTTACTTTGAAGAAAGCATATTCAGGATCATAATTGTCTATTTGATCTGCTCTTTGACTCTGTTATTGTAATGTTTCGGTTACATCTGTGTTTTTTGCAACACCAGCAGGTAACTTAAATTTAGATCAATTGTAAACGCTGACTGTTTTTTCTTTTTTTTTATTGAACAGTCAGGTATCTGATTTTGTCATGGAGATTAATGCAACAAGCTCGTACGTAATTTTACAATATCGTTGCATTGGCTCTTTATAATTTTTAGTATTTATTTTCTGCATATATTTTTTATTATTAGTGCTGATGACTCAGCACCAAGCTTCTTTCATTGTTGTAATAGCATTTCACACATTATGTCACTTTCTACAGCCTCATTCAATTTATTTTAGTCTACTAGTAGACTAAATAGAGAAACTAGGCTAAAGGGGTGTAGTAGACTAATCATTGAAAGTATGCCTTTGTTGATAGAACAGGTACTGTGCAGGAAATGAATTATGATGTTGATTGTTAATTCTTCGAGATTTTTGTCCTGATTTTATAATCAGGTATTCTACTTAGATTGGTGGGTCCCTCAGTGATAGGACTAAAAGAGAAATGATCAACTAAAGGAAGTAATAATAAAATATCGGAACAAAAAGATAAGGATGACAGACGTGTATTGGTATAGATTACATGGTTTTTGAATCAGGGTTTATGCCTGGGACGTGCAATAGTCCCCATGCCACTGACAGCACTGCTGACTTAGTATACAACACGAGGTTTAGATCACTGGGATTTGTCAAAAAAATTGTATGCATAATGTTTTGTTAACACCAATAAAACCGCTGTTGGGAACAGCTGACGTTGTCCAATCTGCTACAGCTCTCATTTTGTGCAGTTTTATAGCAAAGTGAGTCGTACAGTCAATAAAAAAAATACACATGGCAACAGGTCAGCTTTGCCAACAGTGAACGCTTTGATCGTCATCTGTAAGGGTCCGTCAATTGTCCTTCTTTCATATCTAAAGTTTTTTAGTGCATGGGCAAAAGCAGGTAGGCAAGTGGGCTTGGAACAGAAATAGTATTTAATGATATTAATTGACAAGCAGGATAATTTCCTTTGTATATTTACATTTTTTTCTCTTGTAAACCAATTTGCTTATGTTAGAAAATTTTCCAAGTGTTTTTTATTTTGAATTCAACAAACTTGATCTAAAAAGACTTTTTTGTTTACCGAAACATATTTTTAATGTAGTCTTAAAATGCTCAAAAATCTTAAAAACCATCAAGGAATGCTCTACGTTTTCTTGAAGTAACAGTTAATGATTTCTCTTCTATTTCTCCAAAGAAAGCGCAAATTATCAATCCTGTGTATTAATGCAAAAGTTAGTACAAACCAGTGCCTTTCTATGTGTTTCAGAAAATTTTACGTTCCAAGGAGTAAAATCATATTCTCCAAGTGAGCATATCTAATACTTCTCTGCACTTATGGGAGGAGGGGGAAGTTTCTGAAGTTCAAAATTTTTCTACTCTTTTCTTTCCACTAAAAATATGGTTAAATACTCAGAAAAATCTCCGCATGTGACCAGATCTGTGAGAAGGGACCTTATCTTCTTGGAGAAAATTTTCCTCAACCTTTCATAAAAACTTGAACTCATTTTTTTACAACCTAAGAATTTGTGTCATGGAACTGCAGCTCTCATATTTCCTCCAATTTTTGAGGTTTCAGAGTCCAACTTATGTCAAAATTTCCAAATTTTTTGCCTTTATGCTTTAAAAAAACTATGGAAAACTTTCCTCCGAAAGCTAAAATCCCTTTTCACAAATCTGCTTTTGTACGTTGCTGTATGAAACAAGAATGCTGTTACTCCATTCTAGGTTTTCAATTTCTTCTTCAGCAAAATGTTATATTGAAAAAGCTAAGATGCAAAAATTAGCCATTATAAATACCTTCTTTGATTCTGTACGCATTCAAAATATCTGTGTCATGCACTTCAACTATCAGGAACTTGCACTAAAAAATGAGGCACAAAAATAAAACTTCTGGTATTTTTTTGAGAGAGTATCTTGTTTGAGACAAAATTTCATAACTGGAATGGTGTCATAGCATTCTTCTTTCTGTTGGCAGCATACCACGAGGTTTTTCTCATGATTAGGTTCTTTGCTTTTCATGTATTGCTTGCATTTATTCCAAACAGTTAGAGAGATTTTCTGCAAATTTAAACTTAAGCTAAGATGTTCAAATTTTCTTGTTTGCGTACAGTTTGTAGGACTGAATTTTTTGAAGGTTTAGCATTTCTCAATCTTTCATGATGATTATCTTTAAACCATGAAACAATTAATTCATAGGAATTATGTACATAGGCTTTTAAGCACATACTCTCACTTGATTAAGAATTTTTTTTTGCCCACAATATTGTTTTTTTTTTATTCTTCTTTATCTATGTACTGCTATTATTATTATCTCTTAACTTTGCAAATATGTTTTTTTGCGTCTACCTGCATTTATTGGTGCTTCATATTTCTCTTCAATGGTTTTAAAACAAGCATCCCCCCCCCTCCCCACGATTTCTTTCATTTATTTTTTATCAAAACACTTTTGCTAAATAAGACGTAGCTCCTGCTTGCATGTGTGCATATACGCACGTACAGAAACCTAGTCAAGTAGGTCCTTCTTTTTCAAATGATAAAATTTACTCCATTTATTTTTTATCTTCTTCACAATATTTTCGCCTTGCTCTGTTCCTTTTCATGTTTTTTTTGGAAATATGTTGGAACTAAGGTTTCCTAGTTAAAGATCATTATTTTGAATAATAATTTTGTAAAGAAGATGTAATTAAAAAGATATTACTTCAGCTAAAAACGAGGAAACAAAGCAAGAAAGCTGATAATTCCAAATTTTGATAGAGAAAATGAACATTTCGTACCCTCGAGTTCGTAGGAAATGGACCCCCTAAAGATTTTCTTCCCTTTTGAATGCCCCTGTCCATCTTCCAACTTGTCTACAATCAGAATGCACTGATTAGCATAGAAGGAAAACTCCAAAAACATAATCTACCATCACGGCCTTCGAATGCCAAGACAGTTCTCCACTAATTCTGTTTCCTCAAGTTCTAGAATACACAGTCTCTCACGAAACCAACTCCTCCGCACATAATAACTATCCTGTAACCTTTTTAAGTCAGTAGATAAATTTGTATATAAGAACCATTTCTTTGGTATATATTTTTCTAAAGCCTCAATTTTGAAGCTGAATTTGTGCGTTTCATCTTTTTTCCTATCTTTCCTCTAACTTTAAACTCAGTGCCTTGACTTTTAAGGTGTTTCTTTATCTATTATCTGTATGTAAAATACCTTTTGTAAACTTTCCGACTGGAAAGAATGTGTATCAACAGTAATAATGTGTTGTAAATACAAATATTTTTACCAAAAGGCAGTCGCTACAAGAAGTATGTGCAAAGTAATGATATATTCGCATTACCTCCAGAATTAATGAAGGTGAATCAAATTGGTGAAAAAAGACTATCTGTGTACTCTCATCTCTGTAGGGAGTCTTAGATTTTTAAATTTAGTCCACTGGTTCACAAGCAACATGATTTTCCTTAAGTATCCTGCGCTTACATGTAAATGTAAATTCTTAATTTTGTGTGCAACGAGATACAACATTTTAGGATACATGCAAAAACAAATATCTCACCTAAAAACTGATTGCCTAGATTTCAAACAAGATTTTTAAAGATTAAAATCCAGTGCTCTAATGAATGATAGCTCTCCTTATCAATTCAATTGATTTATGCTGAATTTTAAGATGAGAACCGCTGTGCTCAAGATTTTAGCTCTGCCGTGGCAAGGAGAGGAAGCAGAAAAAATTATTTTTTTGAAAACAAATGACCAGACTTAAAAAATTGAAGCTCCAATAAATTGAGTGTATTAGCCATTTATACCAATATGAGACGCCTTTAGCATTTCTGGAGGTTATACAAATGTGTAATAAGTACTTACTTTACAAATACCCCCTGTAAACTATCTGCTTTAAAATATTATTCTGTAAGTAAACAAGTATGTTATACGACCATCCTCTTACGATTTCTATTTTCTTCATTGTCAGCATTTTTATCTCAAATACTGAGTTTTTTCAGCCTCATTGTGTGTTAAGAATTGATCATGAAAAATTTTGCAGCTCAATTTAACATAAACTTCAATTTGTACCTTGCTATACGGTATCCATTTTGATATATCTTTTTTACGTAAATACTGCTGTCTCCTAACTACTCGGGTTTTCATTGTTGTTTTCCTACATTCTAAAGGAAATGTACAAATGAAAGTTCCATTTGCTGCTCTTACCAGCCAAATAGTCGATTTTTAGTAAAATTTCTGCATTTTTTTTTCTTTCTTTCTTGCAAGCAGGGTTCTTTATGAACTTTTACAAGTGCTTCCTTCCCACAGTCATCCTGAGTGTGAACCAAGTTTGATTAAACTAAGTTCCTATCACTTAAAGTAATACAAAGCTCACAAAATAGCTCCTTATGTAATCAAGGGACTATCTATCTTCAAGTCTCAATGTATCCTCTAACTGAAAACTTGGATTCATAACTTAACCGCTCATATCCCTATTTTTCTAACGTGTACAATATTGATCCTTTTGCGTTCAAACCAGCTTTATCTTTCTACTGTAATATTTACTGGCAAATCTCTGTGCTCTTTATTCGCAAAAGTCTCCTATTTTGCTGAACGAATGTCTTAATGCCTGTGTTTGTTCACTTGTGAATCATATGATAGCGGAGGTCAAAATCAATCAGCTCTTTCTACTCAGTCTTCATCTATTTCTGTGTGATCAATACAATATTTTTCTAGTTTTCTCAGCCAAGTATTTGTATAAACAGTAAGTTCACTGATGTCCAAGAGTTTATTTTATTGGTCGTACAAATAGTTTTATTTTTATTTTTTAAAGTTTTGAGTCTGAGACGAACATTCATTCTTTGAATACAGCGTTTGTATTTTTCATGTATCTAAGTATTTTATTTTGTGTTAAATGTCGTTCTGATATTAAATCATTAGGTATAATAAAAACTTATACCTTTCCAAATGAAAGCCTTTTTTTCTAAATTTTTCTCACCTTGATCTCTCACATCTCAAATTTTAAAAAAGCTGAACAAGCCATTCTTTTAAATTGAAATGCTCTTCCTATAAAATTCTGATCAAAGAAATATTTAATTTGCACTCAATAGTGCCCTTGTCACTAAAAAAAGATACTTCAAGAATTAATTAAATGGAAAGGAGAAGTGTTTCATTATCAGTTATGAGTGGAAAAAAACGTAGCATCTTTCTAGTTTGATGCAGGAAAATTTAATTTCATGTAGCTATCAGGAATAAAAAGGATTTTAAATACCTATACAATTTTTTGACATTATTACTGATCAAGCACTGTTTATGGAAGTTAATGACTGAAGATATTGGGATGAATCTGCCAAAACAGTTAAAATTAAAAATCATTATCATCTTTGAGTTGCTTTAATTATGAATAGTATGAACCTAAAATACTTAACTGATTTCTAATTTCACCCAAGTTTTGAACATAACTCGGTGAAGTTTTTATTTTAATCTGCATCTGAGGTGATGCATTAGAAGTCTGTGGGAAGTCGCAGCCATTTGCTATATCTTTGAAATATGCAGTCATGTCACACTGGCAAGGAAAAGCACAGTTCCGATTGGTATATTCAGGGAAAACTGACTTTAACTCTGAAATTTTCGTTTATACTCCTATTTTCAAAATTACCTGTAAAGACGTTAATAGCCTGAGTCGCTGAATGTCTCAAAATTATAATAACTAACTAACGAACTGAACCAATCACATGTCATAGAATGGACTGGTCCTATTACTATTTTATTCTTTGCTCATCAATCATAAATAATTCAGTCTTTTTAAACATCCTTGCATCCCTAATTTTCTGTGCTCCTCGGCAGGACGGCCCAACGGCAGGGCAGTACATGTACAAACAACATACATCTTGCGTCAGATGCAAAGTAAATTGCATACCCTCGATTTCTGAAGGTGCTGCTTCTGCCTGGTTTGCCACTACTTGTCATTCCCCTTCCACTCCCATGATTTTAATTTGAGGTTAGGTATGGTTTCCTTGTTTGATGTGTTTTGTTTACATAACAAGATATTTTTAATGTTTTTCACCCAAGACTCAACTCTTACTCACGTGTTTCAAGAAATTATCATTTCGTGAATTTTTACACTCCAAATAATACAGTGCACCTTGTTACATGCAATTTAACTTCGAAGAAGATGGGTGAGAACATTTTTTTTAAACAAACCCTATGATATTTCACACATGAAAGCACCTTGGCTTCATCGACTTGCAATCAAAGATAAATTATGAAGAGTCGATGAATGTGAAAGATCAAAAGATTGTACAGCTGTAAAGAGGTTAATCTTTGTTGATTATAGGATCACAGAAAGGATCCCTCTATATTTAGTGAATGCACGCAGTAAACCGGAAAGATCCCACAATCCAACTTCTTGTGATTTGAATGACCCTTGAAGGTTTCAATGAATTTTAAAATCAAAATCACAAAACGAAGCTTGGGTTCTAGAGGAGGAATTTAGATTCTCATGATCACAATCTAATCAGTTCTTGTAGGTTTCTAATTATATCGTCTTTGTATGTAAAATACATGCCCCATCATATAATTCTTTTTTCCTTCAAATGGGCAAAGTACCAAGATCAATAATTTTAAAATCAAACCCTACCTACAGTGTGATTTTATGTTATGATCGTTAATAACCATTTTTATTTTTGCAGGATCAAAATGAAACCCGCAGATTTTTCCCATCTTTTTTTCCTCATATTCTTCATAAATATTTCTGCAGTCCCATCCATGCGGAGTTCCCTCTGTTCCAATGCTGTCCACTTGTCTTTGTATAAATTTGAACGTGTCGGAATAATTGAAGTACCACTGAACAAAAGTAAAAATTCTTTGAAGTTAAATGTCAAGTTAGTTGCACGGGGCACTCTACCAACAGTAAGTATGATTTGTCCCTTAATATACATGTCCATCAGGTCTAACATAGGTTCAATGAGGGTTAATTTTCCCCAGAATATTGGGGATCAATCACTATAGGTACTTGCCCCTTTCTGGTCTGCGGCCATTTTGCCACAGCCGCCGTAGCAGGTCTGCGAGTCTTTGCTGAAAATCGTCCAATACTACTTCTCAAAGACTCCTCCTGTGTGTGGCATTATATTTTTGCCGCCATACGTGTTGGAAATATCCGACAACGGACCCACACATACTTAAGCTCAAACTTTTTGACTACTATCCGATATTGGACCTAAATGGGTTTTTTGCAATTTTGGTTTTATCCGACTTCAGACCGCTAAGGGTCAAAAAGTAAGTAGTTTATCAGTGAAACTGCAGGAATGTCTACTTCGGTTTGCGACATCTTAGACTTCCTGTTATAGTTTATCTTTTTAAATGGAAAAATACTCAATGTCATTACTTGAAATCTCCCCTAATTTTTCCTCCGGGTGAGGAGATGAATCTTTGGAAATTTCAAATAATGGTGTTGGTATGATAAGATGAAATAAAATGAAATCGGAGTTTCTTAAACACTGCAGAAAAAGTACGCGCTCATGCAGTCTTACCTCACTGTCAAGGTTTTCTTTACTGTCATTCAGCATTATTACTCCAGTTTTCTCTATATGTCAAAGTATATCAGGTTATCCTCATTTTAGCTTCTGATTCATTAGCTCATTTTATTTTCTACCAGAAAATCAAGGAACAATGTCCTTAATCTTGATCCTTTAAAATTCATGTTCTTCTAATAAAAATAGACTTTTTTAGCATCAAGTTTTTATCTGAAACATGGTCCTCTTTTGCACATCCAGTTCCAGTTATGATACTTCCAAATGAGCTCTTCTGCGTTAAACTTCAAGACTTGTGTTGATCATCATTGTACGTTACTTGTGATGTTAGTGTTATCATTATTATTTTTTTTCCAGAGATATGTTGGTTTGATAGAACTTGCAGACCCTGAGAAACTGAAAAAGACTGAAGTGAATGAAAGTGAATTACAGAGAGTCAAGTTCAGGATACGATTTCCCATCAACAAACCACTTCCATTCATCAAAAGTATTTTGGTAGATGATGAAATGCTATGCAGTGGAAATGTGAATATATTTTCCTGTGAGTACTTGGCTATCCATCTCCTGCCAACTTTCCAACAGATCTAAGATCATGATCCCTTCTTCTTTGCTCAAAAATACAAATGAGGGGTTTGAAGGACAAGGCGCATAAGTGCAGTTTTTGAAAAAATTGAGATATTAATGATTTCAAGTAAAACAAGTCTTACTGTATATTCTGTGAAAAAATTCGCCCCCAAATTCCAATTTTTAAGCATCAAAAAGTCAGTTTAAACTTTTTCCGCTATAAGGATCCATGTAATTTTGAAACTTCAAACACGATTTCTTGAAATAGTAAAAACTGCACTATACGCCTTGTCCTCCAAGCCCCTCAAATTTTCTTAGGGCATCACTATCCTTCTTTCAAATGATTCTCTTGCCATGTGTGAACTTTTAACTATTTTCATATAGTTTTGATGAATTGGATTCCATCAAAGAGTCCATAAATTTTGCATTGTTCACTTTTGGATTTTTTCTGTATAATTCAACAGATAGTGTATAAGCCAATAGATGCTTTCCACCAAATATGGTTCAGGCTCATTGCTTTCACAATTTTCTTGACTCATTGTATTTTTTTACGTCTAGCCATTCGGTGGTAGTCAGTTTGCACTGAGTATGTTTGACTGGATTGTGATTAAATTGTCAATACTCAACCATGAGAAATGCAAGTGTGTGTGCGATACACGAATTTGGAACTGGAACAGCAACTTAGTTAACTTTAATCGAATCCAATGCATGCATGGCTGTGCTTCAAAATTGCACTTTAGGCAACATCTGCTGTTGTCTATGCTACCCACAAGTGGCTCAGACGGCCTAGACGGCCTCTGAGACCACTTGCGATACAGGAAGTGATACCATTGCAGTTACCAGTTAAGAGGAATGATGAAGAGCATGGTTCACCAGTCTCCTTCAATCTTTTAATTCGTCTAGGAGAAAGAGGCCTGCTCAGAAACAGGTGTAAATTGGGGCCACTAATGATACTACCGCATTCTTCAACACAAATAATAAAGTTATTTTTAAGTAGTGAATTATGTTTGAATTTTTTTTTTAAACAGATTTTGGTCCGGTTGTAACTCAAATATCTTTGCAATATATTTTGCAATATCCTTTGCAATCGCAAAATGATGCCTCGAATTTGCAATCAAGCAGTTTTACTGAGACCAGCGGAGACCACCATAATAAATCCCTGATTGCAGGTAAGTTCTATTTTTTAGAGGAATCAGAGCAAATTCCACCACTCCTTTCAATGTACTTAATTTAGTGAGACAGAAAATTCCCTAAATTGTTCTTCGGGTCTTGAAAATATTTGCCAGGAAATCATCCTCTCATCTTCAATTTTTATCAGATACTATACTAGGGCCCACGAACGATGATCCCTGAAAAATCGGGCGAATACACGCATGGACCATGTAAATGACAACGCTGCAAGGTCGAGCACGCACATCGACGAGACCGGGTATTGTGAACGCGAAAAGCTATTGTATGCGAACTGCTGCTATTCTACCCCTATCTTCAGGTCAAAATTCTTCATAGGAAGCCCTTTCGTAAAAGATCAATTTCTTGTAATTTTGCCCCAATCTCTTCGTCCATTACATGGTTGGATTGCTCGTAAAATTCTGAGCTAAATCATATCTAATTGTTATATACAATTTTTATTTTTTCTTTATTTTTCCTTTTTGAAGCGAAGTCCAATTTTTATCTATAACATCCTATCTCGAACTGTAACTTTGCTGCTATTTGACCGATTTTTATAAACGAGGCCTCTTTTTACTTGTATTTTAAAGGAGAGTAACGAAACACTTGCAAAAAAATGTTACACAACTTTCAACAAATTTTGGTTTTTTCTAGCGGGAGGGTGAAATTGGAAATTACGCGTAAGTAATTAGGGTTCGATTGTGGCTCGGCTCGGCATTGTCCCCGAACTTGAGACTCGGTCTGGGCCGGGGTGTCGCTGTTGCCAGTGTTTGCAAGAAATACCCGCGGCTCAGGGATCATCGTTCGTGGGCCCTAGTATAGAGGAGTGGTGAACCTTAAAGTTTCACCTGGGACCATGGTAAGTAGGGTAAAGGACCGCTTATTTTGTGAAGAGCCATTTTTTCTCAGACTGACTCACTTTTTTTCAGTGGAAAAGTGATGATACAGTTACAGTTAGTCAAAACCCTCGGGCAAAATTTGTGATGATTGTCCTATCTCTGAAATAACTTTGGCAATTGTAATTTTTTTTTTTAAAAAAAAAATTTCACAGCTGTTTGCTCCATCGGATGAAATGAAAGGCTGCAAATTATAAACATGTGTAGGCGGAACATTTTTTTTTTTTTTTTGCTGCCTCCCTGAATGTCAATTATTTATTTTATTGTTGAGGAAAATATTGAACGATTGAATTAGGTTCAATCGTAGAAATTGGTGTTCACAGTATGAAACTCAAAAGTAAATTTTAATGCAGCTAAAAGTGTTATATGTTTAAATATTAATAAGTTTAATGCAAATTGTGAATGAAATGCTTTCCTTATAAATAATGTCAAAGAAAAAGGAAAGCATATACAATGGAGATAAACAAAGTTGAAGAAAAGAGAAAAAAGAATGAAGGAAAGAGAAACTGTCAGACTCCTTTTGGCTTAATTCAGTCCATGAAGCTTCATTGCCAGCAATGAAGAAAGAACATGAAATATACAAGCAGTGCCCAGAGCGACTCATTCATTTGAATAAAACTATCTAAGTATAATCTTAAACTGTTCATTACACCAAAATCCTGTTCGAGTGAACTATTGTAATTTGATTTTCATTACTTTTTAGAAAATTGTGGACAGACTAATTCATCCATCAAAGAGATCATGTTTCCAAGGAAAATAAGTGATTGGCCCTGGTTGGCTGGAATATTCGTCAAATCATCGTCTAAAGTATTTTTGTGCAGTGGAACCCTTATTTCAACGCAGCACATTATCATTGGTGAGTCTAATTTGGTATTACTGGAATGATTATCTCTACTATGAAATTTTATATTTTAAGAAGAGGAGGTAAAATTTTCCAATTTTAGAATTAGAGTTTGGACTAATTAGAAGTTAACTCTGTATCTTGCAGCCACTTTTTTGGTGATAAATTGGGTCCCTTATTTTTACTCCGTCAGTCCCACTATCTATCTTACTGGAGTACTCAGAAAGAAAATTTGAAACTGACTTTTGAACACATATTTTCTTTTGATGTGTTTCTTTGATTTTCTTATTTTCTTTTTTCAGCAGCTCATTGTATTTCAAATCATGACAAAGTAGAGGAGTTAAGTGTGTATTTTGGCAACATTCAAGAAAGCACAAGGGCAGGAACCGAACTCTCACTTAGTCGAAATGTGAGTTGACGATAACTGCAAATCCTGCGGATGCTTGTTTCACTGTCAATCTATCTTTCAGTGTAACCTCATCATCTTTGAGTGATGTGTAAGAAATTTTTAATTCTTTCATTTTTAAATCTGGAGCAAATCATTTTCTCCGACAAAAGCCTTCCATCAAATACATTTTTCTTCACAAAACAGGGTCTTTCTCTGTTTTGTGAAGTCATTATTAGGCGGTTAGTGATGACCATCAAAAATAAGAAATATCTACTATTTTAAGGATAGAAGAGTCGCTTGTTGGCGAACCATGGACGTCTTTGGGCGGCCAATGTCCTCATTGGCCGAGCAAGTGTAGCCAATGTTGGATTTGTCATCATTTCACAATGGAAGAGGGTGCCTATCAGTGGCGTGGCGTCCATAGGTTCGCAGTGTTCGCCGAACACCCTAAAATATTTTGAGACAATTGATAAATTATGGCTAACAATGTGGAAAACAATACAGAATAGTAGACCGCAAATAATTATCGGGAGATTTTCTTCCGACGGCGATATGCGGCGTGGCGGAGAGAAAGAATCCTGAGACGCGGGGTCCGCGAGGGGCCACCGATCCTGGATGAGAGTGAGAGGGGAACGGGCGGGGCGAGCTGCCCACTTCGGTGAGAAGAGAGAACCTCGGTGCAATGATGAAGAAGGGTCGGTAGACGAGAGAGCGGGAGGCACTGGCGCGGAGGACAGAGCGGAGCGGGAGCATTGAGTTCGGCCGACAAGTGCGGACCGCGCTCGCGAAGTGAACATAGCAGAGAGAAAAGGGAACAGGGAGAGAACGAGAGACGAGAGTCGCTCATCAGTCCAGCTGTTTCCTTTACCAGTGGTCCGCAGGTCCCTGCGAACGGCCGAATTTCCCCTCTGCCAATTCGTCCTACGCTTCTCCTCTTCGCTTGCGGGCAGCGCGCGGGCCGCATCTCTCAGTTCCACATTCCTCAGCAAGGTAGATTCCTCAGTCTCAGTCTCCCACTTATTCTCGCAGGTGCGTGTTGTGCAATTCAACGTGATCTTCTCCCCTTTCAAGAAGCTGGAATTATGGTTTCAGAAGAATACTGAATAAATAATAAATACTTTTTGAAAATTTTAATTATAATAAAAACTTTTTCACCAATTTTTTTTCATTCATTTAATCAAAAAATAAATCAAATATTCCTTATAAAAATAAAAAAAGCTATAAAAAAATTTATAAAATAAAACAAAAATGAAAAAAAAAACAAAAAAAAAAAAAGGAAAAAAAAAAAAAACAAGCGGGAAAGTTTTAATACTGTCGTATTCGAGAAGTGCTCGGCTTTTTTCTGTGTCGTTTTTCGGCGCGTTTTTAAGTTTCCTATGCAGGAGATGAGCACCGTCGAGGTGAAAGAACTCTCTCGCCAAAATTACAACTATAAATTTGGGGGAAACTAAAATTCACTAAAATAAATAAATTACAGGAAAACGATCAGTGAAAAAAAAAAAATAAAATAAAACGTCAATTTATTGCCACAATTTTCACCAAAAAGGATGAAAATTGTGTTCCACCAGAAAGGATGAAAATTGTGTTCTTGCGGCTTCATTTTTTAAAAAATTTTCCGGGGGAGGCCCCCCGGACCCCCCTTTCCAGGAGGGGGGGTAAACCCCCCCTGACCCCCCCTTAGGTGGTTGACACTCCTACCGAACACCTATCGGATAAAGTCACGCCACGCCACTGGTGCCTATCAGAAAAAGGGCTCATAGGACAAGGAAGAATTTGTCTCTCCGATCTGTCTTATCTGAACAAACAGGCAGCTGTAGTTGCAGCTACGCTGTCGTTTGTCCAGATGATTGCTGCCTGGCAAAACGAGCACATGTAGGCTATTATGGGCTCCTATTCTGAAACACTTCTCAATTGCATGTAAAAGAGTCGGGTGTTTTAGTTGTAATAATTCAGTTGAAACAGTGGACCTATACCCCAATTCGACTTGAGACTGCAGTCTTTTAAAATGTAAACATATATTGGTTGTCACCTAGTAGGTACTGTTGTCACGGCCTGGCCATTGTCAATCACCTGAGAAAAATGTAAACATTGAAAGCCTTTTTGGCCAATTACATCAGTGGCTAACCATTTACGTTGAAACCTTATAACCCAGGCATTGGAATCTTTTGCAATACCTTTTACTGAAAAATTAATATCAGAAATGACCGTGTTGATGCAATGTCATTAATATTTGTTCTTTTTTTTTTTAATACAGGTTTCTAAACTGCACATCAATCCGTTTTATAAGAAAGACCCTTTTGATACAAATGTGGCAATCCTGGAGCTTTCAGAGCAAGTAAAACCTAATGGAAAAATTAAGCCAGCTTGTTTGTGGCAACAAGCTCCTAATAATTCACCCTCCATATTAGAAGCAGTTGGCATAGTAAGTCGTCAGAACAATATTTTCTCCTATAAAACATGGTCACCCATTTGTTTTCTTTTTTTATGTCTGATTGAAGAAAGAATAAATGGTTTAAAATGGGGTAAAAATCTAAAAAGAAATCAATTCCTGGATTGATTCAGTCTAGAATTTTGTTTATGTCTCAACAGATAAGAAACTTTTTCCTCTTGAATTTTGTTGGACTTACAGCTGCTCTCCAGAGCAATAAAGAAAAAAAAATAGGTAAGTAAATTGTCAAGAAAGAAGAGGAAAAAGAATGCCTTACTTTTACTGTGTAAGCATTTCAATGTTTGTATATGTACTAAATTAATTAGACTTTTTCTGGTTGGTAAAAGTAAATGACAGCCTCAGAATTTATCTTTGACTCTTATTTCTTCCGCTCAGATGTTTATACATTAATTATAACTTCATTTTTAACTTATCAGGTAGCGTTATGGATTGTTGATTTTGATGGGTCCCTTCTACCAACTAATCCTAGTTTCATTGAAGTCCGTATCAAAGATCCCCATGTGTGCAGACTTGATGATGAAAGCTGGTCTTATACATTGTGTACTGTTGCTCTTGCAGGTAAATATTAAGTCTTGTTGATACTGCATGTTAGAAATTTCTCGTTAATTTTGTAACATGATCAGCTGATGGCCTAGACAGACAATCAAACTTGAACAATTCTAGAGCAAAATCAGACAAAGTTTACCGGAAGAAATTACCTTTTTTGCATTATTTCAGAACAAATAATCTATTAGGTATTATAATTTTCTTGCGCTTGAAAGTGCTCTTATAAAAGTGCCTATGCACTTGGTTCCTCTCTGCAAAACTAGATCCAACTATGGTCTTTGCAGATGAACGACCTTAAAGTTAACCCTGAGTAAAATCAAAAGAACAGATGGAAAATAGAGAGTGAAGATGTAGGCTTCACCAAATGTTTATTATCTCTAATATATTCTCTCTCTAATATTATCTCTAAAGTGAAAACAGGTATGAATTTTTTCCTATTTTATAGCTAGAGAGAATTCAAAAGACTCACACACGAGAAACACAAGAATCACAAATGCGAAATTTATGACCATGCAATTATGCATATCATCATATCATTGCTCCTCTGATTTCAGAGCGTGTCTCTACTTTGATATGGATCAAAAAAGTATGGAGCTTCACTGTTGACAGAGTTCACCTTGAAATGTAATTAATACGCCCTTACATCTGAGAAGCAATGATGTGTACTGTTTTGTGGGAAAAATAAACATTTAGTCATTGAGTCTGCAGTATTTGAATAGAGACTTGCCGATTTTTCTCAAATTTACGATATTATAAAATATGTAGCCATTTACTAAAACAAAGTGTGTGTTTCACTTCTTTTGTAGAACTTAATTGGTGCCCTGGTGTGTATGGTGGTGAACTGCTGATTCGTCAAGAAGATTCCCATGGTGCTAAATGGAGGGTCAGAGGAGTTATCGAATTTCCGTTCGATTATAAGAGCTGTGTCTCCTCAAAGCAATTGCTATTTACTGATGTTGGAATGCACTCTGATTGGCTTGGACAGATTCTAAGTCTAAGAACTTAGTTTAGACTGCTGAGCTCATACAACAGGAACGTACATTTGGAGGATCGTTTGGATTCACCACAAGTCTAATTAATATTAATTTGGAGAAGTTACAACCTCTCAAGATCACCATCGAAGGGAAAAATAACTATTTAACATTTTAATAATATTTTTATTGGAAAAATAACTGTTCCATAAATGATCTCATAATTTTTTACAAATGGTTTGAAATATGTCTTGAAAAAAAGTTTATTCTAATTTTACCATTGTAGATTGCTATTTTCACGTATCTTTTCTCATGTAAATGAAACTGAAATACAACATTATAATTTTACAAGCTTTGTGTTTAATTTGTGCTTCATTGGCTTGAAATGGCAACGCAAATAGCATTGACAAATGAAAGATTCTGTTCTTCCAAATATTCAACTAACTTTATTGCTCACCATTTCTATTATTCTCGAGACCAGTTCGAATTTTGGATTACTCATCTGTTCAATTATGTCAAAGTGATCTACATTCTTGATCTCCAGTAAAGTTATATTTTCAGATTTTTTGACCATGAGCTGCAACAAAAATTGCAAACATTTAAAAGAGAAAAAGTGATCAGAGAGGTAAGACATGAAAACATTAAATGAATTAAAATTATAATGATCCAGCTCATCTGAGATAGCCGACTACTTGTATAGGTGATCTCCAAAACGAAAAGTTGCGTCTGAGGAGCCAAGTCAGGTGAGCAGCTCAATCTAGTGTTGAAGGGTTGATTGACTTCGGCAAGCCCAGGTCCTTTGAATGTGCCAGACCCTGTTTTTCAAACGCGTTTCACATACAGAAGGCACATGAATAGGTAATTAAAAGGGTATCTACGACTCTCACATATTTCCATAAGTAAATTAAATGAGGAGATTAAGTTTTCAGACGCCGATATAGTCAATAGCGAGTGATTGCCACACGAATATAGCCTCCATATTATTTATGTATTTATTAATAATACACCCTTTTTTTTCTTTTTCTTTTCTTTTTTTTTTCTCGCAATTTGATTACTTAAGAAGTCAAACCGCCCTCTTGTGCTACGATTTTGTTATCACAAGCGGGAAGAATCGAAGGAACCCCAGACCCAGTTATTTTCAATAACTGGGTCTGGATACAACTATTCGTGTTCTCGGGATGTCCGTGTTGCATACCAAAAAATTGCAGGCGCTCTGGTTTTCTGCAGCTCAACGCATGCCGCGGTCGTTAGTTCTCAAGGGTTTCTTATTGTGTCGCATTGACGAACGTGTTTACCATGAAATCCCTGAAATTCGGATGCGTCGCGTAGCGCCATGGCAACGTTGCAAAATCCTCGAGATACCGAACAACCGCGGTCATAACTTCATAAGTTGTGCTGAAGAAATCAAGAGCGCCTGCAATTTTTTTGTATGCAACACAGATATCCCGGGGACAAGAATAGTTCTATCGAGACCAATCGAGACTCATCCATAAGCCAGAGTGCCTGCAATTTTTTCGCTTGTGATCAAATTTCCACTCAGTCCAGTTGTCCCTTTTTCCCCGACGTAAAACAGTTAGGTATGGTAAAATATGTAGTAAAATAGAAAATTGCGCACCTCAAAATATGCCATTGATTGCTGTTTAAAGGCAGGTGAATCAAACTCAGCTGTTATGATTAAGATTTTTACTCGCTTATCACAAAATCCTCGGCTCACAGGGCTGATGTCTTGTGCTTTCTCTCTGAAAATATAAGAATTACGAATGATTAGGAGGATGTGCTCACCGGCAAGTTATGTACGGAAAAGATGTGAAATTGTAGTCTAATAAGTTTGAAATTAGGTACCTGTCTAGGCGTAAGGCATCATTGTATGACGTGTCTAACAGAGGGTCTAAATTATAAAGACCACAAACCAGAATCACTCCTTGAAACAGTAAATTCTCTACAACCGGTTTGTAATGTAACAAAAGGGATGCCAAATGTGCACCAGCCGAGTGTCCGCAAACCCACACGCCCCTGCAAAAAGAAAAAAGAAAAACCACATTTTTGTGACACTTAATATTAAAATTTCTTCAGCCCCTTCATTTTTGAGAAAGGTCAGGGAGAGGTAAAAAAAAAAAAAAAAAAAAAAAAAAAAAAACTGAGTGACGAGAAAAAAAAAAAAAGTTTCCCTTTTTTTTCTTTTAAAAAATGTTCGGAGGAAGCCAATAATTTTTGCGTTTGGTCGTTTATTTGCGCTTATTTTTGTCAGAAAAAATTGAGGGAAGAAAAAAATATAAAATAGATACCTGCGTAATTTTTTGAACACTGGCGTAAAATTTTTGAGTTACGCGTTTCTACATCTCTTTAGGTGGCATGACCATGGTGCCACGGTGGCCATGCTGGCATGTCCATCTAGGCATGTGACCGGAAGAACCCATAGTCCTATTTTTTAGGGTTCCACATTAAACCCTAAAGTGATCTCAGGAGCAACATATTTGAAGCGATAATTGAGGTGATCCCTAATTCAACCATGAATACTTAGAAGTTGACTATACACCTGGATCCACTTTCAGCAGCTTTTTGGAGGAGGAAAGAGCCCAGTTGTTGGATTTGCGATTCCATCTGCGCCAGCGTCACAGTTGGCGCAAGATCATACCCGGCAACAACGACCTGAAACCCTGCGTCAGCAAACCCTGCTGCAACTGAACGATACTGGGTCCTATCCATCATTTGCCACATTCCTCCATGAATGAAAGCTAAAATGGAGGCACCTAAAGAAATGGAAAATAAAGAAGTTAAAAACAAACTAAAGAAAACAAAAATTAAAATGTCATTCACATAGTATTAATGATGAAAGTTGCAAAAGCAAAACATGTACTTCAATTTGTGAGGTTGCAAATTTCTGATCTTGTTTTATTTATTTTTTTAAAAAAAAAAAAAAAAAAAAACAGACCAACGAGAACTACTCCTAACCACCGGAAGCATAGCGGTTTGAATTTTGCGATTAAAAGATTGAAGTCTACAGGAAAGGCTTTTTAAAATCCTAGCCTACCATTTCAAGGCATGGAATGGCCGAAAACATTCCCCTCTCTTCTTGCACAGAATGATTCAACCGCGCTCACAACTTATTTCTTAAATAGGTACACAATAACGCATGAGTCGAAATTTTATGATCTGAATTTTCGACTCATTTCAACAGAAAAATCTCTATTGAAAATTTTCTGTAATAAAGGCTCCGTAGACAGTCACATGAAACTTAAGGAGACTAAATTGAAATCAGACGCACTAGTTACTTACGTGGAGAGTTGAATTGTTTATATCGTGGCGTGGCGCATTAAATGTAATGTAAAACTCATAATAAGCGGAAAACTCATTACAGCGCATTATACCATCCGAGAATTAATGACATAGCAAATAATGTTAATTGTAATTGTAATAATTATAGGTGTAACTTCATAGGAACAACACCAAATAGGATCACTGGCGAAATCGAGTTTAAAATGTCGTGTGCGCATTGCGCTCTCTTGCCCTCCTCCTCCTCCTCCCCCCCTCTCCCACTGCCGCATTTTTTATGCGTGAACGAAGGTGAGTTACATTAACACAGATAACAGATCCTTCCCTCCGCTCCCCCCTTTAGTGCGTCACTTTTTCCATCTAAGGCTTCCAAGCGAAGGCTGAAGTTACGTATTTTTGGAGACTTGAACGCAGCGCAAAGAAAAACAACCAATTATAAAAAGGTTTCATCTCGCTGCTTTTACCGACTGGATAAATAGAATGGCAGTAAATATGACGAGATCGGAAAAAACGGGGCTTAATGTGAAATGAGGGGCTTGGAGGACAAGGCGCATAAGTGCAGTTTTTGAAAAAATTGAGGTATTAATGATTTCGAGTAAAACTAGTGTAAATGCATCTACTGTGAAAAATTCGGGGGAAATGCAGCTTTGAGGTAATCGAGGACTTCAAAATCATTCCTTATTACCTGCCAGACCTGTTGTTGGGTAAAATATGTCGCACTTTTGTCGGTCGCCCTGGCCATAGGAAACTTCTAGCTCATGCTTTGGGAACAGTTTAAGTACTTTTTCGCTCTCTGAAATAAAAGAGTAGGTACAATAAAATTAACATGAGTCATGAGCTTGTTACAAATAGGAAGAAATTTCACAATGTTATATAGGTACAGGTGCAGAGCCAGTTTAAGAGTGAAAAAAGACGTGGGGGTATTTATCTATCCGAATTAGAGTGGTGAATATGGCATTAGAAGTAGAGCTGCATGCGTGGGATTCCTTTAAAAAGGAATATGCGAATCGATGCTACAGTAACAAGGTGAATAATTTTGAATTGGATTATTGCGCCGAAAAAGTAAAATATGGACCTATACAGTACGTGGATCTACTACAAATAAGACAAATGACAACAAACACAGTACGGAATTAGAGCAAGGAGCAAGGGGAAGGATGCGCTTTGATGGCGGCGCAGAGATACAACTATTCGTGCTTGATAAATGTCCGTGTTGCATCTGCAAAATTGAAGGCGCGGCAGCGCGAGGCGTAAATTCGCAATGCTCTGTCCTATGCTGCTAGAAGTGTCTCTCAGATTCGAAAGAGAAGTTAAAGAGTGAGGAAAATTCCTTGATTGTTCCTCTCAGTTTGCAGAATATTCTGTATGAATTTCAAATCATACGGTTGACATGATTCTCTCCGAAAAAAAACTAGGAGCGGAGATTTTGAAACACCGCAATGGAAGTAATAAGTGCTTTCGCACCTTAGCAATCTATTTGCATTGTCATAATCGGAGATGCGCATTTCTCAGCCTTACAGTTAGTCATCGATACTTTTCTTTAATTTTTTTTTTACAAAGAATCTCCATAACTTTATTCTATTACTTCGAATATTTCAAGGTAAAATACTGGAAGTGCTTTTTTTAATTTTCTGGAAATTAAAAATTGAATCGGGAAATTTTTTTGGCAATATCCTAGTTCTTCTTCAAAATCCTCACCCTGCATGGCAGTTTTATATTTTTCAGCCTTACCTTGAGTTATTATCTGAATATGTTTTGCGATGACCTCCTCTGCAGAGTAACGATGGCTCCACTGGCTCGGCGAATATAACCGCTCCAGCTCACTTTTCCTTTCGTCATCGGTTCCGTTAGATGAGGACATATTAATAAATAAACAACGAAAATTGAGGACACCATGCACTCAATAAGTCGTGTCTGAGAATCACACCGCACACGTTATTCTTATCTTGTATTTTTTGTCTCTATGAAATATAAGATATGAAAAAGGGATCAGTCACGGATGAGGCGCGTCCAGTATCCATGTAGAATCATTTGAACTGCATTTTCAATTCGGAACTACAATTTCTGGCTCATTTGTAGAAACACTTATGTAAATAGAGAAACTAATGGTGTTTACGTCGTTTCTCAACTAAGCCAGACATTTTGGTTCCAAATTGTAAAATTTAATCCATTTTTTCACCGAATATGGAAACGGCATGAAAGTTCCGAGCAATAATACGTTTCTTTTTTCTCTTTTTTGGAATTCAATGAAAAACTAATCACATGTAAATGGGTAATGTTTTCATGCACGGGAACTTATTGATAATTTTAAATGATAATGTAAAACAAATATTGTAGTTTCTGTACAAAGAAGATTAATAAACACTCAAATTAAAATATGAAAAAAGAAGTATTTTCTCTCGGAAATTTTCAAGAGGAACGTGCGCACGGAGTAATATTGAACGAGGCAAGGACTATGTCAACTGAAGCGCGCTCACTAAACTGAGAAGCTACGAGTGGGAGTGAAACGAAACCGAAGACGGAACATGTAAAACCGCCCGCCGCGTGTTGCGTCTCCTCTTTTTTTCATGGTTATGCTCTCCAATTTCATGTGCCGCTCATCAAAGGCTTCCCTCATCCTCTGGAGGGTTTGGATTCGATCGACAGGAATCGAGCGAATAATGAAAACGTGGATCGATCGACATAAATCAATGAAAACCGATTCGATCGACAAAATTCGACCGATTCACATGTTTTTCGATCGATTCACGGTCGTCGATCGAATCACGTCGATTAATTCACGTTTTAGTTTTTCGATCGATTCATGTCGATCGAATCTATACGGATTTTCTAAAATAATTTTTCGATCGAATTGGTGTCCATCGATTCATGTTGATCAGTTGAATCATTTTAGAGACAGCATACACGCCATTGGTTTCTCTTTGCAGATATGTGTTTTTATGAGAGTCAGCTATAGTGCAAAATGCAATCCAAATCTCAGACTGGGATTTTGTTAAGTTGAGTAATTAAATATTACATCTATGAGAATAGGTTTTGAGGGAAGATGCAAGATGCCAGAAATAATGTGGTTTTCAGTAAGATACAACACCAAGGACGATACCAACCGAAAGGTTCACGGTGTCGCTCATCGATTCAATCAAATCTCAGGGAGCGATCTATAAAAGCATTTTTCGAATAGATTCGCGCTCCCTGATAGTTTTTTCGTATACATGGCAAAATTGACTGTTAGACTTAGACTTTCAAAAAATCTGAATGTCCTATAAAATGTAAAAATTGAAAAAAAAAATCTTATCGTTCCTCTTACTGTAAAATGTCTTAAAAAAAGTAAAAAAAAATCGACTTAAAAATGTTGTTCAATTCTATTGATTATGTTAAACACTTGTGTTATACTCGGATTCTTTTGTTAAACTCAGTCACATTGATGCTAAACACAGAATTAAATGTAAATATGCAACATAGAATCAAAATACTTACATTGATAGAGAAAAAAAAGATTGAATTCATGGTTAAATTTATGTTATTCCATTTAATCGCATTACTTAAATATTTGCGTTGCGTTGTGTTACACGAGGCGGCAAATGGGTAACGGGGTTAGGGAGTGGGTGGGTGAGGGGCTTGGGAAGGGGTCGAAGTAGAGAAAGATTGAATGAAGGTACGAAATTCCTGAATGGGCTTAAGTCACGACCGGCGATGATGTTTCTATGCATTTGTCTACTGTTCTACCGCAGCGTTTAAGTCTCCAAACATGCACGTTCAAAAAAGCGCCAGTGCTGAACGATTAAAAGATGGGCATGTTTTTTCATGAAAGTTTTACGTATCACAGTGATTTTAGGTACTACAAAAATGTTCAAATCCCTCGCACAAAGGTGTAATTGGTCGTTTTCTTTGACGTTCAGTTTACAACCCGAACAATCATAGTCCATTTCAGTCAAACAGCGCACTGAAATAATTGTAATTTGTAACGTAACTTTAGGATCAGTTGGCTCTGTCAGTACACATAATTTTTCTCAGGAATAATAAAAATAGATAAGCGTGAAGGTTTTGAGCAGGAAAGCATATTTTTGGGGGATTTTCCCTCCTCTTACTCTCCTCCTTTTCTCGCAACTTTTTGTGACTTTTGGGCAATTTCGCTTTTATGCTCCAACATTAGCCGGTCTCCGGTGTTTCATTTTTGCCTCTTAACTCCCCAAGGATATTTTTGACATTGGTTATCTTGTTATATTCCAGAAACAGCTGTTGTCCGACTGCGAGTTGGGTCCGAAACTTCTAACCATGCATCATTATCTTTACAGGCGTTTTTTTTGAACGTGCATATGTTTGAAGACTTAAACGCTGGAATAGAAAAGTAGATAAATGCATAGAAACATCAACGGTCCGGTTTGCGGACGCAGAATAATTGATGCATGCTGTAAATAAGCGAACGTTAATTGATATTCAGCTAATACAGAGATACAGATTAAATCGCTGAGTTTTTCATAAAAAAAAATAAATAAATAAAATAAAAAAAGACAGTTTTACCATTCCGTGCAGGCATTCGCGACGCCCCTCGCATTGTTCCTTCCTTGTTGGTGTTGCGTTTGCGTTGCGAGTGACGGCATATACAGTCCGCCTTCAATTTTTTGCATAGGCAACCATGGTGCCCGATGAGTAGGATTAGTTGAGCAATCCAGGCGTTAGGTTATCTTCGACGTACCGTCGTCCGTCCGTGTGACTGTTGTGTAGCCAGTACAGCGCGTGGCTCGGCGTGGCGGCAGCGTGGGTCGTCGCGCTGAGGAGTTAGGATTCCTATATTTCCGGTTTCATATTCGTGTGCTTACATCTATCCACATGTATACTGCCATGTTACCATTGAAATCGATTTTATTTAGCTCGAAATTCTCCTTCACTTGCTCCTAAATGTTTTGTCTTTTGTTTCCCTTTTTCTTAAGTAGAGTTTTGGCCTTCGTCTTTTTTTTTTTTTTTTTTTTTTTTTAAATTCAAGCTAATATCAGATGTGGTTGATAAAAGGAATAAAATGAACCCGTGGTAATGACGAAGCACAATGCATGGGTACAACTGAAATATTTTTTGGGATGTTGATCAGAATTAAACGTGTGGTTTCGCAAAAGTGCCAAACTCGTGTAGTTAGACAAAATACACTGAAGATAGGTACCTACCTAATACTTTTTCTTTCTTAACCTCTCGTACTGACAAATTTAGATTGGTTTACCTTTGGAGTTTTAGGTAAAGAATTGAATTTGAATTTTCGTTTTAGTGCAAAGGTATATACAAAAGCTTATAGACAAATATGCTATTTTAATTACTCGCATTCATCAAATCTCATCGGGTTCTTTCCATTTTTTACACTCTTTCCCTAGAGAGATGAACACTTTTCGAAAAAAGGTATTCAATTATGGTTTATAGGTCGAAAGAAAGGTAAAATTTGTTCCAGGGTCTTCTCAGTTTATCGCATAGCATGGTTTGGGGGAAGGAGTGGATCTAGATGTATCTACAATTCTACATCTTCGTACCTATAGACGCTCCTTAATTAAAGAGCCTTTCTCCATAGCTAAGGTAGAAGGCCGTATAAGCATCCGTACTCCGCATGTTGCCAAATTTCCCCCTGATCAATTACTGTCTAGAAAAGTTAAAAATATCTTCCATGACATTTTCTGAAACTCTTAATTTTTCGAATAAAATTCGCCGGCATGTTTGAAAAGGAGCACGAAACGTTTTTCGGTAGAGCATCATTTTTTTTTTCTTTTAGGTCGTCAAATTTTTAGGGGGAGTTTTTTAGGATTGGGCCGCGGTGGCTACCGCCACCTAGAATATAAGGCGAAATTTGACATTGCCTGGCTATGCATACGGCTTCACCCTTTTAGTGCTACAGGATATCAATATTATGTTTGACTCCCAGAGGTGTGAGATTCCATAAAGAGTAGTTTATTTTATGGTTGATTTGACAGCGCGGCGGTCGGGCCGCGGTCTCGGAACAATCGTCGCTGCTCAGGTTATCTGATAAAGAACAACTTCTTAAATGCCGTCTCGGCCGTGGCCTTGCAGGGTGGCTAGAGAGCAGCCACGGAACGGATCGCATCGTTTTCGATGGATGCCGCATGTCAGTGCTGCTGCTCTCGGGCCCGGTGGAGTCGATTATGGAGGGTTTTCATGATGACGTCATTCGAAGGTCGTCGTGGATCCAGGAGTTAGGTGACATCTTTGTGATACTGTCATCTCAACCCGAGCCCACGTGGAAATTCAAAATTATTAAAAATTACCACAGCGTGTTTTTTTTTTTTTTTTTTTAATAAAAAATATATTCTTTTTGCCTTTAGGAGAAGTTATTTTTCTCAAAAAAAGTTTTTTTTATTTCAATTTTAACTTTTTTTCTTATTACTCGGAAACCAATTTTCATTAAAGAAAGCTCTAGTTGGATAATTTTTTTTTCACATCGATTTTATTTTCCTCATATATATAAAAAAAAATTAATTGAAATCGGAGGAGCTTCTTTCCATCCAGAAAACCTGTCTTCAAGTTGAAGAGAATATTTTTACTCCCGAACAGTAAAAAAATAAAAAAAAGAGTCTCATTCTCATAATACTGTGCTCGGTTACTTTAAAGCATGACTTTATCGCACTTTTAGTTGAACTACTATGCCACGGAAGATCACCGCATGACCCCTTCAATGTTGCCAAATTTCAATTTTGGAGCAGAGTTATGAATACCTACTGCCTTCGGAAATCTTCAATTAATTGTATAAGTGCAAGTGTAGCCCCCCCCCCCAAAAAAAAAAAAATAAACCAGAAAAAAAATGCACAAATCGTATAAGATAAACTTGTATCTTATAGGAGGCATTGCTCAACGTCTGAATAATCATGAAAAGGCAGTAGAAGCTTTATGACGAAAATACATCGGGAAGTTATCACACCACAGTTCATGGAATTAATTTTTTAAATGACGCGGCATTACCTCAACTGACAATGGTCTTTGCACGAACTTTTATAAGGTGACGAACCCGGACAAGACTGCTGTGAGTTTCGCACGGACAGTCCTGCCTTTGAGGTAATGCCTATATTATGGTCGACACTTGATCACTTGATTTAAACTGGCCTCCATGGCCTTGGCAGTGAGCTGAATGAACCCCTGCTTCAATACTGCCGTGTTCAGCGAGGACCGCATAACTGAATGGGGTTTACATATTGGAGTTAGGCGGTTCTTGTTTAGAACGGAGGATGAGGGGGCCCATCTGGAACTGGACCGGCGCGGCGCGGCGGCGCGACGACGGCGTTCATTCACGCTCATGGTTGCCGTTCTTCGGAGGAAAATACCCTATTACATATCATCTATTAGAGAAAATCAAATAATTCCCTTCCACGTTGGCAACGCTTTTACGACATCTAGAGATCTTCACTGCCGTGTTACGGAAAAACGTCTTACGATCACTCAAATGTTGTTATATCTCCTCTGATTGAAGACAAATCTTCTTAATAGCTCGCGATTTTTTTACGCTAATTTTTCAAACAATTTTATTCGCAATTCAATCCAGCGTATCTGAAAATCGTGAAGAGATATTCATTAAGTTTCTCAAAAATAAATATTTTACAGGGAGAAATTTGGCAACGTTCGAGTGTTAATTCGGCGGTTTCCCTTATGCAGCACGGTACTATTGGAACGACTTAATTGAAAATTGTTGGATTCCAAAACATTTTTTTTGGGGGGGGGGGGAATATGACAAAACTGCTGGAACGTAGTGAGTCGAGGTACTTTTTTTCACCTCTCACTACCAATACAGTTGAGTTTTTAATATTCTTGAGGCAACTTACTCAAAGATTATTCCTCTCTGTAGGAATTTATTCCCACTAAAATATCGGCAGTTTTATTAAGTATCAAGCGGCATATGCTTTCAGAGACTACTGCTGCTTTTACACCTTATTTTTGGATGGAGGGTGATTTTCAATAATTTAGATAATCATTCACTAAAAGCTCCACTTGGACCTTAACTTTTTAGTTTTTCCTCTTTACCTCAAAGATCCTCAAAGATCTTGATGAAAATTGAATTGAATTCCTATTATTATTCCTCGGTCCAAGTCTTTCGAGCCGCGCTGTGGCAAGAGGCCTGCCCCCCCCTTCCCCCACCACATACACACACATCACTCTCAAATGCACGTAAAGTATCTTACCAACGTGTTTATCAATGAACGAAAGGAAGGCAGCAGCGCGATGTAGTTCGAGTTACCGCCAAAACGCTGCGCCACATGCATCCAGCCGCGGAGACTCAGGAGACTTGAACTCACGGATAGAAAAGTAGAGACAAGATTAGGAATTTTTTCGAGTTCGTCTTTGGTCCGATGAGGACTTATGTCATTGTTACTCCGTCGGATACATCAATGAGAGGAGATTTCTCTGCCGCTGCAGTTGTTGCGTGGTGATATTGTTGTTTTCTAGCGCTCTGTAGTCGGTTTAATCTTTAGTAAATAGCGTGTGTGTTGAGATCCTTCCTGGTCCCCGAGAGAAAGTTTCTCTGACCGAGCTTGCGTTATCTATCATCCGTGCAGGCCCGACGCCTCCAAAATAGGAAATGATGTGTGATAACACAATAAGCCTTGCTTCGATGTTTCCAATCTATGTCTATATTTTCATGCGCAGTTCATTGTTCAGATTTCATAGTTTAGTTGATTTTTTAGTAGGTTTCCTTATCAATCCCTTAGGCTCCTTCCCCGAGACATGGAAAAAAATCTTTATCGAATATTTAAAATATTTATAATCGAAATAATTATGTCGGTACTATTAAAATATTGCATGAAATATCACGATTATGGCTTTTTTCGAACAGTGCGCTCTCCTTGCGCAGCAGAGCGATAAATTAAAAATGAAACTTTTTACCCCAGAGAATTCTATTTGCTTCGATGAAATAATACTAAATGCGCTTAACCAATGGCAATATTAATGAAGTAATGCATTTCACTATGTTATATTTTTTTAAAAAAATAAATAATAAATTTAATCAATTGCGTGTCAATAATAAAATAAACAAGAGTCCGAAATAGCGCACTAATTTACAAGTAATCAACTGATAACAAAGCTTTGATACTTTCATAAAAAGGGGAAGAGGGAAATGAGAATGTGTTTGCATTCATATTTTCATATTTTGTTTGATAATTATTGTCTCGTTGATCAGCCAACAATTTACATTTTCCTACAATTTACATTTTCCATTTTCTTGCATTTTTTCCATGTACTTCTCCTTTTTCATTTTTGCTCTGTAGTTTTCGTCCCAATCAAAATGATAAAATGATTTTCAAAACCTCATCCGAGGTATCGTTATTCACCAGGTAGTGTTATTTCATCCCAAGACGAATTCCATCAAATTCTAAAATTCTCCCCGTGAAACTGATACAACTGAATTTGAGATCAATTTTCATCGAGACAAGAATCATCGGGTCAAATGGATCTGGGGTTTTCCAGTCCGATTGCTGCTTGGCTCGGGTCTCATTATGGGGTGTGGACCAAAATCGGCCATTTTTATCACGTGCAGTTTCAAGAACTGATCGAGAGGTGAAAACCTATCAGTCGTATCATTCATTGGAACCTGTTCCAGCGTTCCCATGACATGGCTGCGCCGTAGCTGCGGCGGCATAGATAACGAAAACGAACAAAAGAATGGGAATACGCACGGGCCCCGTGCATGGTTGCCATGTCTGCTCAGAAATGATTTCCAGTCCAGCAGTGAAACCCACGAGCAAGTAGTGCAGTACTCTCTCAACCAGGCGTTTTGAGGGATGAGATACTTTTCTCGCAAATTTTCGAGACTTTCTTTTCAGACCATGTGATGAAGTTTCTTCTGGGATCTTCGTGAAAGCTACTTCGAATAGATGCCCCTGGCGCGAAACATAACAAATTTTACGCTTCCTGCAAGATCCTGTTTTTGCCCCCCTCCCTGCCTATGGTTCGAATGAGAGGGGTTGATTGACCTAATGATCTCCTTAGATCTGCTGATAATGTACGTACATAGATGTGAAAAAAGTACAGAGGGTGCCAAAAATAACAGAAATTGGGTTTGGCTTCACATTTAAGTAAAACTCAGATCCATCGTTTTTGAATACGCTTTTAACTTTCAAAATCCTGAGAGAATTTCAGCAATGTTATAAGGGTGCAGAGGAGAAAACGCTGAATAGGTATAGCAGTTCAAAATTCTCAGGAAAGTGTAGTTTTGCGTGTCGTTCGTAAAATATATATATATTTTTTTTTATTTCCGCTCTACGGTTGATTTATCTTTTGGGTTTATGAAGGTTCCATTATTATATTTCCACATATTTAAATATAACACGAGTTTACCTAAGAAGAAGGTTGCTCTTAAGATTGCAGCAAAAAGGGTTCGATACCTCGATTTTGCCAAAGATTTCCCTCATCTTTCAAGTGCGCCACTTGCGTCCAGTCGTGGCGACTCAGGAGACTTGAACTCCAGGATAGAAAAGTAGAGACGAGATTACGATTTTTTCCGAGTTCGCCTCTGGTCCGCGGGGGACTTATGCCATTGGTACATCAATGACGGGGCGCATAATACTACGAAGTCTCTCCGAAAAATCAGCTGTGAGAAAAACTTGCGGAAACGGCGCTCTCCAACAGGAGGGAAGAAGGTTATATTTTAGGGGCAAAGTATGCAACCCTTATACTAGTAACCGTGAATTTAGCAACGAATTTTGAAGGTTAACTCGTTACTTTTTTTCTAAAAAAAAAAAATTAATTCAGTCAGTTAATTTTCAAACTCAAGTTCTCACCAATTATAACAAATTCCGTTCCGCCTTCTAAGCACCCTGAAAAAGTTAAGAGAGGATATGATAAGATAAGATACCATAAGGTTTCAAAAATTTCAAGGGAAAATTTAATTCGACGAAAGTTATGTATTCAAATTTATTTTAATTTTATGCAAAATGAGAACCTCACCATTTCTAGACATTTCCGTTTAGCCTACCAGGTACCTTGAAAAAGTTTCAAAAATTTCAATTGAAAATTCAATAGACGGTGTAAGTCGGCAATCACATAATTCGGTTTGCGACGTCGCCGACTTCCTGTCATACTTTATTTTTTAAACGAAAAACTACTCAACGGCAATTCTTCAAAACTGCCGCGATTTTTCTTCTTCGTGCGGAGAAAATTCTGCATAAACTTCAAGGAATGATGCCAATTTTCTTCCTCTAAAAAAATAACATAGAGGCGGAGATTTTCAGACACCGCAAACGATACATATGATTGCGGACTTACGCTGTCGAATCAGATAAATTTACATGAAATTTCGCATCCATGGCCCACTAAATTAGCCTATCACGATGATTATCCTTACGACTTGACAACGGCGCATCGTAGTGGCGCCCGATTCTCGGCAACGCTTTGTCCGCTGGACCCGTTGCAATGCGGTGCGGGTTTGGGTGCTGCCACGCCACGGTGCGGCGGCGGCGGCGGGCGGGCAGGTCTCGTTGACGGGCTCCTTTGTGCGGAAAAGGTTGCTGTCGTTCCGAGGAATAACCGCGTATGTCCGTCCAGGATTCCCACCGAGATGAGCGGTTCTCGCTCCCGGGAGCTGATAGTACCCGGGGTATTTCCCTCCCGTCTGGCTCCCAGATTTCCAGTCGTAGCTTATTGTTCCTCGCCGTCTATCAACACGACGCGTTTGCAGGTTGCAGTCTCTAATCGGTCAGCAGACACGCTCATTACAACTAGAGTCCCTTTATACTGAGAGTCAAGACAATTCGGCTCATGGATGTCACAAACGGGAATAAAGATTACAGAAATCGAACGTTTTTCGTAATCTTTGATCGGCCCATTCTCGAATTCCTTTCTTCGTTCCTTCCCTCATTCCGTTTGTTCCTTGCCGAACCCGTAATTCCCCGGTTCATTCCAGATTATAATCTTTGCAATCGGTGAAACTGTAATCTTTATTCCCGTTTGTGACACTGTGAAGGCCTAAAATACGGGAACCAATCAGAAATGGATTCAAATTGTCTTGACTCTCAGTATAAAGGGACTCTAATTACAACGAGGATTTCGCGGCCGCAGGTGCCATCCTCCGTCCACCCTCCTCTGGTGGCGTGCTGAGCGATGTATCGATGGATCTGCCATTTAAACCCATGGAAAAGGATCGTAAACAGGGTGTTCGAAACGAATTCCTGAACAATCGATTCTTCACCACAACTTCAAATAGGGAAATATAATGGGATAATATGTAGGGATAATCGATCATAATGGGTGCACATCCACCCACCCTCCTCTAGTGGCGTGCTTTGCGATATATTAATTGACCTGCCATTTAAACCTATGGAAAAGGATCGATAAACAGGGTATTCGTAACGAACACCTTAATAATCGATTCTTCACCATAGCTTCAAATGCGGAAATATCGATAGTCAATCATAATGGGTGCATCATCCGCCCATCCTCCAGTGGCGTGGCGTGCTTTCCGATACATTGATTGACCTGCCATTTGAACCTATGGAAAAGGATCGATAAACAGGGTGTTCGCAACGAATTCCTGAATAATCGATTCTTCACCATAGCTTCAAATAGGGAAATATCGATAATCGATCATTCACGCCTCGCCACTCATCCTCCTCTTTGGTCGGCTCAGTTTTCCCATCAAAAATGCTAATAGTCCCCGATTCCAGGCTTCCGTCGTTGATCATGGACTTTTCGCAAGTCCCAAGTAGCTTTTTTCGACGGAAAAATTGCGATATTTTGCAATTATTTGCGATTTTTTTACCGTAAAATCGCTTTGATTATCAACATCTGAGCGATTATCCCCGACCTCGTTGCAATTTTATCTCTGTGAAATTGCGTTCGATAAAATCGAATTTATCACGATTTTTTATTGATAATTTTGCAAAATATAGCTATCGATAAAATCCCGATTGCATCGCAAATTTATGCGATGAAATCGCAATTCGTCGCAATTTTTAATTCCAAATGGTGCAATAAATCAACGTCGATTTTGCGATACATTCTCTGATCAAATCGCAACTTATCACGATCACTGTTACTTGGAGCGTATGAATTTACCGGGTAGGTAAGGGAGGCAGTTGCTCAGAATGGAAAATTTTGCAGGGGGAAATGCGTTCAGAATTGTTTATTTTTCTTTTTAAACAGTATCTACGGAAATGCTACTTCGTCACCTTCCGGCTAAAGTATAGCAAGCGCCATGCGACGTATAAAAGTTTCCGTCGCTATTTCATTTCTTTACAGAGAAATTGTTGGTTAAACCTGTTTTAACATTTCCCTGAATTTTATCGACAGCATAAAGAAAATTCGGTGAAATTTTCGGACAGTTTCGCGTTGAAAAATTTCTTTGTATAAAAACAAAATTGCTGCGGAAATTGTTAAACGTCGCATGACGCTTGTGATACTTTAGCCGCAAGATGACGATTTAATACAATATAGGTCAAAATCGCTCTTAAGGATCATCGGTTTCCTAAAAATTTTCTCCTGCCGCAACCAATACGAGGACGGAAAAATTTTACACTCGCTGGAAGCGGAAAAATGTAAAATCAAGGCATTAATTTTTCGCCTGTTCATTAAGCTGCCCTTTAGACGGTGCATTAAGTCCCCCGTCTTGCAACGAGACGCTATTGGGCAGACTTTAACAGAAAAATAGACAGAGAACAATTTTTCCTCGGATTGATGGTCACAGTTAGATAAGATTTATTGCGAGCCAATAAATGTGGACGATTCGGACGACACGACATAAAAATCTTCGCTTAGAAAACTATTGCAGCTCTACTCTGAGGATGTACTCTTGCATACTCCAAAAATTGAAGGCAAAATGATGCATGATCGTAATAAATATTCATGTTGCTTATAATTAAGCTTTTATTTCATTTTCCGTTTTTCATTAATAGTCTAAAAATTTCGTGGAAAGAATAAAATCAGTTTTCTTCAATAAATATACATTCAAAGTGCAAATTTTTAGTACTCTGGAGAAAAAGGCTCTGCGCGGAAACCAGTGGGTGAATTTTTTGAAAATTTTACGTTTTCAGCATTGTAAAATTATGATGAATATTCAGTAAAAGTCGCACAACAAATTACACATTTGCCTTGATCATAATGGATGAAACGTTTGAGGAGATTTTGAGACACCGCAACCAAGATATGCCCTTTCTGCACCCAGCGCTTCATTTTTCTAATTTCAACATTTTCTGCTATAAAAGCTCACCATGAATCTTGAATTTTTCATGTGAGCAAAAACAAAATCCACATTATTATTAATTTTTTTTAAACAATAATGCAAAAAGTAATCATTATTATATCAGTCGGCAGTTGTATGTAATCAATTTTTTCATTAACTCATTTTTAGGAGAAGGAGATAAAATCTTTCTCAAATTAAAAAAAAATTGTTGTTTTTGTGTCCTTTATGATTACTATAAGCTAATTTGTTCATAAAGTCTGAAGCATACATTTGAAACGGGAAGATACACGACGGATAATTCAGCAGTGTAAAATGGTAATGCCACCCTTCATTATCCTTATCAGAAGAAATTTGAAATCTGAAGGTGATACTCCGTAGAAGAAAGTAGAAATTAGTGAAGCAGCCAGTTCCCGCGCTCGACGCGAAATGGTCGAGAGCCAATCAGCGATCAGTGCGCTGGCGCGTAGTGAGGGAAAGGTGAATGAATGCCTTTGGCGAAGCCACTGGCGGTTATTGCTCGACACCTTTCCCCACCTAATCAGCTAATCAGTTTTCCCAAACCCGCGCCGGTCGCCTAGTGCTGTGCCATTTGTGTCTGTCATAACCTTTGCTGTGCAATAAGTGCCCATCATTTAGTTTCTTATCAATGTTGTATCCTCATCTCTACCAATGATTCCAGAGGTATGTTTTTTTTTACTTCTTTTGAGTGACTTTGTGCGATTTTAATTATTGTTAGATATAATCTCCATCACAACTCCTAACCCCCGCACTTGAAACGATGTTGTCATTTTGGGAGTACCAGTTTCGGATCTTATCCTGAATTCCTGATCGACCACCTTTTTCTACTTGATCATTCGAATGACATTTTTGACTTTTAGAAATAGATGGCTAAAGTAGAAAAAAAAATTCTGGGGTGTCGGTTTTACAATGTGTGAAAAAGTCCCACGATTTAAGCCGTTCTTGCCGCATCGCTGGCGGTACCGTGCATGTTTGCATTTCTTCGTTTTTCTCTTTGCACATTTGTTTGCCGCTCCTCAAAATTAAGCACCTTAGGCAAAGGCCTAGACCTAAATCTGGCCATGGAAATACGTGGTTTCACACTTCGGCCAAGTACTTACCTTTGCAGTGAAAATAAATTTACTGAACATGCGAGTGCTTGTAATTCCGACTCAGTTTCATACGGCACGGGGATCCCAACATCAAAAGCGCACGTCTTTTAATGCAGTGGATTTTCCCTCTCATCTTCCTTAATTCCGTTAGCTACTCCTCGTTGTTTGTCTTTCTTAAATTTCTTTTCTAATATAAGTACGTATAATTGATATAATTTATTTTTAACTATACATCCCGTTGCCCCAGAGCCATTACCCTCGATGCTTTATGCCCTGAACGATGTGTGCGAGAGAGATTCCAATGATCTTCAATATAACCACAAAAATTTGCCATCAGGTAACTCTCGACCCCTGCTTTCATGAGTTTATAACACCCTCAATCCTCATGCCCTCATTTCAGGGACAATCGATATCACCTTTCAACTCTGGTGAGCCCGCTTTTGCCTAACTCATGGTTTGAAGGCGAAATACCACAGTATCCCTTGTTTCAGTATGTTCTGCTCAATAAAGCAAAATATGACGAAATATACCTGTTCTTCAGACACTTAAAAGCTCCCACCGAAGTGTATTACATAAATCGGGCACTTACCCGATTAAAATACTTAATGATCTTTGATATTTTAAACGTTAGTGTTGGGATGAGGCAAAATTCGTCGGATTAAATCTGAATTATCAACAGCCCAGGAAAATTACGTTTGTCTAGGCATAGATTATACAGGGTGATCCAAAAGTCCCTTCCACCCCCTCTAACTTTTTACCTAATTGAGGTAAAGATTTGAAACTTGGGGGATATTCCTAGGTCAAAGGGAGCTACTTTTTGGCCCCCCTAAAATTTTCAGGGGGGCCCCCCTTGGGGGGGCAACGGCCCCCAACTTTTAATTTTCAAATGGGAAGACCCCCTTTGTGATAGCTCGTTCGAAAGAGCATAAAAAAAGAAAA
>NW_017547298.1:969836-999924 GCF_001854935.1 Bemisia tabaci | reverse complement strand
TATAGGTAAAGGTAGATTTCAAACCGAAGCGGACTGGCCTAAGAGGCAAGGGGACGATTGGTCTCCTAAACTTTTGCCAAGAGGGGCTCAAAAGAGCCAATTTTGACACGTTCGGCCATAATTGAGGGGCCCCTTTTGGCCAATTGTCCAAGATCCCACCGGAGTATCTTTGAGCCCGCTTAAATTTTGGGACAAATTTTTCAAATTTAATTCATTTTCAACATTTTAGAGATTCTGCGGGCTGTGCCTTTCACAGACCTGCCCTCTTGGTGGACCAATTAAAAACTTGAATTACTGTGACTAAACACCAAATAAATTGAAAAAAAAGAAAAATAATAATAATTAAAAAATAAAATTTCATCGTATGATAAATCCTGGAGACTCTAATCTTGAAAATTTTAACGAAGACGGATTGACTATCATTTTCATTTATTTTCTCACGGGCGTCAGACACTAAGAGGTAGTATCAACATGCACAATGTTTTTGACATTCAAACATTTTACCTCCGGTGTGAGTGGGCGGAGTATCACGCGAATCTGAAGGCGCTTTTGATCGATGAAGACCGTCTGTCGTAGTTGTGGCTCATGACTTATTGTAGCATTGCACTACTAGATTTAATTTTTTTATAAATCATATATGTCTAATCATATATTCGATCAATTTTTTTTTATTAACTTTGCTCTTGTTACTTAACGCGTTGCTACGCGTGAATTACTTGCCATAAGTGTTTAAAAGATCCTACGAGTTGAATCTATAGACGCGCGCATTGGTTTAATACAAATATTTTAACGCCGGTGTGGGAGGGGAAGTATCATACGAAACTGAAGGCGTTTTCGATTGGCCATAACAATTTGTCGTGGCTCATGTCGACGCGCACCACGTAGATCAAATAAACCCCCATCTTCCCCTAAGATGCGAAACTTCTGCACATTACAAAACAGATTCCATTAAGGTGTCTCCGAATAAATGCGAAACAATACTTCATGCGAATTTTCGATAAGTGATTGCAAGATCCAATTAGAGCTAGCCTCAAGATGCACAATGATTTTTGATACATTTATTTAAACACTGTTTTTTTCTGGTCATTTTGGGGAATTAAGTATTAAAACAATAAATAAATAAAAAAGTGGAAAAAAAGTGTCAAAATTTCAAGGGACATCTAAATCTTCTTGATATTCCCCGAAAAAGGAAAGTGAGGAAAAGAGAGAAAGAGAGAGAAAAAAATAATGGATTTACTAGATAACATTCCAAGTAAATTTTTCGCTCTCATTGCATTCTTCGTATACCGATGAATTCCTTTATAACGTATTCAAGTAGGTCAGATTGCGGGCCTACTTATGTCCACTAAATATTCATAGGTAAAGTTCTGTTCTGACACATTATGTGTCCCGCAATATTTGGTCAAGATAAATTATTATCAGGACATCATTCTTAAACTTTAATTACCTTGTTATTGTGCTAGTTTTAATAGATTGAAATACCCAAGTAACGTTCCCTCCTTTCCGAATGTACTTACTTCAAGAATCTAATCGCGCACAGCTCTCAACTAAGGTTTGTTATCACTTATCAGTGTATTTGGATTGTAGTGTTTTATCAACAGAGTGATAATGCACAAACAGTGATTAGACGGCATGATGTTTCTCGCCTACACAGAGAATGTTTACGCGCTGTCGCGTTGATTTGATTTGTCATTTTCATTTCGTGAGGAAATTGCGCAAGAAATCAAAATAGAATGGAATCTGTGTAGTTCAGTTGGCGAGCGCACTGAGCAAGGCCTGCCGTAAAAAACGTACATCGCGGGCAAAATACATACGTGATAAGGGAATCTGGACGATGAAACGGGAAACGATGAGGGGAATATGGAAGTGGAACGCTCCTTTGTGATGTTCCGTCAGTTCGGAAATATTTTCAATGGAGGCAGGAGGAGCTGTGATACTTTAGCCGTTTTATCTCTTTTTTTATTTATTAGCTGTCGTTATTTACTAGTGATTTAAATGGAAGTGTTTGTCCCGAAGTCATATTTTTATACTTTAATTCTATTCGCAGGTAGTCACTATGACAACTAATCCATTCGGTCTCAAATCGAAGTTGTTTCAAATCTGTCGTCTTTGTTTATCAGAAGAGGATGTAAAATGGTCTTTATTCGACGATGATGGACTAAAACGCAATTTTCCCTGCAAGATTCTGTCGTGTCTCTGCATTCCGGTAAGTAACTATTTATCTTCTCAATTTACTCAGCTTTCTAATGCACAAATTTTATCGCTTGAATATTGAGAAATTCGGAGAGAAGATACTGATAAAGTGATAAGGTTAACACCTAGTGATTGTGGCCTTGGCAGAGTGAGTACCGCCATCACAGCCTCCTCTCTCTTCTGATAAACCTTTGTTCTCGACTGGAATCTTACGGTTTATAATGTACGGCTTTCTGTTTCTCATTCTCTCTAATCCCAATTTTTTCGTGTTAATTTTACTATATCCTGCATTAATGTTTTGTTTTATGTGCTCTTTACCGAAATTTCCCTCGCTTTTTCGTCTTTTTTGTGATATCAGGGCATGCTGTCTCACCATGCGGCATGGCCGTTATCTCTTCCTTCTTCCGTATTTACAAGAACGTTCGCCAATCACTCTGTGTCTGATTTTATTAAAAATCCTCTTTACACCTCCAATTTTTCAAAACAGATACCCGTTTTGATCATTTCTCCCATATTCTCACTCTCGCGGATCCATTGTTTTGGTCTCCCACCTCTTCCTGTTATCTTCATCTTGCCCAACATTCCTTTATCATACAGGTTGACTTCCTATTTTGCTCCACTCCGATATTACACTCGTTACCTTGCAATTGAAGCAATCACTACTATTAAATGTAACCATTTGCCTGCAAACAACATTTATTTAGTAGGATTTATTCTTAAAATTGGGCCGAAAACCTGTTGGAGAAGTTTATCTATCACTGAAGCCTGTAGCATGACTTATCAGCTTCTGTCATCAGAGCTGGATTGAGTAAAGGCCATTGATGAATCTTAAAGTTTTCATCCTCTCTGTTGGCCAACAAATGATGAACAATTTTTTTTTTGTCATGGGAATACATAGTCTGTCTGTTATCCTTGCTTTATTGAAGTAATTTTCATCAACATTTGCACTCAGATGTAGTGGTTAGTGAGCCTCTAACGATCAACGCTCGCTTACTCACTCTCATGTGGACCATATGCTGACTTTTTTCTTCATTGCTCTAAAACCCTTGTAGTTTCAATCCTCTGCATGTGGCATTAATTTAAATGTGATTTGTGTTTTAGGTTTCCCAGTTTGATCCTCTACCCACATATATTTGTGAAAAATGTGCACGCAAATTGGACGAATTCTATGACTTCAAGCAAGCCTCTAGAAAGTCTGATGAATACCTGAAAAGCAATTTGCATTCATTTTCTCAGGTGATTAATTCTATTTCAATAATGCCTATTCATACTTAGTTCTTCACCCACCAAGCAGGGAGAGGATTTTTTTCCTTTCACGCAGGTAGTTATTTACATACTTGGTTTCTTCCCTATCCTCTTGACATTTAAAAGCTAATGTAATTTTCATTACCGTCTTGGTCTCACTTGTACATTTCTTTTTTATCTTTCCTTTGACTGAATTGAATCATGTCTAATTCTAAACGTTTGGGCTCTGAATATTCAATCAATCGTGTGCAAAATTTTCCTTGCCAAGCCTCTCTGCAGTGCATCAACATGATACGATAGTTTCTCTAGTACATTTTGATGGACTGATATTCATTTAAGTTTTATCCTTCTGTGTTGTGTCAGAAATAATTTGTTTTCACTGTTTTGTAAAGAAGTTATCACTGAATTTGGCAAATAGCAATACCGCCACTGAATACATCAGACTATCTCATCGTAAGGCGAATCTTAGCGTCAACTTCAGTAGTAGTTGACTGAAAGTAACTTTTACTCTATAGGGAAGATAGCAGTATGGGGTTTCTTCATTTAGTCACTGATTTTGTCACTGATCAGTCACTGATGTTGATGGTGTTTACGTGGCACTTCTAAAGTGCCAGATAAACACCTTAGTCAAAGTTATCATTTCGTCCTATTGGTAGTTTTTGTTTATTTCCATGGCAAATTTGTGCAAAGAACGGTTTTGCAAGAAGTAATATGTGCACAGAATGTCAATAGTCTATTCTCTGATTTGTATCTCTCATTCCCTTGCATATTTACAGACAAGATATGGTAACTGATCCATGTGGATGAGAGCGCTAGGCAGTCACCTGTCTGGTGTGCTCTTGTAAGGCATTAAGTCAGAGTGGGTACAGTCTGTGATGTCGTAAATGTGTTGCCTGCCCTTTGCGATGCTGTAATTCGTGCGAGGAATCCAATTTTCAATGCAATTATTTCACTATAGTCTGTTTCACGTAAGCTGATGAAATTTTAGTTCATTTTCATCAAAATTTTCCGCTGGACCTGAATTTTCACGCTAAAAGTTTAATTTTTCAACGAGAAAGAAAATTGGGTCCGGGTACTAGGGCTCATTAAGGAGGGATGAAGGGTGCCCATTGTTCCTACCCTCACAATGGACGGGTTGCCGGCCTCTCGTCGCTGAACAAAAGAGGGTGGTCGGCGAGCGGTCAGGTCACCGCGTTCGGAACTGACGCGTTGCCATTAACGGTTTTTAATGCCGAATAAAAAGTCTCAGCTTAGGTGAAACAAACTATAATCATTTTTTCACTATCTAATTTCTGAATTAGTACATTAATTTTTGGATGCTAGCTTGATACTTACTTGTTCAAAATTATTTCCATCACTCATGATCGAAAAAAAAACTCAAACTGTTTTCCTTTGAAGGTCCCCTAGGTGTGGAAAGACTCATCCTAATTTTTCTAAGTCTCTTTTCTTTCAGTTTGATTGAACAAAATTATTGGATAATTTAGAAATCAATTTAAGTAGTCGGGGAGTATTGATCGCTTGGGCTCCAAAAATAAGGTTATCATCTAACAAATGTCATCAAGGGAAACAGAAGAGTGAAATTAGTGTCACTGATTGTCAGGAATGACTCTTACATTGAAAGGAGGGACTTTTCAAAATATCACTCTTAATCTATGAAGCCCCATACCCTAATGATAGTCTTTATTTTGATGTAAATGCCTATTATATATTCTTAGATTCAATGACCATAGCCTAAGAATTGGAGCTTATTTTAGCTAATAGTATGTTCTCTATTTCGTTCCACACGTAGCAAACTTAAGATATTTTTTAACATGGTGTCATGTGTAAGTAATGTGTCCCTAGTTAAAATTATGTGACCCAAAGTTCAAAATATTTGTATCAGGGGCTGATCACTGTTAAACATGCCAAGAAGTGGCCAATGCTTTCAAATGTTATTTTCATTCAACCACTCCACGTAACATCTTATCTACACTCTCCCTCCACTGTTATAAGTGTACAATTGTTCTGAAAAATTTGTTAACACTATAATTATGTGGATTTTTTGCTCTAAAATACCTCTGTGGTTGACCTCACAGAAGAGAGGGTTGGGGACATGCGCACTCAGTCTGAGTACTGGCATACAGTAAAAATTTTCTAAGTAATTGAGAGTTGCAGAGTCCCTCTCTACCCCACAGTTGCCTCGCTTCAAGGAGCCCAATGTATGCGTAACTTTTCCCCTCTGTTCTCGTAACTTGGTAAAACTAGCATCAGATAAGTTGGTAGTTTTTTCCTTTAGAATGTCATGCGCAGGAAACAAATCTATGTTTTTTGTGCATGGCGGCAGCATTGCCCGCAGTCAATCCTCAATGGCTATTAGGCGACTTTGACAAGGTTGCTTTCAAATCAACAAAATGTAAACAACTGGCAATTTATTGGTTGTGAGTTCTGTCAGCATCATCACAAAATGACACTCAATATGCGAGTTCAGCAGTAGGAGTTCTCTGTCAGGCAGCTTATTCTACTATTTTTATATTATGCCAGCATTCCAGCCTAAGCTAGCAATGGTTCTCTTTTATATATTTGAGGTCCCAAACTGCAGTTTTGAGTTTCTGCAAGCAGAAAATCTCCAAAATCTTTTTAGGGACCTGTATCTGTTTTATTCTCAATATTGGCTCTCATCCCCTTTTTTCTGCAAAATTTTTGTGATTTTAAAGAGCAGAAAAAGAGTAAGGATTAAATACACATCTTAACCTAACTGTAATATTTAAAAACCTCTTTCATATTTTGCTTTCAGAATAGATACGTAATTAGCATTATTAATTCCAAGGCTCACCTATTTTTCTTCATATTATAAAAACCATCCTATTAAATTTTTCAAAAGTTTAAGAAAGTAAAAAAAACCATGAGTCCTGAATGCAGCATGTCCTCAGCCATCTCATTTTTCTTGTTGACCTTCCCATCTCTGGGTGTTAGTGACCGAAATAACTGGAAAGTCAGGTAGATGATGATGATTAGAGAGTAGTCGATCAGAAAAAATGTGTAATCCGAAGAACAACCTCCCGCACAATATTGTGATTTTTTACTTTACTTCACAGTGCTTTAATACGTAGCCCTCCAGAAGTGTCTCCCCTTCTGTTGGAAATTTTTCCTTGAGGATTCAAGCTCCTACCGATCTGTGCCTGTAATTTACACCGAACCATGCTTATATTTCCATTGCTTTTAATTTCGGAAGAAAAGGTCAAGGTGAAATAGGGGAAGTTAGGGAGACAGAAAATTCAAAGGTCAGGGAAAATGTGGAAAGTTAAGGAGTAGGTAAAGGAAATATTAATAGATGCTTGCACTTTGACAACACACATTTTCCCAACGTTTCTCAATTTTGCCGGTGTGCACTTATTATTCTATTCAGAAAAAGTTCAAATTGCTAACCTTTTCTTCACCCAACTAAATCTTTGTCTAACCTCTCTTTATTTTAATTTTTATCTTCTCTTTTACTTTATCTTTCTCAACTTAATCTAATATCAGCATTTCATATTTTTCTCAATATTAATGTAATTATCAACTCTCCATGTTTCTTAATTTGAGAGAAATCTTGTATGGATACACCTATTTGGGTTTTTTCAATGATTTAATAACAATGTTTCTAACTTTTCTTCTGTTCTTACTGTTCACAGGAAATTTGTATGAGCAATAGACTGAAAGGCAAGGTGAAGCAAGATAATGATCAGCTAATTGCCCAAGATATGTCGTTACATAAATCGGACAATAAATCAAGATCCCAGTTGATCAGTGGTTCTTTCCAATCAGAAAATTTAAGGTGTAATAATTTTAAATCAGAACCAAAGTGTAATCAAAACGATAGATATTACAATTTACTTACCAGTATTAATGGTATAAGTGCCCCCTCAAAATCCACATCCTCTTTTACTGACACTGACGAGAAAATTCAATCAAGGAATGTCATGAACTCCCCATCCCAACCCAGTTCAAACGGACGCAATCCCAATACATTGCACAACCGTTCAGAGAAAGAACTTATCGCCAGTGATTCAATTTTAAATTTAAACACGGAAGCTCGAGAAAACTCTCCTGAGGCGGAAGTGAAAAAGGCGTCTACTGGTGTTTCTGGAAATGCTGTGATGTATGCCAATGGATATTTCAGTGAGGTCCCTGATGATGACTCAAACAACAACAGTGGAGTTTTAAACCTGGAGATGAAGTCGAAAAAGCAGCGTGTTGAGAGTGAAACGCGACCCACTCAGTTGAAACCAGATAGTGTTGAAGACTCGGAAGATGATTCCAAGAGAGGGAGCTCTCGGCTTTCCAGGGAGGATCCTTCGGACAACGAGAATAAAAGTCATGCTGACTTTGAGGATGATAACAATGAAGATGCTGATGTCAGTAGTGATATAACTGAAAGGTAATCATTGAACCAGTCATTTTTTGTCGGAGTGAAAACATAATGTCCAAGGAATTTCCTAACAAACAAGTGTTCTAAATGAACAAAGATGAACCTTTCTTCTTGCAATTTCCTTCTTTCTATTTCCAGTATGTACTGTAATTGAATCAATACTACTTTGTCCATAATAGTTCTTTAAAAAAAAATGTTCATCATGACATCATGAGCTCCGTCCCGCATTTCGCAGTCTACATTCTGCACACTGTCTCCGGTGTCAAGTGGCTGTTGCATATTCGCTACAAGTTATTAGTTCGCCCTGATCTTGCTAGCTCCTGGCTGACTCTTTTTTCTTTGCTTAGATGTAACTATTAAGGCGACTTTGCGGCGCCAGACAGCAAACGCCCCAGACTTTGAGTTGTGTGCATGTGAACCACAGTTGCACCTAGACAGACTTACAATTTTTCATATCTCTGCCGCTTTTGCGAATTTTTCATTCAGGACAGAGCTATTTTGCTTCTGATACCTTCCCGCTTCAATTTTTAATACTATTTCATTTTCGATTTTAGGGTTGCTGTCCCCTCTAAGTTTTGTGAACTCACCTAAACGCCAAAAAACCGTTTATTCGACTTTATATTTTAATTAAGCGTTTCTAACTTTTTTTGGTCCTCTTTCAGAAGTCCCACAAGTATGCTGAGGAGAACATTATTACTGAACCATCAGGATGAATCTCGGTCACCTCTAACAATAATGAATGGAGAAGTTGTGGTAAGATCTGAAATTTCAGTAATACTTCTCTTTGTCTTCTACCTGATGGATGTTGTAAACTTAACAAACTTCAGCTTGCTAGAATGATCGTCTGCATTGACTCATGTCGATGGCCTAAATGCAAAACGATGTATCTCCGGTTGAGTTGTTGCAGACTTCCTGTCATACTTCTTTTTTTCTCTGGGAAACTAGAAAATTTAATTCTTTGAAAATTTACTTGAGTTTTCCTGTATGTGAGCAAAATATTCCTTATTAATTTCAAGCTCATAAAGTTGGTTTGTTTCTCAACTTCAAAAAAATAAAATACGCGAGGAAATTTTGAAACACCCGATAGGGATAAGTGGTTTTGCTCTTTAGCCATCAATATTGTAAGGATTAATTTGTTTATTCCTCTGTCAATTAGATTAATTCTGCCTATTTCACATACCCACCCTCCTTGATTAATAGTTGATAAGCCTACAGTTTTTGCCTTCATTATCATTTACTCGAGCAACTCAATGTTATTTAGCTACATTTGATCATAGGCAAGAGCTTGAGTGAGCACTGGAGAGAGATCTGACCCTCTGATCTAAATTTATATCTTTATCAAAAGCCTTTTCATCTACCAAAGTCTCAAGTAACCATTTCTCTTTTCCAGCTGGGTGCTAAAAGGACGAGTAGTGGCCGACGCAAGCAAAGCTGTCCTCTGAGGGCAAGCGAGATTAGGTTCCGTTATAAATTCAACGCTGACAATGAAATTGAAGGCGAAAACGCAGATGGGCGCAACAGTGATATTGGCAGTATGTCCGATGCCGGTGCAAGTTCAGATGCGGATAACCACCGATTTGATGATATGGGTGCTGCAAGATCTCTTTATATTGAAAATTCTTTGATGGGCAATGGTTCGGTTGATTCAGCAGATTGCATGGATATTCCCATTGAAACGGTATGGTTTTTTTTCTTAGTACTTAAATTAATCTTACTTTTATCTACAGTGGAAGAAAGTTTGATATAAAAAAACAGAAGGTATTTAAAAACTGTAGTATCTCCATGCGTTTTGCTGCTGTAAACATTTGTTGAGAACAATTAAAGGACAATTTGTTGACAGGAGGTAGGACCTTGATCATTCTCTTAAGAGAGAGCAAATATGCCTAAATTCAGAACAGCCCTTAAAGTTTTTAACGAAGACCCAGACATGAACTAGATACTTAAGCTTTTACCTTCATTTTCATAGTGATATACAAATAGATTCTAGAATCAACTCTTCTTTAAACAAGCGTCCATCAACATCAATCTTCAAAATCGTAAAAAATTCTGTAATAGGCCAGACAGCTCAAATCAAATCTGCCGCCAGTCGGGTTCCGTCCACTCTCCACTCACCAGAGCAGCGCCTCTGGTGGAGGGGGAGTGGACGACGCCTGATTGGTCGTACAGTCAGTTAGCCGAAGACCGTTTCCCGATCTAGAGAACATGTAAGTTCTTCCCAGTTTTCACCCCTTTGGGGTGATTGTTTAGCTTTTCCTTTCTTTCTCGTGATTCGTGATGTGACGGAGTGCGCGGGGGTGGCCGGCGGGCCACTTCGAAACCCTTAAACCCGTGACTTCATCTTTTCTTATTACCTTTTACCGTCCTCTCCGGTCGAGCCTCGGAGGCTCGATCCGGATGGCCTCCGAGGCCCGATCGGATTGCGATTCGTGCTGTTCCTTTTTGTTGTATGGATCCCCGAGCCATTACAATTCCTGTGCACGATTTCGTTTTTTATTGGTGTTGTTATTTTCATCATTTGCTGTCATCTTTTTTTGGAGATGACTTTGTCAATTATCCTCATCAATCATTGTAAGATGTATTTCAGGGGTGCAAAATCTGCCCAATTTTGCGATCCGCAAGGAAATTTTAGCCGAAAGTGAGGCCTAAAAATTTTTTTGGAAGGTGCACCGATGATTTATTGCAAAATAAGATCATCACTTTGATGTGCATGAAATGGCACTTTTTGCACCCCCGGGCTGTATCTCTGCCCCTGCATATAAGCCAGGTGGGGGGGGNGCCAGGGGGGGGGGGGGGAGCTAAAAACTACTAAAAAGTGACTACCTTTCTCTTTTTTTCTCTTTTCCTACTTTCGGTTTTTCATGTGCCTCAGATTTCCGTTATTTGTGTCACCTACCCACTTCAGTAATCAAATTTTTTTTCTCCAGGTTGCGGAAGAAGTCATCGGAGATGGTGAGGACAGGTCAGAAGAAGATCACCTTCAAAGCCGATTGATTGCTGCTGCTGCCCAATTGCCTTCACCGCGAAGTGACCTAGGAATGGACGAACACCTCGTGATTGATATGAATGGTGCAGTTATGGGCTCCCCGAGGGTTTACTCTGATGGTGAAGTCCTTCTCAGTGAGCGTGATATCGAAAGGGCAAATATTGAAAGAGCAAGAGCAATTGACATTTACAACGTAAGTTAAGGCCAACCAAAAAAAATCAATTTTTAGATAAGTGTTTCTTTAAACCCTTCAATTATTTTTACTCCTAAATCATTTAGATGGAACATTTACTCCGACTCCTATTCTTTCTATCTTTTACCCTTCAAATATTTTTGTGTCTGCCAATTTTTTTCTTAGTTTTGAAGTTCAGTTTCCCATTTTAATTTTTTAATTTTACTCTAGTTTTCTTTTTTTTCTCTCTTTTTTTTCTATTTTTTTTTATCTGAGGGAATAATTATATGAATTATAGTTTGATTATGCCTCAGAAAATCATCCCCCCCTGAATACCTCTGTGATTTTTAAAAGAAAGGCTAGCATGTAAAAACAGCTTTCATTTTCTAAAAGTCTTGTGAGGTTATCCTAGTAACTAATTCTGGTTATGTTCACTTACAGGTTCTGAATCAAGCTCGAAGACTTCCTGTTGGACCTGCAATCCCATCGCGGCGGCCACCTTTGTCGCGAGCCGCATCCTCCTCACCATCCCCATCGCCTTCTCCTGTTCCGCATAATGCTATGAGCCAGCTCTTGATAGCAGCTCAGTTGGCAGCAGGAGGAGAAGTATTCGACGCCCCAAGCTCCTCAAACCCACGCCGTGTGCAACCTTGGAGTGATAATCCACTTATTGGCAGGCCTGGTCCAAGTCACTTGGTATGTATCTCATAGTTATTCTTTAATCACAGATGAATTTCGGTCAGTTGATATGTTTTATGATGGTGCATCGTAGGAGCTGTGTAAAGAGTACTTGCAATAATGTATTTCAATTTACCTCGAAAAAATGACGAAACTTGTTTTACTGAAATTTACGTCACTTTAAAAGTAAACACTATCAAAGTAAAAATTCTTATCACATCACAAGTGAAGTGGTGGTGCTCGATTGAATTTTACCCTTTTCATTTTAATGAATATTTCTGTCAATTTTTGATGATTGGGGATCAATAATATCTGACATTTTCATGCTGAAAGTCGCATTCTTAGCCTAACTGCACAATGCACATGTCTTCCTTTTAAGAGTTAATGCAAAATGGCAGTTTTAATTTACATTGTACCCCTGATTTTACATTTTATTGCATCATATATTTGGAATCTACTGATGAACAATCACAAACCTATCTGAGTCTTTTCTCACTAACCAGTCTGAAAATTCTTGTGAAAAATACGTTTGTGATCACTGAATCAGTGCTTTCTAAGGAACAAGATAACAAAAAATTGTTTAATTGAATTTTTTGGCTCACATCATCTATGAATACAAATGAACATACTTGGTAATTTTGAACAGTTGACCTGATAAACGTGCCAAGATACTCAGAACCTTCCACATTTTCTCAATAAAGTGTATTTTTTTTCCCCTCATGTTCACTGCATTCTCTTTTGCTGAGTACTTGACTACTACACAGTTGTTCTTTTTTTAGTCAACATTTTTTAATTAATTTTTATTGTTTACCCCTTTTTACAGAACGTCGAGCAGGATTATCGTCCCCAGAACCTTAAAAAACATTCGCAGCGCCGGCAAAAATCTGCTGGCGTGCGAACATCAAGAGCTGCCGGTGGATCTCGCTTATCAACAGCAGCAAAAAGAAGTGACATAGCATGTTCAAACTGCGGAACCCAAACGACAACAATTTGGAGACGCAATCCTAAGGGTGAAATGGTTTGCAATGCTTGTGGTCTTTACTACAAACTCCACTTGGTCGATCGGCCGATCGCAATGCGCAGGGATCAGATCCACTCGCGGAGGCGGAGACCTCAGTCAGACCAAAATGACCAAGAGCAGAGCGAGCTCTCTGAAAACGAAAGCATGAAAATCGAGCCACCCTCCCCTGCCTTGCCCCAACCGCCGGCCCGGAGACGTAAGTCTGCTAAGATTTCTAAAAAGTTCCAGTCCAGTCCAGTTCTTAGTTCGCATCTGGAAGGACGCGGGTATCTATGCGACTCACCAGACGACCAGTCGGAGCGAGAGAGAATCAGAGGTATATGCTCAAAATTTTATGGCTTGAGTTCTTAGTAATGATTGTTTTGGTAATTTTGTTCCTGTTATTATTTTTTTCCTTCGAGTCTTATGATTTGTCATAGTCTTTGTAGCCTTACCTCTTCTTATCAGAGTATCCAAGTAGTGCACTGAATGAATAACATTTGGTCCAGTGTGACTGCCTTAAAATCTTTTAAGCAATTTCAAATTTTTATTTGTTCATGTTGAAAAACTGTTCAGCGATCAATTATTTTCTCAGTTCGGACAAAATGAGATGTTTTGTAAATATTTGGAAGCTTTTCACCTTCACAGGAGTTTCTTTTCTCTTTCACAAATTGTTCGTAAAATTTTAGGATTATACCCATCTTGTCTCTAAATTCTTTTTCCGAAGATTTTGCTTTTTGTACAAGGCTTTTCCTTGATGTTGCCTTTTTTAAAAAAATTTAAGTTTTTCTTAAGTTGTATCAGTAATTTGTCCTTATTTTGGACCTCTAGAAACTGGAACAAAAGTGGTGAATGCTTGTGAGACAACTATCGATTATGCTCTTTACCTATTTGAAGTCAATATTTGTACCACTACTGCATGATACATATTCTTTTACTTTAGTTAGTTAAGGTTTAAAACAGATAAGTGTTAAAGCCTAAATCTTCCCCGGACATAAGTCTTGGAATTCTGTTTTATTTCCATGAAATTCTATGCAGCTGTTATGTGAAAACAAACCAAAAAGTGTGATACAGTAGAAGCTGTTATTTTAAGTTCACTCGTGTAAAGCGGCCAAGTTTCATTCCAGAGCCTGTGACAATATTATGTGTTTCAGTGCAAAACAGTTTAGTGACTTCTTCAAATTTCTGTCAATTTTTTTTTTTTTTTTTTTTTTTTTGGTGTGTGTGATTTCAAAGACTCAATGAGCACTCAACTGCTGTCCTCTTGTTTTATCTGTGTGTGCTAGTTCTCTAGTTTGGTGTTCACATACTCTCAAATATCCATGTTTGTTATTTTTGGATTCCTTTGAGAAATGATCAGTCAGTTAAATAGTTAGCTCAAGCTACTTTTAGTTTTAAATATGGCACCTTCAGAATTTTGTGTTTTCTCTATTGCTTTTAAGTTTTACCCTGCAAGTTTGAAAATCAACTGTCCAAACAGTGAAATAAGTGCCTTCATTTTTTTATTTGTCCGAACGAGTAATAAAATATGTTTAAAGAATTTTGCAGGGCCAAAGTTTCATTTTCAGTTGCATGTTTTCTTTTATTGTTGCATGTAGCTGTGAGATGTTGTAAGAGTTATTTCTACCATTCTCAAAAGCACCTGTGCAAAGTAGGCAATTTCAAGCATGAATTTGAAGTTAAATCTTAATTACTGTAGCCACCTCCTGAAATAGTTACAGTAATGTTTTCGTAGTGTATGCAGGATCAGAATGTTACTTTCTTATTTTAAGGCATGAAGGAAACTTCTCCCTCCTTAGCTTTGAGAAATTCCTCAATATTGTTTGAAAGTTCCAAAACAAAGAATCAAAGAGAACCCCATGAGCTAAAGCACTTGGTGTTGTACCATATTTTCTTCAAAAGTCATCTGAAAAACAGTACTTTCAGATGCAAGTTCCACAACAATATCTAATTTTGTCCTTGACTTGCTAATTTATATCCGATCTATTGCTTGTAAACATACATAATAGTTGTTTTCACAGCACTCTTCGGGGCTTGTCCCCTGTCCTCTCATAGCCCCTCAGGGAGTAGCAGAGTCTATTGCTTTTATCCAAGTCTTAATTAATTCATCGGTGATAATTTGCAGCTGATAGTGTTTCAGCAAAGAATGAAATTCATATTTTGGTCGGCCGCATCCTTCTATCCTATTACTTTTGAAGGGGAAACACGGAATGTAGTGCTTTAGTTTAAACTTCGTTTACTGGTCATTCCGTAGGGGTGTCCAAAAATCTGCAGGATTGAGTTTAACTTATGCTTTTGTGCAGGCCAAGAAATTATCACGAATTTAGAGTTTAAACGTTCCTATAATTAGCGTGATTATTCTTATGTAATTTTGTCCCTTTTTGCTGATTTTCTTGGCCACATATCTGCAATTATCTACAAGTTAGATAGTATATAAAAATCAAATGTTCTGAAACACAAATGGGACACCATGAAGCAGAACCTAACCAAAGAGAACTTTATATAACAGTGCACAGTAGGTAAATAATGGTACTATGAAATTAGCGCATTTTTTAAAACCACCTTTGCTGATAGTGCTGTGCCTGAATGACACCTAATTGAGAGACAATTTGAAAGCTATAAAACATAATGAATTGCATCCCATACAACGACTGATAAACTCTGCCGAAGTCTCAGAGTTCAACCTAACTGTGAAATTGTGAAGTAATTTTAATCATGTAAAATCATTTCATTCTTTTAGGCATTGATTTTCTTCTTGAAGTCAATTTTAACTTGAAAGAAACATCTTATTTTTATCTTTCTGTGTCTGTCAATCCAACAGATTCTATGCAAAATGGAAATGAGGACACTGTACCAGTTCTACCCGACATGGCCATGCTATCAGCTATCCGCTCCCAGTTGACGCCTGAACTTTTAAGAGGTTCTCCAATCCTTAATACCCCTACCATCAAGAACTCAATTTCAATGTTAAAGCCACGCGGCGCGCCCTGATTGCCATCTTTTCCGGTAAAATAATTTATTTTTTCAATGTTGAGCATGTACTTAAATTGTATATTTTGTAAAGAGGAATTTTTTGTATAGTCATTTAAATTTTAACATCTTAATAACAAGAAGTTTCTGAAATGTAACTTTTTTTCTTTTTTTCAAAAAATTTCAGCTTCTCTAACAGTTTGTAGTTTTATGGTGTCTGTACGAAACTACAGATAATTCTGCTTACATCTAAACTGTAACTTTAAGATTATTGTTTAGTGATCATTAGTATTTTTTTACTTTTCTATAACCTTATATTGTTGTACAATTTGTTACTGATAATGTAATTAGGATCCATGTGTCTATTTATCACTTCAATGTCCTCTTTTTTTCTACTTGTGAAAAAAGTAAAAGAACCCTTTTTTCACCATTAAACCTCAAACTAGAGTGATTAAACTCACTTTGAAGAGTTTTTATCCCTCCAAATCACTAAAGTCTAAAAGCAATGACGTCTTAATATCTATTTATTTTTGCAGTTTTTCAATTGTTTCCGTAAATGGGTGACCTTGAGCAAATTCAGAAAATTGCTCCTTCGAAATCTTAATTCATTATTCCTCTTGAAAATACTGTTCCATCCCTCTAGAGGCGTATTACAAGTTTAATTTCAGCCAGAAGTAAGAACAAAACTTTGTGCTTGAATTTAACCAATGAATAGATTCATTTCCCTTCTCTGTTCTCTGATTTTGGTAACTAGTCACAAGATGATTTTCATCCTTTTTTTTCAAACGTAACTAGAACTGCTTGCAATCTAGCTGTTCAACTTGACTGGCAAAATTATAGCTTCAACTTTTTTTATAATGTATCAATAAACCTCAATTTTCCTAGTAATATTATTCCTGTTAGTCTAGTACTCTTACAACACCAATATTCATGAACATTTAATGTACGTCAATTCAGAAATGAGCATAAAAAAATGCGGCTTTTCTTAACCAGGTTTGGTCTAAATGACTCACGACATACCACTCTGTTTTTAAACTTTTCCTGGAAGAAGGGGGATGGTCAACAGAAAATTCATGTTTTTTGGTTTAACAGAGCATTCAAGCACAGTATAGCGCACTTTTCCTAATGTTCTTGCCCTCACACTCTGTGACAACATTTATTCTCTGCAACCTTAACTTTCTCCCGTAAACTTAGACACTCCTGGCAGAATCTACCCCCTCCCATTTGCGCACATTCCTACACAATTCTATCTCTCAAAACAATTGTGTGGTTTTAAAATTTGACAGTCGTTTGTAAAAGGGCAACAACGCTGCCCCCTGGCCCACCATCTCATCGAATCACATGATATGACAATGCAGAATTAAGCACTTATCTAAGTCTGTTATGCTGTACTTCAGTGCTCTCTCTTCAATCAAATATAAAACTGTGACCTTCTCTCTTTTCGTGTAATTTTAAAGTTTGCATTTGTTGATCTTGAAACTACACGATGGGAAAAATCCAGCCCCAGGAACAAATAATTGTTCAATGCCTGTTGAATTTGCAGTCTCCTTTTACTGACCTCGCAGAATCTTAAGTATTCAGAATTTATTTGGCTTTTTTAAGATTTAAGAATCAAGTCTCTCCCTTTGCTCTCTCTCTGACCATTTGTCTATTTGAAAAGGTCTCTAACCATTCGGATCGGTTGGCACCAGGTTCTAGAGACAGAAATATCCAGATAACAGGATTATGCAAAAAAGTATTGAAAAAATGGAAATACTTTAATTTTGGCTGAAAACGATTCTCATGGTTAAGTGAGGTTTTTCAACTCTATTACCTATGCACACAAGTAGAAAATACTTTATATGTCTTTTTTGTAGGTATGTCTTTATCTCATTTAGCTGCAAGTACTCCCCTGACAAACAGCTCCAAATTTTCATTTTTGACCTCATGAAAATGATTTTCAAAATATTGTTGAAAAACTTAAACAAAATTTGGAAAATAAAAATAAAGCAGCCATTTCAAGGAGTCTGCTTCTCATCTGTAGTGACAACTGATTTGTTAGTTTCGTAACTGAAGGGGAGGTTTTTCAATCATGTTTTAATTGTGCTCTGTTGGGTTTGTGGTTCTCAAGTCCTGCATTTATGCTATTTTGCTGCGGCATCAAATGATACTTGACAGCACTCAATTCCTCTCTGCGTTTTAAAACTAAGAAGAAGGCGTATTTAAGAAGGAAGAGGAAAAATTTATCATAAGCTCAGCACATAGAACTCTATGGTCATCCACTCATAAAACTTACACAATAATAAATACACAAGGGAACATAATAAAATCAATAAACTTACAGGGAAAAAGACCCCTATCCATATATAAACCTTCTCTCTCTTTAGAAGCTGATGAAGTGCATCAGTCAGATGAGAAAGGTAACGGAAAGTTTGAATATAGAATCAGGACCAGCTTTGACATAAAGCGGGCTTGTGAAGGACTCAAATCGCTCTAGAACATTATAAGGACAAACATCTAACTTAGGGATGTCCCATTTCCTCAGGTTCATTTTCAAACCTTACAATCGCTGAGTTGATCCGAATGGTTTGAGCTCAGCTAAAGACTTCTAATGCAGGGCTGAAACTTGAAGTATCTGATGAGCCGATTAAAAGTATCAAACTTTGTCAAAATATTCCTTTTATTTTTCTATGTCAAGAAAGAGCTGCTTACAGCTAACAGCTGGTTTGCTTTCAAATACTGTGAGAAATACTCATTAAATTCGAATTGCCTAATTGCACTTGGAAAGAAAAAGAGCGGAAAAATTAAACAGGAAAGCTCCTAGTATTGACCAAGGCAATTTTTGCAGGAGAAAATCAGTCAGATTTACTTCAGTTTCTCTCATGAGAATTATCCCATACTTGAAAAAATAATTTTTGGGAGTACCAATCTTGAGTTCACTCTTGCTCAATTTTTTAAACAGTTTTATCAGGTCACAATTTGTATTCCTCCTTAATTTGTAACACTTGCCACAGATGTCAAGTCTCCTTGATTTTTATGAATTTTCTGCAATACAGTGGAATAATCTCTGCTGTAAAAGCTAAATTTAGGTGTACTTTTTTTAAAATATTGCAGCTGTATCCTTTATAACCAAAATGAAAATACGAATTTCCTTATAGCGCTAAGAAAGACAGAGATTCTATTCTACGCCTTATTTTCTGCCGGTTCTAGTATTTTCAAAATCTTGCTATTGATTAGTTTGATTATTTTCATTTACTATGCTTGTATGTGTAAGTTTGTTAAGGTAACATGACCCAGGATATCTACAACTTGGAAGTCCCCTCTGAATTTTTTTAATCAGTCAAATGTGAGGAGTACTTCCAGGATTGACAAGAATAAATTTTGCTCTGAATGAAAAAAGTTTTGTCTTTGGAATTCTATTTTGCACGTGTTCTTTTCAAAACAATGCAAAACAAAATGCATTTATGAGTCTCGGACACCGATGGTGTCAAAATCATTCAGGCAACTAGTGGCATTTTCATCAGGATTTCTTTGGAATACTGTTTTCCTCTCTGAAGTTTTATTAAGGAGAACAAATCAGAGTCTGATGCCTGTTTTTGTCTTTTATTTAGATTTTTATTAAAATGATTAATTAAAAAATTAAATTAAACTACGCATAAATTTCTTGCATTAATTTGATGTTCTTGCGGGTTTGTAGATATCCTACTATGTGTAATTTCAATTAATTTTTTTATGGTAAATATTTATTTTTCTTTAGTTTTAAAACAGTATTTGTTTATCTGAATCCGTCCACCAAATTAAAATTATCATAAAACTTTGAATTGATTAGATTTAAAAATGATGAACTCTTTTAAGGAATTATTTTGGGTTTTTCTTTTTTGTTGGGTTTATTTTTATTTATTTATTCAATTTTTTTTTGGAAGAATATTATGGGTCAAATACAAAAATTAATTCATCAGGTATCGGCAAATTCTCAAGCGATCTTAAGACTTTTTCATTGCATTTTACCCCGTAATGGGCGTGGCAAATTTTTACTCAAACTCTCATCAATTCTTTCATTTCTCTTCCATCGACCTAGTGTACACTCACATACCAGTTCAAATAGTGCAATCTATGCACAAACCTATCTGAGGCATTTAATTTTTTTTTCCCTATCAAACTTGAATTTATAGAAAAGAAGAATGGAAAATGATAGCAGTTCTGACTGTACACATATGTACACATATAGTCTTATTCTTTGTGTTATGAGAAGATAGAATTCGTGCAAGGTGATTGCACCTAATAATGTAACACAAGCCTCTCTTTTTCTAAAATTTGGTTTTTATGGTCAATGTCGTGTGTATCTTCTTGTTTCCTCCCCTTTTCTTTCTTCTGAATGAGTACTACAACTGTCAACTGCTTATGGGGGGGGGGGGGGGTTGCATTTTCATAAAAAAAATAATGAACCTCCACTCGTTGACAGGGAGCTTCTAATGTCATCAGGATTCTCTGTTCAAGAATCGGAACCAGGATTTTAAAATTGATCAATTTTTCCTCAAAATAGGCTCCGTAAAGTTAACCGAAAGCACCAAATACTTGCTGATTTCTTAAAAACTATGCAGTCAAGACCTAAAACAGTGTTGTCTTATTTCCACCCTATTAATTGTAATCTATACCAAGCACTCATAAATAAATTCATTGTCTTTAATACCACTCATATTTTGACAGTCATGCTTAAAAATATTATGTAGTTCAATTTGAAAACTTTCTCTGTTCACAAAACTTTGCCACTTTATTGTCGGCGTGAAAATTCATAACTCTCTTCGGAGCTTCAGAGAGTGCTTCTCTTAAACTCAGGAATTAAGCTAGACGAAGCCCTCAGTTAATTGAGACTCCTCTGAATCTTGCATAATTATCAGTCATATTTCAGTCGTACTGAGTCAGAAGTTCAGTATACTTTAGTTTAGTAGTTTTTTCGAGCTCTCTAGCTAGCTGTTCCTGTTAGTGTTGTTTTCCTAATTTAGTAACCCCTGTGAATTTATAAAAACGCTTGTTCCTAGTTTATTTTTCACTATTTTCCTCAATTTTTTCGTAACTTTGCTATCTGCAAGCTTTTTTTCCCCACCAAGAAATCAGGGTTTTGTATTCCTCCTCATAATTTCTTTTTTTTTTTAAATTTCCTTTTTCCCTCTAATAACTATCTCTGTACCAGAGTTCTGATCTTTTATCTACAGAGTAATTAGGCTCTCCAAGTTAATCTTTTTTTCACTGTGTTTCAGCTTAAATTCAAATGACTGCTGCAAAAACAGCTTTTCCTTCAAAACTTTGTCCCCGATTAAAAGCATCCAATTATTTCTTGCTCTCCTTGGTCTTTTGGCCCTTTGCCAAGAGAAGTTTAGTGAACCAATCTTGCTTTCCAAAACCTTGAGATTCATTTTTGAGAAGAATTTTTTGGGTTTATAATGAATTTTCACCAATCAAACCACGGATTTTTATTCCATTCAGAAAACGAATTTACAATTATAATTCGTTAAAAATGAAGCTGAACTACATGTACATGTTACTACCTTGTTTAATTGTAATCTGTATTAAAGAGTAATCAACATTAGCATGAATTGGTAATTATGCTGCCACCTACGCTTTGGCTGATTTTGCAGTGGCTATTATTTATTCCTTCAAAGTATGATTTTATTGCATTCTATTTAAATTGTTCAACTTAGGGATTTAAGAATTATAAAATGAAATTTTCTTGCCTTTAACAATGAAAGATCACAGATAAATTGAATACGGAGATGTTTATGAGTCTTAATTACAGCTTAAAAGGTGATTTTTTAAGTACTCAAATGCAATAAAAATAGATAAATCAATACATGGAATTTCCCTGCTTGACTCAATGACCTCTGTAAATGTTTATAGCTTGTTCTCAGTTCACCTATTTCAACGTTGCAATGTTTTCCCTCTTTTTTTTTGTCAATGAGTAATCCTTTTAAATGAAAAACTTTGTATCAGTTCTGTCAGGAATGAGTTAATCGACTTGGCTGCTTAACAGCTGTGTTTCACTTGAAGGTAGGAAGTGATTACCATGTTTCAAATGTCTTTTCTTAAAAATCATTGTAATGAAAAGATTCCTATTATACGCCATCAAAATGTCTAAACGTAAGTTTTTTTTAATCCCATTAAGTTTAGATGAATAGTTATCTTGAGTTCAACTTTTTTTCTTCACACTAACAAAATTTTCATCGAAGTTTACTCCAAAAGAGGTTTGAGCTGATGCTGCTGTGTGAAGCTCTATTTGCTTATTTTTGAAATGAAAATTCTCTTTTGAAGTGTTAATAGCAACGATCAAAATATGTCTTCCTTTTAAAATATCGAACAAATTGCCACAAATCTCTAAATGCCAGTATTTTAAAGTACTCCTGACAAAAATTAAATTCTTCATTGTGGTAGTCATTTTCAGAATCAATTTATCTACAGAAAAATTGATTGTTTGTCCATTTAGTGATAAGAACGATGAATCTTGTTTCAAAGTCTTTAGAATATAAGCTTGATGAGTAATTTAATCAATATTTTGGTAGTCAGTTTACCAAAGACGCCGAGATGGTTTCATCTGAAAATACAGTCTTATAATAATTTCTTAATATGTTCTAATTGAATTGATGCAAAAACAATCGAATCTTAGGTGGCAAACAGGTAAGGATCATTGTTATGAAGGCTTGAGATGTTTTTTTCACATAATTCAATTAAAGGTAAAGAAAGCACTCTACAGCCTTGAGGTTTTTCTCAAATTTTTCTTCTGGTTTGGAGGAAGAGAAGCTAGTCTGAATTAACCAACTCGCTAATTTTTATTTCATCCATCAATTAGTTTAGCTTCACTCGGTATGGTCCTTACTTGCACTAATTCTTTTTGCATCAATTCAAACTTTTAGCAGCTTCATTTGATTGAACGTTCTCTTGATCAGAAACTTGAAACGCAGCATGAGTGTACTCTCATCCTGTGAGCTAATTATAATTTTTGTACTTTTCTATTCATCATCAAAGTTAACTTTTAAGATTTATCATGAATAATAAAAAAGGATATTACTCCGTTCCCTATATCGCCTTTGCTAATTTGTTTCTTCTTGTCTTCAAAAGTGTTATCCAACCTGTGAACTGTTCTCAGCAAACGTATTCAATGCAATCATGAGTAACTCGTAGAATTGATTTTTAGTAATGAAAGTGAAAAAAATAGAAGGCGAGGTTCTATGCTTTGATCATTTTTCCTCTCCAATCGGCTGCCAATATTTTTTTGAGCTAGCACTGTCTTGCTTTTGCTAAGTTCTTGCCCATCAAAACAAAAAGTTAATAATTTTTCACCTTTCTCCTTAAATATCGCCGTAGTGTTTCTATTTCTAATAGCTATTTTTATTAAGCCACATTTTTCATAAAATATTAAGGGCCAAAATGTTTTCCTCTCTTTTGCAAGCACCACATCTCCATTGATAGGCGCATTATATAGGCTCCATTATATTTTTCAAGAGGCGCAATGATCAAGATAAAAATTTTGCCAAAAATTTTAACTTTCACTCGTGCTCCATCTTGTATCTGCATTGATTTTTGTCTGGTTCTATAGTTTTGTGACTGTAGTTCCTTAGTACTGAGAGACCAGCATCAGTTCTTAACCCATCACTACAACTTAAAATCATGCTTTGACTTTGATTCTCCATTCATTTTCTATGCTCCTCCTAAAGCTGTGCGTCAGCTAAACTTTTTAAATAGTTTGCCCACTCACCTTTTAAAATATAACTGAGGAAGTTATGAATTTCGCCTGAAAAGGTTGATTTCTGTCATTTCTCAGAAGAATTGTGACAATTCTCGGACAATCAGCTGCTAATACTACTCTGCCGGCAATACTCCTCAGGTTTTCCCCTGTCATTTGGTTTGATCCATTTATCTGTGCTATTCTGACTACTTTTGTCCTTCTTTTCATGCTATCATACTATCAATTTTATTTTAACTTGTACTTATTCTCATTATTGTATTTAAATTAAGCGATAGGTCAAAGTACTTAACATGGGTCAAGGCAAAGGACCCAAGAAACTTTTGCAAATTGTTTTCCTCAATGACATGGACTGCATTTCACTCTCACTCCAACAGCTGGATCCTCATAAATGTTAAAGGTTACAATTTAAAAGCATTTCTTGGTTTTGTGTCTGAAGTAATTGCAAATCTGAAGGCATCACATTTTAATGAAGAATTTTGTAAATATTCCAAGGAGCAAGTAGATAAACTGTATTTTCTGAAATAGATCCAAAAGAGTGTGCTGATTTATCTTCACCTATGTAGTAAAGTTAACATTACTGGTAAATGACTTCTTACATTTTAACACTTCACTGCAACCCTTCATTTTTGTCCCTTTTTTCCATGAGACGCAAGACTCATGAGGCTCATAGTTTGACTGTGTGATGTATTGTCTTTTACTAGAAGGACTCCATTTTGCACACTAAGAAAATCTTCTTTTATGCATCAAATTATGTTTTTGTAGCTTTTTAATTCCTCTCTGTATTTAAATTGCATTTAGTCTGTGAGGGAAGTATCTCAACAATTTTCTTGAAGTTTGGATAACACTTTATGGTAGATAAGTTAACACCAGTTCATATAATGCTACAGGTGTTTGAACTGATGGAATTCCTGATTAACAGGAAAACAAATTCAGAACTCTCTAACTGTTGGCTGTAGCACTCCTTTCAGATTTTATACAGATTCATCTTAAATATTTTGAAAATTTAGAGGACCCTCCAGAATGTGAACTTGCATTTTCCCTTTACTGACACCATCACTATAAATTTCTTGAACTCTGGAAAAGACCACTTTTTGCTATATCCCAGAGGGTCCATAGGTAAAAATAGCTGGGCAATATTTGGCTTGAACTATCGATTTACTTCACTTTTTAACTCAGGTTCTCCGTATTTTCATTCATGTTCTTACAAAAGTGGTAAGGATTTGCAGTCTACTTATCTAGTGGTAATTCCTGCGCAGGTGAATGCTTCAATGCTAGTGTTGGTGAGGCAAAATGTATCCATTATTTGTCCACCATTTTCATACTTTTTTTTTAAAGCTCACCATGACATTGAGACTATTCTCACCAGTCTTTTCTGAACAGCACTGAAAAGAAATACTGGAAATTAGGATTGTCATCTTTATCTTGTGTTGCCATATTTTGCTTTCCTGATTTTAACTATTTGTGATATTTGGACGTTATAAAAAAGTTTGTCAGCAATGAAATGATAATATCAACACAAACAATATTGTAGCCTGATGGCACCCTTTGAGAGCAAGGTCTGTCTCAATTTATGGTGAGGATTATAGGTTGATTTAGGCGAAGCTTCTTGTTTTTTCATTTAAAAATGAATCATGTTTCCTTGTTTGTGGTGACGAATTTCCAGTTTGGTCCTGCTCTTGTCTGAATTTCACCTGTCCATCTTCTTTTCTGTCTGCCTCCCTTTTTTATGGCTTGGAACCCAGTTTGTTAGCTTAGTCAATAAGCTTAGTCCATCAATTCTTTTTCGTCATGACCATGTTGCTTCCTCATTTCCATTTCAATTCAGTTGTATCGCTTTGAACAATGCTAGTGTTCTTCTGCATTCTCACTCTCTAGGACTTCTTATTTTTTAATTCGTAATCATGTCCATTCTTTCGACTTTGCAAATACGTTTCAGTGTGTGCATTTACGTAGTATCAAGTTTACCGTATTATGCATTGTTGAGTGACCATGTTTGACTTCCATTTAATAGTAATGGTAGAGGACATCTCTCTACCCCTCCATCTTTCTGTTTGATACTCATTGAACCTTTTAAAAAAATTTTAACCACCAGAATTAATTCCATGTTTGTTTCACTCTTCTTTCAATTTTCTTCAAAACTGTATCTTTGAAGGATACTAATTGTCCACATTTTGTGAATTCTTCAATGTACTCAAAGGATTTGCATTTACCACCATCAACATATGAAATGATACTGCCTGTCTCATATTTTTGGAAAAATTAATGAATCAGAAATAAACTCAAACACGTTGATTTTTTAAGCGTAACAGGACTCTTCGCAGTTAGAAAACAGGAAATTTGATTGTAGGGATAACTACAATAAACTTGAGAATTTTTGAGGAAATGTTAGGGATTTTGAACGTAGGAAACTGAAAGTATTGACTGGAAGAAATTAAACTTTGGGTTGCTTAAATGATTTTATCGCTGCATCAAGTCTTTCCTATTTTTGTGCTAGCATGAGGAAAAGTCAGAGAAGTTAAAAAATACTCCCAACCCCATCATGAGTTGCTACGGTAAAATATGGTAAGGAAAAGAAGTAATATCCAAAAGCAAAAAATTTATCTGTAGTCAGTAAGTTTTAAAAACTTTGCTTTGATTTTAAACTGCCTTTAATAAAGTATGGAATCCTTTCAAATTGTATCCTTACTTTTCTGTTAAATACTCTTTCTGTCGGATAGATGCATTGTTCCCCATCTGAAGAGTGGTGTATCTCTCATATTGAAATAATCCAGAAAAATGCACTCAGATTTAATTAACATTTACTCATTATCATCATCATGTGTATTAGGGTTTCTACTCACCTCTCCATGCTCTGTATTTCTCTGTAAGTTCGTACCAATTTTTTCGGTGATTTTACTCTAATTTTTTTTTTTTTACACCACTATTCATTTTGCAAGGTATGCAAGTAATTGGTAGTGGCAAATTACTGAAAGCTTATCAAGAGCCTTCTCTAAGTATTTGAAATGAAGAGTGAAAAAAAAATGAACGGCTAAGGCCAAAGGTTGTTGATTGGAAAGTAAAAAGCTGTGATTCTCTATGAGGTTTTTCACCGAAACATTCTGCATAATGTCCCAATTGCCCAATGTCAGACAACTTAGCTGGCAGGTTACAACACCTAGGCTGTCAACTCATTAGGATTTTTTTTTTTTAAATAAGGTATTACATATTCTTTCCTCTTAATTTTGATTGGCAAAGTTTGATTGATCATTCTAATTGTGGAAATCAAGCTGTAGTAATGAACACTAATGAAGTGGATGTAAATGACTATCCATAATTTTGCATTGTGAAAAAAAAATTCTAGTCTTCCAGAGTGTACTTCACTTTTTTTCCAGCTGTAAGCTATTAACATTGAATGTGGAAAAATTAGTGTATGCATTCTCTGAGACCTGTTTGTATATCATGCATCACTTGAATAAGTAGTTTTCTTATTATGATACATTCCTGTCTGCAGTAAAGTACATTCAAATCCAGCAAACAAGGTTTTATAAGTCAAAAAAGTAAGGGGGAAAAAATTAAATGGACCCAACAGCTAAAAGTTTCAGAAATTGCTGCTCAGAAGTGCTCTGTGGAATGATCAATTTTCAAAATAGAAAAATTTAGAGAAGTTTCTATTACCTCGATGGGCTCTTCAGTTTTTAAGTAGTCTCTGTAATTAGTACCAAAATGAATGGAATATTCCTCTTTAATATTACATACTTCAGGCTATTAAAATATCCGGATTTTCAGGAAACTATTACATATATGTACAGTTTCATATTGTATTCAATGAAATTTTCTCCTTGGAAACAGGTTGAAAAGTCCAAGTGTGAAAGAAATGGCCATCTTTCGAGTAAGCTTTCAAATGTATAATGGAATTTCTTCCTTGTGCTCAACCTAACATTCTCAGTTAATTTTTTTGACTGAGAAATTTCTGGATCTCGCCAAGTGGGGATGTTTAGGTACTTATTTACTCTACAGAAACGAAGATAGATGGTATGTATAAATGAGATAAAATGTATCCCAAGTATGAAAAAAAAGAAGTAAAAATGGGAATGAAGACAATTTTACTGTTCATTCAGGTGTTAATTATTGTCTAGGTGTGATATTAAGCAATATTTATTTTGAATTATTTCTGTTCATAAAATAATTGTATATTTTTTTATATGTTTTAGATATAGGAGGAAATTACTGTGAACATATTTTGTATGATATTAGTTTTTATTTTGTTAGATTAACAATTTATTCTGTTACATCTTCGTTAGCTTTCGTTTCTTTAACTTAAAAGTGTTCTTATCTATCGAAGGTATCTTGCCTTGGAAATTTTGTATCTTTCTCTTTAAGTTTATCCTTTTCTTTAAGTTGTAATAATCCTTTCATAAAATCACTATTAATTTTATTTGATCCTCCCAATTAAGGAATAGAAAAGTTCTTACTGTAAGGTTTTCTTCTAATTATTTCTAATTTATTTGTTTTAGCTTCCTGGTATTATTTTAATATTTTTTTAAAATAAATTGTTCTGTCAGAATACAAATTTTGGTCGGATTTTTCTTTTTCTTCCGTTTCCTTTTTAACCACTCCAAAATATGGTCCAACTGGTTTACCGTACGTTTTTTACTGCTGTTTTGGAAGAAGTAAGCAAACAGGGCATACCTGCATGTTTCACTGAAGGACTGTAACGTACATTTATCCACTCATCTGCAAAGCAACATTGTTTTAATAATCCTACAATATCTCCTAAAACCCTAACAAAATTGAAAAGGATATTTCATGAACATCGAAAAAAATTTTCTCGGCAATTCAGAATTCGGAAATTTCGAAATTGCAATCGAAAGAGCTTGAAACAGCGACGGGAAAAGGGAAAGATCGTAGTATTTCATCGGAAATACCAATTTTTGGCCATTTCAAGGGAAACGGGTGACCATCCGATTTTGCGGTTTTCTTTTTTCGGTTCAGTATACCTTGTACCAACAAGTTATATAAATATTCAAGCGTTATTCAGGTCGAAAAATATAAATTTTTCAGGGCAGACTATGAAAAATCAGTATCTGAAAGTCGGTGAGAACGAAAACACACCAACTCGGAAATTTTTAAACGCTTAATTCTCTGTCATCAAACATGGTGTATCGATTTCAACTTGGTGCTTTACCAAGCCTCTAAGTACTTGTCCTTTGGCACCAAAAAGGTTTTTCTTAAACTAACTTCTTCGCCCGCTGCGCAGTTTTAGATGTTTCCTGAACAATTTTTTTTCCCCGAGTTGGTGTGTTTTCGAACTCTTTGATTCAATTGCTGCAGACGCACCAGAAGGCAAATTGTTCAGTTTAAAAAAAAAAAAAAAGGATTATGATAGGTAGTCCATATGTATGCGATCGACATGAATCGAACGAAAAATAAAAACGTGAACCGATCAACACCGATTCAATGGACACATAAATAAAAAAGCGGATCAAAATCAGCAGAATACTTGCATTTACTATGAAAATTTCGAATTGCGATATCTCAAAATTAGGATCATCCAAGGTTTTAATTTTTCGAGATTTTAAGTCCACACGTACTGCACTATAGACTCATCCCATGCAACCCGTTTTTGGCAAATTTTTGTCTCATTTATTGTTTTTTCGCCTCAAGACGACTGTGCAGTGGCATAATCATGAAATCGCGCTCTTACTTGGAACACACTCAAAAATGAACTATTCACAAAATGGGTGAAATGACTTGAAAACGAACGTATCTGAGAGATAATTGGCGTTGAAGAGACAATGTTGCACGATACCATGACCAAGCAGTTGATATTTTACGGGCATGTGTCAACCGTCGTGGGAGACGGGAATGCGGGTGAGCAAGGAGTGAAAAAACGAGACGCGAGATCTAACTTTGAAGCGTAGATTTCATGAGAGAAAAAAAGAGACAAACGTACCCAACAAGTATATGTAGGACCACAACCGAGTCGCCAACAAAAAGAAAAGAAGAACGAACGAAGCGACAGCATCGACTGAGCACAGGAGAGAATTTCATGAGCGCCGCCGCCCGTGGCGCACTATGGTCAAGAACTCAAGACTTGGAAGAAATAAGTCGGATATGACTGAAAGATCACGAAAGTTTCGTGACTGATGTTTTTTGAGTCGCTAATTTCGAATTTGATGTCGAACTGCCTACATTTTAACACCATTACCTATTAATTGTAGGTAAGTTTATGGCACGTTGCGGCGCGGCGCGGCGCGGCGCGGCGAGCTGCCGCTGCCAGCTCGGAATGCACACTGACGCCTACAAACCTAAAGGGATACTTCTAGCATTGCGCAATGCGTGAAGTATCCCCTTAGGTTTGTAGGCGTCAGTGCGCGGCGGCGCGTTTCGCGCTGGCAGTACGCATAGAGTACATAGAGTCGTAATGTAAATGGGAGATAGCTGGCGCCATGTTCTGCTCGATTAATTCCGAGCCCGGTGTGCGCCGAGTTCGGGTCGCTTTTTCGATACATTTTCGATCCAAAATGGCGGTGTGGAATACGTGGTAATTCCTATCTCCTTTGTTGTTGTTGTTGTTGGTATCGAAAAAGTGACCCGGCGTCACACAGGAGTCTCGGAATTCGGGACATGGAAAATGCTTAAAAGTGGCGCCAGCTCTCCCAATTACATTACGACTCTATGTACTCTATGGCAGTACGCCGCGGCGCTCGGCTCCCGACGCGAGCAGGTGGTGAACGATTCCGCGGGGGGGGGGGGGGGGGGGT
>NW_017547298.1:953882-969813 GCF_001854935.1 Bemisia tabaci | reverse complement strand
TCGAGTAATTTTTTTTTTTTTTTTCATTTGCAACTTTTAAAAGTACACACTGGTCCTGTGAAATCATAAGTGAAAATTGCAGCTCCGCAGCGCTATTTTAGAGGCCCACTGAGCGCCGACCGGCCGCTCAGTGGTCCTGTCCGAAGCTGCAATTTTAAAAACGTGAATTTTTTGAAAGTATCGGTAATTTCTGAACTCAGCGACCCTCAAGAGTCCCTAATAAAGCATTTTGCTCAGTTTGAACATTCAATCTGATCTAATAACAGTCAAATCCGACTTTTTTGCGCGCGAAAATCGGTCGGCGCGCGTTGAGCGGAAACTTCAATCGATCATAACTCCGGAACCGTTTGGTTCCCCAGCTTATACGACCACTCGTTGGATGCGGAAAAAGACGAACAATTTAAAAAACTGGTTTTGGTTCAACTAAAAAATTGAAATCTTTGTAAATTTTTCGTTTAAAAGAAATTTTCTAGACCTAAAAACTGGAAAAAAGCACATATGTTGACTTAAAAATGTGATATCGGGATTTCGACCTTTAGAATCTTAAAGTATGCAATTTTAGACGATTTTTCGTCCAAACCGAACTTCGATATCTTTCTTTGTTCAAGAGATATCGAGGTTCATAGGTTTTGACTTCCACCCCCCCTAGCTCCGCCTCAAAATTTTTTGGGGGTCTGAAAATTTGGAAAAAGAAGCGCTCAAGTATGAGTAATCAACAGACAAAGTCTGAAGAACTTCCAGAGGGGGGGCGAAAAAAGCCGTTTTTGCATCAAGCTCTTTTTATTTTATTTTTTTTTTGGGGGGGGGGCATATGATACTATTTTCACTTCTAAGAGGGCCAGGCCCCCCTGGACTCCCCCTTCGTTTGTCTATGGCAAGGGAGTTGAGCCATAAGCCATTGAAGTCGAGGATGCCCTGACTGGAGACTCTTAGCATCTGACGACGGAAGAAAATGAAACGCAGTTACTAAAAATATCCCTCTGTACTGAAAATCTTGAAAATAGATAGAAATTTTCCAGGAAGTATACTTCTTTGAAAATTTAAGAAGAATTCTACAGTGCCCCAGCGTGTTCCTGAAAATTTATTCACCTTTTGCGAAATTTTTAGGGTAAACTTTTTCACCTTTTCTTACGAAATAAGGGTTGCATGTGAATTCGTAGTGGTTTTTAACGGGTAACACGGGCCTCCTCCGGGGCCCGGGCCCCGGTACCGGGGACCTACCTTCCTTAACGAATTCTAGTGGCGTTCAGGTGTCATAGAGCATCCTAGATTGCTGCAGATTTAGCGCATAGTGTTGGTCTGGCTCAAAAATATTTGGGGGTGCTGATACTTATACGGGGCCCCCTCTAACTATAACCTGAATAATTATATAGCCTAAACTTATAACCTAAAGTCTTTCTTCATGTGGGTTATTCAAGTTTTGGGGGTCCATACAAGAGACCTGCCGGGGCTCTTTGAGCCATCTGTCAAAATTGGTAAAATCGTATATTTATGAAACACTCTGAGACTTAATCATGTGTCTCTGGATCAGCTTCATATCGATGTGTACCGAGAGAGTCAACCCAGGTAGCAGTGGCTGTTGAGAAAAGTTGTAAAAAACTTGTACATTTTAAGAGATCTCTTAAAATTTACCTTAAAACCACTTGAAATTACGTAAAAACTTAGGAGGAAACTTAAAAGAAGTTTAAAAAAAAATTCGTAAATTTTAAGTAAAAATTACGTATTTTTTTTTAACTTCCTGCGGGCAGAAACGAGGAAAAAAAGTGGTGAACAAAAAAGTATAAAAGGAACAGTTGCAGCCCATGAAAATTGTGGATATAGCTTATTGATTTTCACGTGAATTTTACGTTTCCTTTTAATTACAATAATACTATTTTTTTACTTAAAAGAATTCCCCAAAAGGGTTTCCTAAAACGAGTATTTTAAGAGTTTTTTACTTAAAATTTACGAACTCTTAAAATTTACAAGTTTTTTACATTCTTTTGGACAACTTTTTGTAGAACTGTTTTTAAAAGCCATTGCTACTAGGGAACTGATTCTAAAGTAAAGTTACAATTTATTTCATCATGCAGTTTGACTCAAATGGACTATGGTTGTTTGTTGTTTGGGTAGTAAGAAATTTGAGCTGGACGATAAGGGAAACGACTAATTGGACTACATTTTGAAATTTGGAATTATAAATTCTAGCCCGGTTTAAAAACAACGTATTTGCTATTAGTTTCCCCATGCACATAAGTGTTTTTCCAGAGGAGCCAGAATTTATAGCTCCAAATTGCAAAATGCAGTCCAATTTCACCTTTGTGAGAAGTATTTTAACATTTCGTTGATCCTCCGACGTAAAGGCGTGTCTCGATTTTCACGTGAGCCCTGTTTTCTGTATAACTTTATACTTTCCGGGGCTCATGTGAAAATGTAGATACGCCTTTACGTCAGAGAAGCGACGATTTGTAGTCGTGTTAAAACTGTGAAATGTACAACTTTCATGAAAAAACATGCCTCATTATAATCTTCCAGCACTGGCGCTTTCTGAATGTGCACAAGCACATGTTTGGAGGATTAAACACTAAAGTAGAAAAGTAGACAAGCGCATAAAAATATGCTGGTTACTAGTGGCACGAACCCACCGAGGAATTTCTCTCCTTCACTCAATCTTTCTCTACTTCAACATCTGCGCGACTAAAGTGCGGAACCACTATCTGATCCGTTAACGACGTTGCAAACTTCTTGCCATAGTTTTTTTTTTTTTTTTTTTTTTTTGAAAACAGGTCAACGTAATTTCGTGGAAACCTCCTTTATTTTTCTTCCCGGTCAGCAGATGCTTTTGTATACATATGAAGTTCGCTTGTATCTTTTTAAAATATCAAATAGGAGCGGAAATTCTGAAACGCCGCACTGGAGATACGTGTTTTCGTACTTTGGTCATCGATATATTGGAACAGCTCGATTTGTCTTTGATTTCAAAGGCAGATAAGTAAACATCGGTGTAGTTTAATACATGTATTAATTTTTTTATTTTTATGTACCCTTATATAAACTGTAAATCCTTAGGAGGATATGAGCAGGAGGTAGGGGAGAAAATGAAGACAAACAAGTAACAATCAAATTTTGAATCGTTTATAATGGAGGGTCTGACTCATTTTCCTGTCACACTCTGTCCATATTAGTAAATAACAAGTTATAATAAATATTGATAGATGCAACATTTAAAAAAAAGAAAACAAACAATCATTCAATTTCAGTATTTGCTCAACTTAAATTAAGGAACAATACAAAACGCTTTCTCAATGAGTATTCACAGTATATAATAATATATCTTGGGTGAAATTACTTCACCCATTTTTGAAACGGAAACGCTTCAAATAATACAGCATACGAGTTAAATTGTATAATACTGCAGCTGGTTTTGTCTATTGAAATCCGACTGCTGGTGAAAGCAGGAGAAGTGAAAATCATCATTATTTTGTAACCTTTATACGGGGATACAGGTAGGAATAAATAAGTAAAATATCGATGGCAAAAGTTGAAAAATGCGTATTCCTATTGTATTTACCGCACAATCTCTAAAAATTATGCTTCATTTTTTCGGAGTAAAACCATCCAACAAATCTCATCAGAATTTTCAGTGGGTATTTTTGAGTGAGTGATAAAAACTCGAAGAAAACAAGAGAAATTAACAAAAACACGAGTGGTGATTCGTCAATCGGAGGTACGCATTTTCCAACTTGAGCCATCGATATGACCCAGAAAAATTCTCGTGGACTGGTGGTGGCTGATGGCCCGAAAGGGGTGGGTGCAAAATCGACAAAATTTCCCCCCTCATGGATGTTGACCAAATTTCAGTATGTCATTTCTCACTATGGGATACGCCTTTTCCCAAAATTTCACGGCCTGAAACGAATTTCTCTCCGCGTAGCAGCGTTGCCAAGTTGAAAACCGTCGAGTTCCATATCTTTTGAACGAAAAGAGATATTGAGATGCGGTTTGCGCTAAAATTCTCCAAAAATTGCGTTCTTTCGATATATGTACTCAATTTGATCGTTTAGGTAATTTAAGATTGCAATGATGCCATTTTTCACACTTTCTTAAGGGTCAATTTTTTTTCAACCCTAGTACATCATCAAATGCCGGATTCTCGATTCGAAAAAAAAACTGTTCATTGTATTATTCGTGCTTTTCCATTTCTTTTGATATATTATAGCTCCCAGGGAAACGATTAGTAACGGAGATATGAGCAATCTAAGTTTACGCTCCGCGCGCGCCGACCGGAATCCGGGCGCCGCTCGCCGCTCTGAGTCGTCTGCACACTCCCTTTCTTAAGCTTCACGAGGTCATTCCTATGTATTTTTTTGCGTACTTTCCATTTCTGGCCTTTGAAAAGGGCTCCGATGAATTTTTAGGGGCCTCGCGGTCCATTGTTGCCATTTTTTGCTCGTATTTAGGGTTTTTTCCCTATTTTACTCACAATTCTACTGAAAAACTTAATTTAAACGGAAAACTGTGTGCGTTGAGGGAAAGAACGTAAAGAAGAAATAAAAATTCATGTAAAAATTTTTCCTTCGTTGGAGGACTTCGTAAAATTTTCGAGAAAAATCGTACTAAAGAGCCAAATATTTGAAAAATTGGATAAATCCCCACGCCATGGTTTATGAAAGTGGGGCATAGCTTTCATATTGACGTACTTACGTAACAGATCTTACCTATCTATACAACATATTAAAAAAGCATAGTTGTATTTGGATTCCCACGATCTGAAAATTGTCCGGGATGTCACCTTTTGCGGTCTTTTCTTATGTGTAAGGTAGATCTTTTGAATGTTTTTCGACCTTTAGTTATCCTCCGTAGGGGTGTATCGTATGTATTTTTGCTGTAATTTTCATTTTTGAAAAGAACGTAAAAAAGTACATCATTAACGTTCGTAAGGACTTATTCTTATGTTGCCAAATTTTCAAGAAAAATCGTCCTAAAGTGCCAAAAATTGGATTAATTATGACGAAGATGTCTCTAGGAAAGTGAATTATGACTTCGACTTAATTTTATAATTATAATTTTAAGTATGACTTAATGCCACGGGCCACTTCCCCAAGATGAGAGGCAGAGAGGCTGCATGAGAAGAGAAGCCCACAATTGAGGAGCATTCCGGAAAAAGGGCACATACGCGTATGTGCCCTCTATCGGAGGTGACAGAAATGGATTCCTTGCATCCTAATGTACCAATGCCCCGAGTTTCAGCTTAATTGATCAATTTTTGGAGCTACGAGACCACGTTTTTTGAGGCTAAGAATAAGTCAGGGGTCACAGACGTATTTCATCTATTTGCTTCTGGGTACTTTCGCCGCGACGTTTAGGAGATAGTGCGCGGGCAGGCAGGGAGGTGATGGGTACTGATAAGGATCCCTCACTACAGATGCATCGCACTGATTCTGCTAATCAATGCAATAGCATCGGGTTGCAGGGATTGTAGGGATTCTCTACGCGTTGCACCAGTCACACGTGAATTTTTTTAATTATTAATGATTTATTTTTTATGGTCTCGTGTGAGATTGAATTTTTCGATTTTTTACCTTACACATAAGACTTCGACCTTACACATAAGAAAAGACCGCAAAAGGTGACATCCCGGACAATTTTCAGATCGTGGGAATCCAAATACAACTATGCTTTTTTAATATGTTGTATAGATAGGTAAGATCTGTTACGTAAGTACGTCAATATGAAAGCTATGCCCCACTTTCATAAACCATGGCGTGGGGATTTATCCAATTTTTCAAATATTTGGCTCTTTAGTACGATTTTTCTCGAAAATTTTACGAAGTCCTCCAACGAAGGAAAAATTTTTACATGAATTTTTATTTCTTCTTTACGTTCTTTCCCTCAACGCACACAGTTTTCCGTTTAAATTAAGTTTTTCAGTAGAATTGTGAGTAAAATAGGGAAAAAACCCTAAATACGAGCAAAAAATGGCAACAATGGACCGCGAGGCCCCTAAAAATTCATCGGAGCTCTTTTCAAAGGCCAGAAATGGAAAGTACGCAAAAAAATACATAGGAATGACCTCGTGAAGCTTAAGAAAGGGAGTGTGCAGACGACTCAGAGCGGCGGGCGGCGCCCGGATTCCGGTCGGCGCGCGCGGTGCGTAAACTTAGATTGCTCATATCTCTGTTACTAATCGTTTCCCTGGGAGCTATAATATATCAAAAGAAATGGAAAAGCACGAATAATACAATGAACAGTTTTTTTTTCGAATCGAGAATCCGGCATTTGATGATGTACTAGGGTTGAAAAAAAATTGACCCTTAAGAAAGTGTGAAAAATGGCATCATTGCAATCTTAAATTACCTAAACGATCAAATTGAGTACATATATCGAAAGAACGCAATTTTTGGAGAATTTTAGCGCAAACCGCATCTCAATATCTCTTTTCGTTCAAAAGATATGGAACTCGACGGTTTTCAACTTGGCAACGCTGCTACGCGGAGAGAAATTCGTTTCAGGCCGTGAAATTTTGGGAAAAGGCGTATCCCATAGTGAGAAATGACATACTGAAATTTGGTCAACATCCATGAGGGGGGAAATTTTGTCGATTTTGCACCCACCCCTTTGATATTAGTCCAGTAGATGTTTTTTTCAAGTGATTAATTCTGTAACATGTAAGTTTGCACAGGGTACTCCAGCAACGAGAGAAAAACGCCATTTCAATGTATCTTTCTCAAGCTGTTAACGATAAACCTGCCACCATGTCACACATCATACGTAGAATGCAGAATCTATTTGTAACTTAGCTTGCATGGCTAGGGCAATGGTATCAGACAGTTTGTATTTTGGTTGAATCTTACAGTAGTTTAATGTCATTAAAAGTTATTTTTCATGTAGCTATCGTTAGGGATGCACATTAGCTGAAAATGCACAATATGCCCCCTGATAAAATAAATGATCTAAAACGACGTTCATTTGACTAAATTAAAGAGAGGAGTCAAGCAATGGCGTTTTCTAAATAGGTACACCAGAGAAGTTCTGATTCTCTTATAGAATAGGTATGAAGCTGGAATCATTATTCTTTATATTTTGTGAAGTAAGTATACAGTTGGAAAAGCGGTGTCAGCGTAAACTCAGCAAATGTGGAGCTTTGGTCTTTGATCTTCTCTAGTTCAGCTCAAAAATTAAAGGTGAAATGCAATACAGTGTAGCTTTCATTCTCTCTCTTTCCAAGGCTCCTTCTTACCTTTAAATGTTCAGTTAGAAAACGCTACTGATAAAAAATCAATCGGCTTAAGGATAGAAAACAATCTTTTTAATGAAGAGTTTCTAAGATTTTCTCTCGGTTTATAAGAGAGGCTATGCAACAACGTACAATTTTAAAAACAAAAATCGTCCTAATGCGGCACAAAAAACACAAATCACACAAGATAGATATCTAGAGGAGAATGTTGCGATTATTTTTATTGCTAAGTTAAAGCAGCAGCTGGGTTTTAAAATAGCTTATAAAAATTTGAATTGATCACTTCAAAGTCAGTCAAAAGACGGTTACGAAAGTCATAACCGACCCGATAACTTATAAAAATTTTCAAATAAGTATACTAACAAATCACGTAATCCAGGCAACACCCCTAATCTAGTGCACTGTGTTTTTTAGGTTGCGCTTCACTGAAGTTGATGGTTGTCAGTCTCAGTCAAACACTTAAATCGTCGATGTTTCATGCAAAATTTTAAATTAAGTTTTGGTATTTTCAGATACACATCTTTCGACTTTAGCCATATGCATGTATGAGAGAGGCATCAGCCGATTTCGTGCAAATATAATCTCATGTTTAGACTTTGGAGGGTTTTTCCTCTCTTCATCTCGAAAATCTTGAAAACTATATGATACGAAGGGATAATTTCGTTTATTGTGCACATCCTAAAAAATCTGACTTGTTTTTTTCTTCAGCGCGACGCTCTATACTTCTAGTAAAAACCTTAAGGATAGAGGAGAGCCTTTCGATAGAGCACAGTTAAGCATCTTCATGTGGGAAATGCGTGGAGAGCGCGAGATGGTCACATTTGTGAAGGCGCATAGATACCACTATTCCTGCTCTTCGGATGAAGGAGTTGCATGTAGAAAAAATTGAAGGCGATCTATTTTGTTGAGCTCACAGTGGTGAAGCGCTCTACTGTGCTGCAGGATGTAGGCAAAGTATCAAATTACAGTGCAATCATATGAAGAAAAAGTCGTACATTTACGTTACAAAGGGACCGCTCCCACACCACTTGTAGCCCAACCTCGGACTTTTCGCGCCCTTAAAACGATTAAAAAAAAAAAACTTATCTGGCGATTATTACTCGCTAATAGCCGAGTTATAATGGAGATCAACCCGGTAAATCTTCAGACATAACTATGAAAAAAAATTAAAAATCTGCAGGATTAGAGATTTTATATATTACGGATCATATTCATTAGCACGGAGGAAGGTCTCTCACAATAATGAAATCGATATAATTCACGGAATAGACAATGCTACTCTCTCTTACAGCTATTCGATAGGGCACGGCAGAAATTTAATTGATGAGAGATGATATGAGAGATTTAATTGATGAGAGAATCACTAGTTGTTCAGTCAGTGTCATTTTACGATTTATTTATTTGTCTGAGACTTAAAAAAAATTTGGTGAGGGGGGGGGGAGCACAGTGGATTCACCGTTACAACCTTAATTTAACACTGAATTAGGTACAAGATTTAAGCTGATGGATATGTTTCTTTTTACGGTTCAGTCGTATTTATAATGTTACTCACTCTACTGAGATCAAGAATCTAAAAAGAAGGTATGTACGTCTGAAAACTCAAAATAAAGTATCTGAGTTATATTACATAGAAATCAGCAGAAACTACAAAAAATAAGGCAAAATATTTCCGAGGTGCATGAGAGATTTAATTAAATTAACGTGCTTATTTTAGAGCACTATGCACTACAATATATTTTCCTGATCATCGCTCATAGATGTAATTTGCTCTGTGTATTTCAGTATATGTTTTCATTAATAAAAAACCAGAAGCCCGCAAAGTGATTGTAGACTCCTTTTAGCATCGTTCATTTTCATATAAAAAACCGTCGCCTTGTTCATTGTTGCATTACGAATATGCGAAAGATAGTGAAACCCAATTCAAATTGATTTTCAACGGGGAATAATTTGGTTGAGATTTTTACACGATAAAGTAGCTTCAATCAGGGACGGAAGGTGACAGATTAATGTCTGATTTTTCCGTCGCTAATCTGGATCTCACAGCGATGGTGGAAAATAGTTTCAATGAAATGAGTGCCTCTTGTAGATGATTTTGCCCAACAAATTCTGAGGCAAATAGACCAATATTCATACTACGTATCGACTTAAACCTAACTCAAGTTCTCTCAAAAAGCGCCATACTCTTTCATTATTCATTGAAATAAACATTTTAAGCATAAAAATAAATCCCATCAGCTTAAAAGGAACATCACTTCAATCTATTATTTTATACATAGCCACATTACTGCGATAAACTAATGCAGAAAATTATCTCATCTTAGGATACATAATTTTATTAACCAGGTAATTACAAATATTTACAGATTCAACAAGAATTAGTGACGGGAATGAACAAAATGAAAAAAAAAGATAAACGATAAACTTACTTCTATATTTACAGAAATGCTCGTAGTTTAAGATCAACGACTATTACAGTCGTTCGTTGATGAGGTACGAATATTGACTCCAAATTGTTGGTGAAAGTTCAAAAAAGCGTGCTTCGTAATGCGACGTTGCAGGTGTCTTAACATAAATTATTCATTTAAAAGAAACTTGAATTAATATTTTTCCTCAAAGTCTCTTCTGACTTTTCTCCTCTTTGCGAAAATGTCTTTTTGAAAAAACGTCAGATAGTAATGATGCTTGATTTTTTTTGACCCAGAAAAAAAAACGCGTAAATTTTGAAACACCACATTAAGGAAAGCATTTTCGGACTCTCGTCAGCAAAATTGATGTTTTCAAATCACCGCTTTACATAAGATGCAATATGAGAGAAGATGATGAAAAAGAATTTGGTTTCTCCTTCCAATAATGACGTAATTTCATTAATGACGGTTTATCACCGTGCGAAGCACGGGTTGGTTGCTAGTTTACTATGCAGGGCCAGATTAAGGGGGTGGCCACATGGGCCGCGGCCCATGGCGGCAAATTTTGCAATTTTTTTAAATGTAGGTATAAAAAAAAATCGGATTCAGAAAAAAAAAATTATCAAAAAGAAAAGGAGATAAAATCTCTTTTTCCTGAGAGTATAGTAATTTCTAATTTTGTCGTTTTTCGGTGATAAAAGAGACAGTATATTTAATTAGTCGAGTTAAGAGATCACTAAACACGCAATTTGGCCCGGTGCTCAGCGCAGAGAAGAATGATGACGAGGACTTGAGATGAAAAGGACAAGCCCTCGGCGCGGCGCGGTTGGCATGTAATACATATTACCGCCTACAAGACTGCATGAATACTTCACGCATCGCATCAAACACAGTGTGGTCAGGAGCGGTTGGCGTGAAACGCATAGCGCCTACAAGACTGCAGGAATACTTCACGCATTGCGCCAAACACAGTGCGATCAACGCGGCGCAGCGGCGGAAGTTAAAATTATTAAACCACATTTATGTTTGTTCTTTCATAATTTGTTGGTTCATTTCTTATAAATGGAGGACCTTGTCCACACAGAGATAGGTTTACGGAACTTAAGTTTCGCGTCAAGTTCCGTGAAATTTTGCATCTTTTGAAATGTATCCAACACGTGCAGGTAAACGCGTCTTATGCACCCCTCCCCCTCCGACACGTTCACTTGATGGTTTTTATTGATGTTTCAAAACGAATGAGAAGGGGGTGGCAAAATACAGGCGGCCCATAGGCGGCAAGTATAGGTAAATCTGGCCCTGTTACTATGATACGACGATTTAGACTTCTAGCAGCCCATTTGGTCGTGACAGTGTTCCTCAAAATAGGATGGTAGTAATAGCTCAATACTTTTAGATACTAAGGTCTCTTTACCCGTGGGAGTTCACACGTAAATATGTGTAAAGTAGCTGGGCAGAAACGACTGTAGACATAGTCATGTTATAGGTTTTTAATAGCAATATCGACGGTGAAACTACCAAACCACGTATCTCGGTTTGCGACGTCGCAGACTTCCTGTCATACTTTATTTTTTAAATGAAAAACTACTCAACGTCCAGTCTTTGTGACTGGACGTTGAGTAGAAAATTCTGTGAAAATTTCAAGGAATGATATTGATTTGGTCTACTTCAAAAAAATAAAATGCGAGCGTAGATTTTTAAACATCGCAAACGAGATACGTGGTTTGGTAGTTTCACTTTCGATATGTATTTTGTGGTGCAGTCATCCGAAGGTACATTGCAGTTATAGTACGGCGTATGTCATTGCCTGACAAGCATCAATATCTTTCGCTTTTCAAGACGTGCATTCCACACGAATTGTATAATATATATGTGTGTATTAAAAAAGTTAGAACTCAAGTATGGAGTCAAAATCAATTAATTACTTACAATTGCCCGCTTTGTGCGGCACAGGGAACACAATATCTGAAGAGATTGAACTGTACCAATATCTACGATACTGAAACGTTGTAAATAGTTTGACTCTAAAATGTGCATGAAAGCAATATCACAAGGTAACATTTAGAGATCCTAATCTGTAGGATGCTTACCGTGCAAAAAGAACATGTTTGTACAATAATTAATAATTATTTTATGCTTAAACAAGTTAGATCACACTTTAGTTCATATAAATACTGTTGAATATAATTAATATCACTTAAACATTTACGCACCTTTTAAATCAGCGCAAATGCATAGGAGAAATGAACAAAGTAAACAGTAAAAGAAAAAAAGACACTTAAAAATATGAGAACTTTCACATGAATATTAAATGAAACCGCAGCAAGTGTCCGATATAGGTACTCAATGGAAAAAGGAGGGAACTTGGCTACAAGTGAAAGAAGTAGTTGCCGGTGTCATCTCAGGTAAGCAAAAGAGTCATCCAATAAGACATAGGCTGCAATTAACCTAATTAAATTAAAAAATAAACAATATTTTTTTACAACTGCAAAAAATTTGCCGTAATAAAATGATACATTTCAGTAATCAAGTTACAACTTTCCACCTTCTTATGTGTAGGTACACTGTACAAACAAAGGGGAAAATTCTTAATTAAAAAAAGTTTTATGCAGATATTGAAATCTATCATGTATAATAACTGTATTAGTATTCACACTTCACTCATAATGTGAAGATAATCTGAAAGAGAAAAAATTAAAGAGTCTGATTTCTTCTTTTTCATCCTCCAAAAAGTCTCAAGCCTGCGGGAGACCCTCGTCTCAATTTTATCGAATGTATTTTGTTTCTGACGTCGCACACGTCAGGATTAGACGGAATGAATGAATTATCGGCTGAATCTCGCTTATTAGATGAAGATTTTCATGATATAATACACGGGTTCCCAGTGGTGTTTAGGTTTGCTTCAAGTGTTAGTTTGACCTCCTGCTGAATCTCCATTCTATCTTCGAAGAGAAAAGATTTTCAGGCTGAAAATAATTTATCTCTTGCACGAGTATTATGAGACAATGTGAACCATCTGCAAGTTTCCAAGAGGAAAAGAGTCCTGGGTGATTTTTCAGCAATTTATCTGCCTTTTCGATGCTCGAGAGTCGCCTAAAGTTTGAGTAAACTGTCCCCCAAAAAAGGGGGGATCGTATTCTCTGCCGAGTTTTCACAAAAAATTCTCATCACAATTTTTTTTAATCTTAGGTGTTTAAAATACTTTCTGAGTGATTTATACTAGGCCGAACCGACAGTAAGTTACGTAAAGTAAACAAAAGGATGATAATTCAAAGAGAGGTTCTTTTGTATGCCTTTTTACTGCAAGAACCTGAAAATTTTATCGGCATGCGGCTATAGAAGAAACCTGTAATGAGACCTCTGGGAAAGTTTTGGCTCGAGTTTAAAGCTATTTTTGGTGCTACAACATAGTAAATTTTCACTGTTTGTGAGTCCAAGAGTTGCCTACGTGTGTGCTAAAGTTGCAAGTTTGGACCAGGAATGTCACCATTACCAGCTTTGAGCTCAAGCTAAGAATCACAAAAGAGTCTTTCATCATTACTGGGTTTCAATCCACCCACATTTCGTCACCTTCCTGACATAAAGGCGTGACAACACTTGACGACGAACCCTATTGTCCAAATAACTCAATGCTTTCTCGGGCTCACCTCAGATTGGACGTATTTCTGTCAAACGGAACTAAGCGCCAAATTGAGTTCCTTTTGAGGATTTCAGAATGCCGGATAGCGCGTTCTGTCAAACGGAACTAAGCGCCATGTAAAAGCATTGCGAGTATAGGACGAGCTAACATCGCGTTATGCAACACCCGCCAATCCAAGCTCCCCTCTCCCTTCCTCCCCCTATGGCGCTTAGTTCCGTTTGATAGAAATACTTCCAATTGGACGTATTTCTATCAAACGGAACTATGTGCATTATGGCGTGAGCCCTGTTATGCACATATGCTTATGGGTCTCAGGGCTCATGTCTTAATGCACATAGTTCCGTTTGGTAGAAATACGTCCAATTGTAGTTACGCCCTTTTATGAGCCAAGCGACGATTTAACGAATATATCTATAGTGTTTCCGGAAAAAAGGGGCAACTTTTTAGGAGGCTCTTTGTGAAGATGTATCTCTCAGGGAGGGGTGGGGGCAACGCTCTCTTGCCAGCCCCCAACGAAATGTGTATCCTGAGCTTAATTGCGAGAAGTGCGTGAAGAGCTTTAGTCGTCCCACGTCGGGAATTCCGTGGGTGGGACGAAGAGGCTCTCGGATCGTTGGCTGAGCGGTGGCGCCCTGGAGGTGGGCGGCCTGGCGGGCGGCTCGGGTTTCACCTCCTGCTTGTGGGGCGCCGAAACCGGTTGCCGGGCGGGGCTCGTCGCCTTGCTCAGAGGCGGCTTCATTTCGATATTCTGCTGACCGCCTTCCGCCCCTCTGAGCCCGTCCTCATCGTCCGGTTCGTGCTCCAAGGAGCTGTGCTTTATGCCGTAGTAGAAGTACACGCCAAAGCCTGTAACATCAAATCATTATTCATCAGAGTAGAATTCAGGTATAACCCATGTACAACCCAAACAGCTTTTTCTAACGGAAAAATCATCGGAAAGTTCAGTATCAGTTGGACTGCATTTTGCAATTTGGAACTGTAAATTCTGGCCCGGTTTAAAAACAACATTTGTCATTAGTTTCCCTATGCACATAAGTGTTTTTTCAGATGAGCCAGAATTTATATAGTTCCATATTGCAAAACGCAGTCCAGTTGCAGTAAAGTAATCAATCGGAATAGTTTGGAAGTAAGTCGTATTTTTTTTTACGATTTATTGGCGATGACATCGCTAGGATCATCAAAATCTGAGCAATTATCCTCAATCTTGTCGCAATTTTATTTCTAGAAAATCGTGTTCGATAAAATTGAAATTTTATTTCAATTTGTCACGATCTTTTTGAGCGAAAAAATCGCCAAAAAATGAATTCGCGGTTTGATTGAAAATTTTCGGGGTAAAATCGCAATTTGTCGCAATTTTTTATCCGATCATTTTCTGAAGTAGGACTGGGCTTTAAACCTTAACCCTACCCCTTCGTAATACTTTGTAAGGTCGGCCATTAAGCTACATGATATGCAATTCGTTTGTAAAACTTTTCGAAGTTTGATAAACTCGTTCGGTACTCTGTTCAACATGTAGCGTCAGGATAGAATGATGATGGTTGCTGTCCATCTAAAAGAATCAAGTTTTAAGAGGTAACAATGATTAATTTTTTCTTCCCTCCCTGTCCACTCCCATTAAATTCAAACGTGAGAGTACGTATACAATATTTTGATTTAAGAAAGACGTTTCTCCAGACGAGCGATGCTTTGAAGTCATTCTGGTGGAACGACGATGAAATCTTACCTATCGTCATCCAGACCGTGAATCGAACAAGGGTCAGAACGGAGAGTTTGAAGATGAGGTATATGTTGACCGCCACTGCAATCCCAGGAACAAAAGGGACGCACGGAGTCATGAAGAGTAGCGCTTTCCTGTGAATCAAACATCAAACAGTTCCATGAGGCGTGTTGTAAAGCGCATTGATGGGACGATGATTGGAGGCAAAGCATAGATCGAATGGTATTCGACCGCACAATGCAAAATATGCAAATTTAGGAGGACGAGGCGGTGCTTTAGTCGCCGCCGTGGTGAGATTGGACGAGGGGGATAGGTTACTTGAGTAACCGAATCAGGAATACCTCATAGCCTTGTAATCTCAGAGCTGCGAAGCTCCTTCATTTTGACCGCCTGGCAATTTTGCGGACACCGGTGCTGTAATAGTTGTATCAAATTACCGTACTAATAGAACAAGTCAATGTCTCTTTTCAGAGGGCATTGCGTTAAATTTTGCGCTGATGGAGGGACCCTAGTAAAATGTATAATTTGGTTAGGGGAAAAAGTAAGGCCATATGGAAAAGTGACATTAACAACTGAATTTTGTGTTAAACCAACCGAAACCTTTAAATCATTCCATGGCATCTCAGGACTGCGTAGCTGTCCTCCTGACCTAGTACTATCAAGTTTTTCTCGATTCTGTATTCCGGTCACACATTGCAAGCAGATAGTGCATTGGATTAAAATCAAATCTACAACAAGATCCGGGTTCGAGCTTAGGACCGCCCGTGTCTATTTTAAACGGGGTTGGAGCTTTGAACCACAAAATTCAGTTAATTAAACCAAAAGATTTGGTCGATTCAACCGCAAGAAAAACTTAACCGACAGGATGTGCTTCTCTTTGTTCTACCCGCTATATTCATGCAAGATGTTGGTTAATTTTTCTCATTGTGCATCAAACACAAGAAAAAAAGCAACTC
>NW_017547298.1:887309-953876 GCF_001854935.1 Bemisia tabaci | reverse complement strand
CTTAAAAAAAAGTACTATCAAAATGTTGTCATAGTATCATTATAAACTTGACAATTTTCGTGAAACATTCATTACACGATGAAACGCCCTTAAATTTACTGAAATTGATATATCAGAGGCGTTTGGATTTCCATTGTCTCGATATTTACGAGAGTTTTAAACATTTGACCTAAATCTTAAATTTATCAGTTTTATAAATTATTAGACTGAAAATTAGTTCGTTGAAAAACCGATCCAATTCGAAAATAAATGTCAAATTTTAAAATGATACAGTGATACACACTGTGCGAAACTGTCATCCAGTCCTTTGCACATACTTCCGTAGCAGGGTAGCGCAATCAACGAATTTTGCGAAACTAAAATAGGAGCAAAGGACTCGGGTGAAGTAGAGCAAGGACATGTGTAAACAATTTGGCAGAATGTTCTAAACCTTAATGAAAAAGCCGAGTAATTTAGGAACGGCAGAGACCCAGCGCAGAAGCGAAAAGCAACAATGCGAGAGAACAAAACGCATTAAAAGCCAACACGCCATAGTTTCAGATCCAAACTTTGTTTTCGCCCGATGGGTTTCTCGGGGATCCAGAAATTTCGAGGGCCATTTGGCAACCGGCTGGAGAAAGCTCGCGTGCATCTAAGTTTAAATTGCATTTTGTTGTGAGCCATCGCCAGCTCACCACTAACTTAGCCAACTTAAATTGATGTAAGGTGAGTTCCCTTCTTAGCTCCGGTCTCATCCTTGATCAAATATGCTGCAGCCGTTTTGGCGAGTGCGCAGTCAAACAAAGATGGCGCAAAAAAGAGGGTGCCATAGGCTTAATTGAGAAAATGAAAGTGCTAATTTATTTTTAAGAAAAAGTGGAAGAACGTCTGCACTGACAATTGGACGTATTTCTATCAAACGGAACTAAGCGCCATATGGGGAGAAAGGTAGAGGGGGCTTGGATTGGCGGCGGAACCGGGCGTCGGGCTCATTCCGTCCTATACTCGCAATGCTTTTCCATGGGGCTTAGTTCCGTTTGACAGAATGCGCTATCCATCATTCTAAATTCCTCAAAAGGAACTCAAATTGGCGCTTAGTTCTGTCTGACAGAAATAGTCCAATTGTGGAACTGCGAGAATGCGTACTTTGTATACTTTTTTTTATTTTTTTTTCCTCTTTAAATTTCTGCTAATACAATGGAACTAGAAATGGAACTAGGCAAATGTGCCTTTTTAAAAGGTTTGAATAATAAGTAAATGATTTCGCTCAAAGTGAGTCGTTTGCGAAAGCTGAATTGCGGTTATTTTTTATTCAACGCCAAAAAATATCCAACCGAATCGAAGTTATATCCGCTTTGAACTTTACAGACCAATAAGCAGGTTAAAAATGTGTTCTTTTGAATCCTTTACTACGATCGGCTACGGAGGATTCCGGATTATATTACAATTCAACGCCCTCTATTGACACGAAAATGAAGTGAAGAACTCTCGTTTAATACCTTAGGACATTGGAAAGTTCTTTGTCAAAATCTCAAAATCCAATTTTTCTCAAAACTCCACAAAAAAAGCTAAACTAAAAATTTCGACACCATGAGAGCTACTTTTTGCGGGTGCTTTCATACAACTTTGCGATGAAATATTCTGATCATACGTGCTGTAGTTCAAAACGCCGCAGGAATAACGGTGAACGGTGAATGAGATTTGCATCGTTTCTATGACCTGCAGGGATCATATTTTGTTTCATCGCAACCCGAAGCTATGTTGCGTCATTACGGGTAAATTAGTTTGTTTCATAGTATTATTCATGAGAAAACACATTTACGAGCATGCAAGAAATGGCAACACTGAACGAGGGGAAAATTATTCAGCTTTGGTGGAGTCGTTACACCGCACCGCCACCGCGAAAAAGCTACGATGAAAACATGCATATTTTTCCGCGATATGTCACGATAAGAGAGGAGGTTGGGGTACAGGCACCTGCATTTTTTCTCGGACCAGACGTTTGCTGCTCTCATCGAAGTCGTTTCATTGGCGTTGCAAAAATGTGCAAAAATATTAGCCTCTCGGACATAAAACCAAAGATCTCTTTGCAACCCTTATTTTCGCGACTTCACCATTTAACTTACCACCTCGTTGGCTATTGAATGACTTGTCGAGCGATTCTTTTGAAGAAAAACTGTTTGTTTTTGTGAAGTTCCCCCCCCCCCTTTTACTACTTTAAGTAGCCCACAAGGGCTAATCCTGCGCTTTTTCCCAACCCCCCTCCGTCCCTACCGACCAGTCCCGGGCAACTATTGCTTGAGACCATCAAACTCGGGTCGTCTGGCCGAGAATCGAACCCGGGACCTCCCGATCATAGAGCTAGCGCTACAACCAGCGGCGTGGCGTGCTTTGCGATATATCGATATTTCCCCATTTGAAACTGTGGTAAATAATCGATTATCAAGGTGTTCGCTGCGAACACCCTGTTTATCGATACTTTTCCATAGGTTTAAATTACCGATCGATCGATAAATCGCAAAGCACGCCACGCCACTAGCTACAACCACCACACCATAGGAGGCCAACTGTTTGATTGACTGCCTGAAGTTTGGTGAGGAAAGAGTGGTTATGGGACATTTTGTCAACAATTTTTTGTCCGCGCACCTGTTTTTTCCAGTAGTTTACGTCCACGCGTTTTTTCGGAAGGGGAGTTTCGGTCTACTTACCACTTGAGACACAAAATTAATTGGTCCACATGTAAATACAAACGACAATTGCTTACGACGTTTACGAGCTACTGTGTCGAAAGAAACTATAAACAATGAATAACAGGGGAAATAAATCAAGAAGCACACAATTTTTGGTTTTAGCCCATTTGTACATCGATCTTTTAGAGTCAAATACATCCTATTTTAGGCGTTTGGTTGGGCGTGCACCACAATGTAGCACAGTAAAAGCACAAAATATTAAAGAAATAATTCATAAGCTTTGGAAATTACTACCTTAATATTTACAAAACATACATTATATTTTCCTCTCATGAATATATTTTTTTTATCATTTAAATGAGAGTAATCCATGCAAAAATCACGAGTTGAAAAACACTGACCCCGCAAGTTTATATAATAGGGCCTAACATAAAGCGGAGTGACGCGACGTGCTGCCAGCACGAGACGCGCACTGGCGCCTACAAACCTAAGGGGATACTCTACGCCTTGCGCAGGGCGTGAAGTATCCCCTTAGGTTTGTAGGCGCCAGTGCGCGTCTCGTGCTGGCCGCCCGCCCGTCGCAGCGTGTCACCCACGGCGCTTCGCTATTTCACAATAGAGGTGTTGCACAGTGTGATGTGAGATTGAAGGCACCCCAACGTATCATGATTGATGGCATCTCGCAAAAGCACGAAGTTCCCTCGCAAATGAAATCGAGTGACGGCAACAAAAAGAGAGCTGTAGTCGAAAAACTTTATTTCCTAATATCTGTATCTAACAACGTTTAGCATGATTTTTTAACTCCATTAGAGGAAAAAGTGACCTGATTCAAAGGAAAATATCCTCAAATTTACCGCCGAGAAGATTTCCTTATGAGTCAATAAAGAAAATAATGCTTTTTAAACGAAAAAAAGATGCTCTTATAAGAAGGAAAGTCATGTACATCAAGCAAAAACCCGCTTTTGTTCACCTATTTTATTCTTGATTCAAAATAAAATCTTCTTGACGGCATACTCAAGAATGTTTATTTATCTCTTTTATCTCGATTTATTTTGCGAGGTAAGTTCCTTACTCTTAATGGATGCCTGTCATTCTTAATATGTTGGGGCTCCTTCAATTTCATTTGATACTATACAACACCTCTATTGTGAAATAGTGAAGCGCCGTGGGTGACACGCTGCGGAGTGACGCGACGTGCTGCCAGAACGAGACGCGCACTGGCGCCTACAAACCTAAGGGGATACTTCACGCCCTGCGCAAGGCGTAGAGTAACCCCTTAGGTTTGTAGGCGCCAGTGCGCGTCTCGTGCTGGCAGCACGTCGCGTCACTCCGCTTTATGTTAGGCCCTATTATATAAACTTGCGGGGTCAGTGTTTTTCAACTCGTGATTTTTGCATGGATTACTCTCATTTAAATGATAAAAAAAATATATTTATGAAAGGAAAATATAATGTATGTTTTGTAAATATTAAGGTAGTGATTTCCAAAGCTTATGAATTTATTTCTTTAATATTTTGTGCTTTTACTGTGCTACATTGTGGTGCACGCCCAACCAAACGCCTAAAATAGGATGTATTTGACTCTAAAAGATCGATGTACAAATGGGCTAAAACCAAAAATTGTGTGCTTCTTGGTTTATTTCCCCTGTTATTCATTTTTTATAGTTTCTTTCGACACAGTAGCTCGTAAACGTCGTAAGCAATTGTCGTTTGTATTTACATGTGGACCAATTAATTTTGTGTCTCAAGTGGTAAGTAGACCGAAACTCCCCTTCCGAAAAAACGCGTGGACGTAAACTACTGGAAAAAACAGGTGCGCGGACAAAAAATTGTTGACAAAATGTCCCACTGACTTTAATATCGATACCATCGCTCAGAAAAGGTTTTATAAATATTTGCCACGTTTTAAAAATGTAAATGTTTTTAAAATAAAGTAATATTTTCATTAAAAAAAGTTTCTATAAGGTTAATTTTATACCTGAAATTTTAAGGATAGAAATAAAACCAAGTATTCACCCATGCCCATTTAAAATTATAAATCAGAGGAAGGGAGTAACATTTCATTTAAAACGCGAGTTACCGCAACAACTCCTCCTTCTCTTTCAATTTTCTCATTTCAATAATGTCAATATAATTGTATATACCGACTAAAATATAACACTTGGACCGAGTCACCGTTGCTTATTTTACGCGTGGGCTTAAACCATAGGACAAAACAGGTGTGCGGACAAAAAATCGTTGACGGAATGTCCTGAAACCGGAAAGGGTACGTACATTTTTAGGGACAGTATGACCATTCGTATCTTCTTAAAAAAAGACAACTGTTCTGCTCCCTGATTGGTCTGCGAGTTTTAGACCTTCATGTAGCTGGAATGCCCCCCTCCCTCCCTCGTTCCGATTTGAGAGCATAATGTAACAACAACAACAACAACAACAACAACAACAACAATAATAATAATAATAATAATAATAATAATTATTTACACATGTATACATGTGTAATACATGTTATACATGTGAAGGAAAGTCTTTCTTGTGGTTATCGAAAGGGCAGCTGTATCCAGAAACGGAAGGATTTGTTCTCGCAATACAAGACCAAGTGATCAGTACCAGGAATTACAAGAGATATATACTGAAGGAGAAGATCGAGAGCGATAAGTGTAGGAAGTGTAATGCTGCATCCGAGACAATAGATCACATTACATCTGGTTGCGCATTGCTTGCAGGGAAGGAATATACCGAGCGGCATAACAACATGGCTAAAATTATACATCTAGCGCTGGCCAACGATCGAGAACTATGTGATACTGCTGAATCCTACTACAAATATTGCCCAGCCACGGTCCTGGAGAATCAGCGCTTCCGGCTCTATTGGGATAACCCGATCCTAACCGATAAAACCATCATGGCAAACAGACCGGACATAGTGCTTGTTGATAAGCGAGATCGCACCGCTTACATCATTGATATTAGCATCCCTAATAATCATAACTTGGAGCTGAAGTATCAGGAAAAGATGGTAAAATATCTGCCCTTAGCTGCAGAAATGAAGCGATTATGGAACCTGAATATTGTTTGTATCAAGCCCCTGATAATGTCAGTAACGGGGATAGTTCCAAAAAGTTTAGTTCAACATCTTCGAGACCTCGGAATAAACAGTTACCTGCTTCATTCAATGCAGAAGTCCGTCGTTATAAGCACGTCAAGTATTGTCAGGTCGTTTCTTAATATCGAATAATTTTTTGATTTCACTTAAAATTTAATTTTTTTAAAATTTTTGTTTTTAAATTTTACTTTAAAATAACGTTTACCCTTTTTTTTCAAGCAAGATAGTATGTGTTACTGACTTTGGCCTGTGGCCCGTCAGTAATACTTGTGCCGGAAGTGTTCCCTCTTCTGAGTTACAAAAAAAAAAAAAAAAAAAAAAAAAAAAAAAAAAAAAATTATTTTTTATTTGTAAATGCACATTTTTCAACAGCTAGAAAATATGTCAGGGTTAGTGAGGATAGAAGAAAAAAAAGAAAAGAAAGGAAAAGAGAATACAGATTTTTCAAGAAAGGGCTTGTGCTAAATACTTTGCTTCACTATAAAAACATTTGGCAATAAAAAAATTTTTTAAAACGTTAAGAAAATTCGAGTCCCTGTATTTGCTTTTTAGAGCTGAGGGGAGCTTTTGAAATAGGATTTGGCCGCGGCTTAGAGAGTGGCTGTTCTTGGTGGCATTTTTGTCAAAACATGGAATCTAGCGTTGATTTTACTGAGAGCCACAGGGGCTAAAGAGGTTTCAACTCACCTGTTCTGCGGTTTTCTCGAGATGAGAGCCAAAACGGCTATGATGGAGGCGAACAGGATGTAGAGTACAAGTTTGAGGAAAGTCCCCATGGAGTCCATGGCACAAACGATGAGTAGATCGAAGAGGATAATGAGGATGTATAGGAGCAACACGTACTTCATCACCATCATGCCACTCTCCTCGGTAGCCGGGCCCGTGTCCACCCATGGAAAGATCGCCGGGCACAAGTACGTCGCCGCCTGCAAAACCCCGATCCCTCCCAATGAATCATGTGCAAATCTATATTACAAAAATCTCATAATAAATCATAAACATAAATCATAAACATCGTCACCTTCCGGCCAAAGTATCACGAGCGCCATGCGACGTTTCAAAATTTACGCCGCCAATTTATTTTTTTGTGTTTTTTTTTTTTTTTAAATTGTTCAACGAAGCTGTCCGAAAATCTCACTGAATTTTCTTTGTGCCGCCGATAACATTTGGTGATATTTTCAAAGAGATACGTACATAAAGCCGCTTTTATAGCGCAGCCTCGCGCTCTGCGACGCCCAATCGCCATTGCTCCCTATCCTCCCAGAGATCATCAGGCAACAAAGAGCATTTCAAAGAGAGGCAATTTTTTTCAACAGGCATTTTCAAAGAGATTCGACCAATAATTTCGCTGTAAAAAATAAAATGGCGGCGGAGATTTGAAACGTCGCATGGCGCTTGTGATAATTTGGCCGGAAGGTTACGATATGACAAAATAGAGAGAGTACATCTCGTTTCAAATTTTCCGCTTCTATTCTTTGCTCGCATAGTTATCAAAACTCTGATCATCTGAGATCCAGATTGACTAACTTCTAAACGCCGTGTTTTTATTTTCGTGGAGGTGTGACAGGCATCGTGATCAAGATAGGTATTACGAGGACTACGAGACCTTTAAAATAACACGATGGAAAGGATTATTTAACTATACCCTAGAGTAAAATTCAGCGGTACAGAGTTAGAAACACGCAGTTTCAACGCACCAGTGTTGAAGAGAGTCCCGTTTGTAAAAGTCTATATTAGCTGAGGGTAATCTGATTTCGAAATTAAACAGAAAATAAGAACAAATCTTGGTTCCAAGGATAGATACCTTTCACTTTGGGTTACGTCCGCTATTTTTGACTATGAAATTTTGGGAATTTGACTAAAAAATCGGTTTACCATCAAGCAATACTACCTCACACCGAATTTCACAAAAATCGATGGAACAGGAGCCGAGAAGCACAGTGGTAAACGATACGATATGAGTCAATTTACGAACGTCAAAGCGCCGTCATTTTCGTATGATACTGTGCAATACTTCTGTGGTGGAATAGTTGCTGAGAGCGCCTTACAGCACTGTCGCATCGTCTTGATGGCAGAACTGCATGAGATCACGATTACCGCTGAGATTACGACCAAGCACGTGCGCAGTTGCGCATTTTCTCATCACCGACGGTGAGATTACATTCATACCCACTTTGCGACGTTGCAATTTTTTCACTACTTATTTTGTACATGTAAAGCGGCATGAACAGTTAAAAATCTTTCTGAGATAAGACGCGAGAGGTATCCTTTTGATGCTTCATTCAAGTATATTTGCATGATCTCATTAAAAAGGGTAAAATTAAAGATGAACAAGACCCCCCCCCCCCNNNGAAATAGAGGGGAGATGTTGGGTAAATAGAAAATAATTAAAGATTCACCTTTAAAAAATAAAAGATTTCAAACAATTTTGAGGTGCCAAGTTGGGAACAGTTTGGTTTTGAAAAGTGAGAATTGACGGGAGACTTGAAAAATTATAATGACGTTCCAGAGGCTCAGACATTTTTCGTCCGAATGTTGTGACCCAAGGCTAGCAGCCTATCGATGTTGAAACTTTAAAACTACGTATCTCATTTGCAGTGTTTCCAAATTTCCGCTCTCGTTCTATTTTTTTGGAAAAAGAGCAAATCATTAACATTCCTCGAAGTTTTCGTAGAATTTTCTTCACACAGAGCTAGAGGGCAAATAACCGGAGTTTTTAAGAATTGACGTTGAGTACTTTTCCACTTAGGAAATAAAAACAGGAAGGACGTCTGCAACGCGGAAAACCACGAGAAACGTGCTTTGGGAGTTTCACGGTCGCTATGTGGATTGCGTCAATCAGGAAGGTCGGACATGAACTTTTTGTGCAAATGTTGATGTTTATTTCGTCACATTTTAAATTTCAAGGGGTGCCTTGAGCAGAAACTTTCACGAGGAAATCAATGGAACTACTTTTAAAACCTCAAAGTTTTGTAAGAACGGAGTTTTAAGCTTTTAAAGTTTCCAAATTTTGTCCGACCACTCCCATTGACTTGGTCTACTGTGCGTTGCTTTGCAGCCTCATGGCAAAAACGGCCCTGACGACACTTTTGAACGGGTAATGTATTATCATTTAATGAATGGGCTATATATCTTGTTTACCTGAAGCCGATGACTGATATAGCTGAAGCGAGGTTTGATTCCCGCGCTGGCTTGGGTTGAACCAGCGTGAACGGATCCGTAGAACTTGTTCTCGTTTCTATCTGAAACCAGGAACTGGTCGTCGCGCATGGAGAGGTCTTCAGATTCCTCCCCCGCATACGTGTCGTCCGAATCGGGCGAACTACTTCCGGATCAAAAACATAAGAGGAAAGCTTACATATAAACATTGTCTTGGTCATACCGAAAATCATATTTTTCTCATGCTTCTAGTTGTGATTCGATAGACGCCATATTTTGCGGCAGAGTGACATGCGATATATCGCATCGATTGGTTCCATTTTTTCAGCTACTCGTCATTTTTCTCAAATTTTGAGATCGCAATTCTGTTGTCAAGAGACTAAAGAATTCATTTACCGATTTTGACAAACAAATTCAATGTAATATACGCGTGCACGGGAGAACAAAATTGCTGATTCAACAATTCAATTGCTAAAAACAGTGAGTGCAATGTTTCAGTGCAGATTTTACAACAAAAAAATGCTACTTTAACCACCCCCGTGGTGAAATTAGTTTACAATGTCGTTAAAGTAGCATTTTTTTGTTGTAAAATCTGCGTTGAAACATTGCACTCACTGTTTTTAGCAATTGAATTGTTGAATCAGCAATTTTTTTTCCGTGTGGTTTTTTCATAGAGAAAATATCGCATTCGAGTGCAATTTCGTTATCAGTATCGAATGCAAAATTTTTCCTCTAAAAAACCACGCCTTAATTACGTTGAATTTCTTTGTCAAAATGTGTGAATGAATTCTTTAGACTCCTGACAACATAATTGCGATCTCAAAATTCGAGAGAAATGACGAGTGGCTGAAAAAATGGAACCAATCGATGCGATACATCGAATGTTGCTCTGACACAAAATATAGCGTCCATCAAATTACCTCAAGGATCCAAATCATGAATTGGACGACATATTGTAATAAAACATCACCATATCTGGTTTCATTTTGAATCAACTTATGTGCCATTAGTTTCCCCTCGCACATTACGTGCTATTACAATAGGTCAGTGCACTGGTCACAGAATCGTGTTTTAATGTTTGAGTCTTTTAGATTTACTAAAAATATTAAGAGCTGTCCAAACAGCAATTTGCCACGTTCAATATTATTCAAGATATCGCGCTTTGAAGAATTCGGTTTATGGAGTCATATACTGCGGTAATGACACCCTTAGTTTCTTCCATCTTGCTTTCATCAGTCAGGGAGACACACATTTGCAGTTGTTTTTCAACGTGAAACTTGGATGAAATCAAGATGGAAGAAACCGAGAGTGACACTACACCTTACCGTGGCAGATGACGTCATAAGTCAAATTTTTCAAAGCGCAATATGTCGCGGTTAATTTTGAACGTAGAATGTTGCTGTTTGGACGGATCTTATAGGTGTGTCTTCGAGACTAGAGGTTTTTACCGTGCAACTCAATTATTCGAGCCCCCCTGATTTAAAAAAATAGCCCTGCTTGTACTAAGTTACTTGATTTTACTTGATTTCTTCGCCTGTCTTGACAAAGAAGCGTAATAACCACTTGGGTACTAGGTTCACGAATTGTAAGTTGAAAAACGTATATGTAATTTGACTAAATAGAGCTTCGTGGCTTTGAATCCTCAATTGGTATGTCGTTGCGTAAACTGATTTTATGCGGAGCTGGTCATAGATTAGAAACTTACCTTCTGGTAACTTTGCGCACCATCACTCGATGTTGCTGGTTATTCAGCGTTGTGACTGGAGGCTGCTGCGATATGACACCGCTGTAACTCGTTTTCATATTATCTGCTGGCAGAGTTGTGCCATATTTTCCCGCCTGAAATACATTTTACAAGCATTCGTACAATATCATGCCATACTTAGGACTTACACATATTTTTAACTTCCTTAACAGCTATTTGTCTGTTTCTACTGTCAATACTGTTTTTACAGGAGAAAAGTTTGCGCTTGGATCAACAGAAATCATCACTGAATTTCTTTGCAGACAGCTGGCACTCTCTTGGAAAAAGTCGACATTCATATTTAAGACAGCAAAGATTCCAGCCTATGAAATTTTCGTGGGTGACCCAAACGGAAATTTTTCCACGAGCAACTTGGGCGACTGTACCCCCCTCCCCACCACCAATAATACCCCTTCGCCGGACGCCTCACATCCTTAGAGAACCACTTCGAGGCGCTTCAAAGCAGTAAAAAATCTCAGTGTTAATTTGAAAATTTAAGGAGAACAACAAACTCGCCTGGATATAATAATTTAACCGACAAATGGCCTAGAAATATTAGAAATTGGCCCAATGGATCTCCATGTATATCTATTACAAAAAATGAAAATGAAAATTTGGGGAGTCAAATAGCTCATAGTAGAGATGAATTTTGAGTGCCTCACTATAAAAGAGAGGAAAATGGGATTCTGACAAAATTTTGACTAACAATTATCCTCTTTTTGAAGGAGGACCACTATTTCGGGGACTTTTGGTGTTGGGGATTTTTCGCCTACGAGTACTCTTTCTTATCTAAAAGTTTTTTTAAAAAAAATCACAAGAATTTCATACGAAAGATATAGTTATACACCCCATTTTCTACTTTTAAATACATGTTGAAATTGTCAGTCCTCAGGGAGGAATATTCCCCTCCTCACTCCCATCTCCGCCCACACCACTTACAATGAAAAGGCTACGGTACCTGGGCTCACAGACAGCGAAACCCCCACAAGGACGCCTTCACTGGTATGTTGCGGAAAAGAGCAGTAACTCAATTTGAACATGAGCCTCAGTTTGCAATCGCTCTAAAGCGTTTCACGGCCCACTCCAGAATAGAGCTCCTCCTTTCTTGCGCAACATGGCCGGTCTAATCGAGAGCATTTAAGGGCCACCAGGCGGATCGAGAAAGAGAGACGGAGGGTGGGGGTGGGGGTGGTCGGGGGTAAATTGAATTAGAGGACCCGGCCTCGGGAGCACAGAATGGCACGAAGCGGCCGTAATTAATTATTTAAAACAATGAACGCGACGTATTTATCTTGATTTGAGTCGTAGCTCTGTATCGGTTAAGCTTTCGGTCGCAGACCATGGGACACAGCAGAGGGGATTTCGATATGAACCTCGAGGCGCGTAAGGATATGTGCCGGCCGCGACTCGAGTTGAAATGCACTTACTGTTGTCTCCCTTGCCAAGGAAATATTCCCCTCTCCCCCTCGCTCATCCAAGCATCGCATGATTTACCAGCAAACGGGGAACGGGCGCTTGTCTTTGGTTATTGATGAACAGCGTAAGACAACAAAACGAGCGGGAGATTGGAACAATTCCTAAGTCCTGTTTAGAGTAAAATTAGCCGATATCCGCACGAGCCAGGATCGAAAATTACAGTGGGATGGCACGGCGATCTGGGCCGAGGGTACCATTGGAGGGGGGGGGGGCTGGAGCGTAAGGCGTCGAAAACTGTGTACATATGATCCAAAGTGGAGAAATGGTGCTGGGTCCACGCCATTTTGCGGGGAAATCAAAGCCAAGAAGTTCCAAAAATTATAATTACAGTCAATTTTGACCACAGCCAAGAAGTTCCAAAAATTATAATTACAGTCAAGCCAAGTTACAGCCAAGAAGTTTCAAAAATTATGATTACAGTCAATTTTGACTGTAATTATAATTTTTGGAACTTCTTGGCTTTGATTTCTCCGCGGAATGGTGTGGACCAAGCACCATTTCTCCACTTTGTTACATACAGTATTCGGGCCACTTCTTAGTGTCTCTCTCTCATTTATAATCCAAAATCAAGATACATTGATGGAATATTAAGTAGTCTTAGGTAGGATACCCATGTGGGGGGCGTGCGGGCATTATTTCAAAAAAGCAAAAATTCAATGCTGTAAAACGATTGTAATCATGCGCGGAAGAATTAAAATAAATTAAATGTCTTTCTCCGTTCACACTATCGTTATAACAAGAACCTCTAAATAGCGAGAAAATCATTCGGTCCATTGAGCTTTATTAAATACTTGTGTTTTCATCCCGACGTGGCAACGGAGGAAATCTCTCGGTAGCGAGCGGCCATATAGACCAGACTCATGGGTCTAAACGCAGGTTCATACATATACCTAGGAATTTGCCTTCTCAAGAGCGTAAACAATGACTATTGCCGTCGTTCACAAGTTTCAAGCGGCTCACAAATATCGGTGCAGCTCCAGGAGGTTAACCGCTTGTAAATAAACAGATGAAAATCAGTTGGAATTTGTGTAATTATGGTATGTATGTTTTATTTAATTTTGTTTCTTCATAATTTTAAATGACAGTAATCCATACCGAGTGTGTAAAAACTTGATTTTAGTAACAGGTTGATAAACGCTGATTCCACGAGTCAACTAATCGCGCCAAACATAGAACGGTCGGCGTTAAGTGGATTAGCGCCTACAAGGCTGCGGAAATACTTCACGCATTGCGCCAAACACAGCACGGCGAGCGCGGCACGGCGCACGGTCGGCATTGACCGCACATCAGCGCCTACAGGACTGACGGAATACTTCACGCATTGCGCGTTCACTACGGTGCGCGCTAAACTAGTTGAAAATTCGTATTTTCTTGGTGCCGGATCTACCGGGATGTACACCATGGCGACCTGTGCACACTGCGAACGTGCAATCTTAGGATCGAGGGATCGTGGATATTTTGCACCCTTCAATGGTACCTTATTCTATTGGGTCATTTATGTCGGATTTCGTCTGTCTTTTTTTTAATCGACAATTGATAAAACGAGAACCTCTTTATGGCGAAGAAATCCGCCGGTCTCTTGCGTTCTCGTTAAAGAGATAGATTAATATAGCATGAAAACCAGATCTATCGGCCGCGGATAATTATTTTCAATTGTTAAAGCTTACCTGGCCGTTGCCAACATTTTCTTTTGAAGGCGACCTGTTCAGAGGCGTCCTGAGAGACTCTGGTAAAAGGTCCATGAGGTTCGTGGTGTGCGGTTGATACCTCAAGATGAGGACACATGTTGAGACTAAAGTATATGCAAGTAAAGTACCTGTTGAAAGCAAAACGAGAGTAATTAAGATCATAAAATGTACAAACTTTTTCGAGAAATTTTCACGTCAAGCAGTGTAGAACACTGCAATTTTTTTCCTACATTCCATATTGAAATTCGTCTTTTATTGAATTCCATTCAAGAAATAATAAAAAAAAACCGACCAGCGAGATCATAGTATTATTTTAAAATGTTAATATACATGCAATGAATTTCCTTTAAAAAAAGGAGCTGTCATAGAAATTTCGAAAAACGAGATTTTGATACATAAGCCTGAAAAGATTCTAACGGTTTTTGTGAGCCCAAGTTTTTGGAGAAAGATTTAAAATTGACCAAATTATAACTTTATCAAGACATGCCCCAGGAAATCACACTGACCTTCAAGTTTTAAACGGTTTTTAGTGCTTTCCCTCCCCTGGGAAAATTTCTACATGCACGAGCTCTCATTCTTTGCTGGTTTTTAACAAATAACAACAAGAAAAGCCGATGGATTTTTTAAGCGGACAGGTGCTTGATTTTGGGTTTATTAGAAGCTTATTGAAGGAAGATCAAAGGATTATTGAGCTATGGTTAGAAGGCTTATCGAGGATCTAATAACTGACGGATGAGGAGAACGGGGTTTCCGGGATATGAAGATGGGCTTGCTGTGCTACTTGTTGACTTGCTCCGGAACTAAGCGAACATTCCTTGAGCTCATATCAAGAGCCCTTTGCGCCAATCTGCACGCTAATTTGTGGGTTTCCAAGTCAGTATGCGAGGTTGCTATAGGCAGCAAATAAGAGGGGCTTGGAGGACAAGGCGCATAAGTGAAGTTTTTGCTATTCCAAGAAATTCGTGTTTAAAGTTTCAAAATTGCATGGAGCCTCATGGCAGAGAGGAAGTTTAAACTAATTTTTTGATGCTTTAAAGTTGGACTTTAATTAGGAATTATTCACGGAATATACTTTCAAACTAGTTTTAGTTGAGTTCCCGAATATCTCAATTTTTTAAAAAATTGCACCTACGCGCCTTGTCCACCAAACCCTTCATATAATCTTTCACTTTAAAAAAACGAAACATTTTATTGACTGCCACACCCAACAAGGTCAAAGTTCTGGTAAAAGTTGGTGAAATGACTGAGAATTCATAGTGACCGGTGACCACCATGAAAATTGATAGTGATATTCGGGTTGTTTTCTTAGTTATTACTTTTTAAAAGCAAAACAACCAGGTGTTTAGAAATTTCACTTAAAAGTCCTACATAACGAGTTGAGAGTGATAAAGTTCATTTTCGTGTCAAATAAGAGCTTAAATATAAGTTACATAAAAATTCGATTATTTTGTGCCTCGAACAATGGAACACATCATATTAAATTTCCAAACAGTATTTTCTCAAAACTACGTTCTTTTGAACTACTTTAAGCTGCAATAACTCCGGTTTAATCGGAAATTTTTGGAGGTTTCTTTGTCTTAAAATGTTTGAGGAACACACTGCTCTGGTATCAGTTACTCAATTTAGGGTTCTTAAATATCAACGTTTTTATAATTAATTTTATGTATGCACGTTATTCTGTTTTTATGATTTTTGCTCAAATGTAAGAAGCTCAAAGCTATTATAGAAATCATCCCCAGAGCTCCAAAAACCACTTTTCTCGTTGTTAGCTGGATGCCCTCCACCCCTTCCGCCATCACCTGTCGCAGCTTGATTTGCTTGTTGAGCGCTGAGAGCCCTGTAACTACACCCCCACCCCTCTCGCCCGCTCAAAAACGCTGACCCCTGTTGTTCCAGATCAAGGCCCATACAAACGCTGTTGCTCCTCTTGATAACGCAGACAAATCCCCTCGGCTCTGCTGCACTTAGCGTGCCGCTCATTATAATTTCATCCACTGATGCCAAGTCCTAAGAATACTAATATTTACATCCGTGTGATATTTTCGGTAAAAAAAAAAAAAAAAAATTAAAAAAAAATAATGCTTTCCGAAAAAGTCAGCATCAAAGTTGGTAAAATTCTGCAAAATGTGCAAATTGCTGCGGAACGTAAAGTAAATTGCAAATTATGCAACTAAATATTACTACTTGTGCAACTAATTATGCTTATATGTTACGTAAAATTTTTGTTCACACATTCACTAAAATTAAGTGATATAACAAGCGGTTTCAATGAGTGCAAGATGTTATTTTTTATGTAAGTATAAAAGAACAGAAATAAAGGCTAAATTCTGAAAAAACATAGCTAAAAATGGCGTTTCAAAATCGGCGGCTGTATGTTTAAAATTCAATGTTTGTGAGATCGTGTGTAGAAAGGCTACTGAGTGCCGAAAAGCTCAAAATTAAATTATCCGGTTTATTGCCGAAAATTTTCAAGAATAGTTTGGCATAAGAATTTCCTCAGAATATCAAACGAAATATTGAGTCATAATGCCTTGAGGCTACGCTGTTTGAATTTTTATCATGTTATTTCTAAAACTCGAAGTTTATTATGTTTCAGAATGTACATGTGAAGTTTTAACAATTATAATGGGGTTTTACGCATACTTATTTAGCGGAGACTGTAACTAGACACTTTGCAACAGTCTTGTAGCACGCGGCGGTTTCATCTGGAACTGAGGTTCGGTTAGGTTAGATTAGGTTAGGTTCGATTCGGTTAGGATGTCTTTTGCATTGATTGATACGGAAAACTTTACATTTCACCCGCGATTGGGTTTTTTATGAATGTATGACAGTGTTCTAGGAAAAATTCGATGACGAAAATGTATTGGTGTTAAGACTATTACTCCCTCCATGGCCCCGGTTCAGTTCGGTTACGGAGTCTTTTGCATTGACCGGTACGGAAATCTTTATTTTTCACCCGCGATTTGGTTTTTTACAAATGGATGTTGACAGTGTTCTGGGTAGAATTTCCATGATGAAAACGTATTTGCATTGAAATTCTGACTCCCTGGATGGCGCTTGTCGAATTGGCGACTGTGCTTTCTGCGAATTCGCAAGCAGTGGCGCAGCGGGAGCTTTGACGGTGCAGCTCCTCTGATAAAATGCATAATTTCGAATGTTTACTTTTTGTTAGCAAAACAGTGGAATGTGCGAGAACCTAAACGGTATCCGGTGTGACTCTTGCCTCTTGTTTACGTTCGATGCCGTTATGCAGCGTGCGTGTGCGAAGGCACGTTTCCCCTCCCACCACGAGGCTCCAAGGCTCGCCGCAGCACATCGCTGCCGTGTTAACGAACAGAGCAAATGGACGTATTTCTTCCAAAAGGTACCAGTGTCAGGTGGGAAAGAAGGGGTGTGCTTGTTTGCCGAGGGCCGTTAGAATGAATGGGAATTATAAAGCGCCAGTGACGTCAGCGCCAAAGAAACCGTTTCTGTTGTCGCTCTTGCTCGGCGTTAACTCATGAACCATGTCCACCACGCTCTTTTCTTACGCCCATGGATCAAGAGTGCCGCATACAGTTGGCACATAGTTCCGCGTGACAGAACGTAAAATCCCGCTCATAAAATATTTCAACTTTTGAAAAACTACACTGAAAAAAAAGAATCTTTAATTTGCCAACAAAAAGTATTTTTTCTTGAATCAAGAATTTTTCTGGTTGGCATAAGCTACTTTTTTGCTTAACCCCAACATTATTTTTCTTGTATCAAGAAAAAGTCAGCTTAAAGCAAGATAATAAAAAAATTCTTGGCGGCAAATTCAAGAATCGCACCATGCTTGATCCAAGCTACTTTTTTTCCGTGTAAGGTGGATTTTTATAGAGCTTTTTGAGGACCGGTCGTGTTCGAATTCCATCTCTTGTTTTTGAATTGAAGAAAGCCTCTAAAGGCATTCCTGCAACGAATTTCAACCGTTTTTCGATGTTTTCAACGGTTTGAAAATTGTTGGATTATTTGAGAAATTTTTACCCTCGTTGGTACCTGCAGGGACGAATGATGGCCGTTGAACAGCCTTGGTAAAATGCAGAGCCGGATTTAGGGGATGGCCATATGGGCCGCGGCCCATGGCAGCAATTTTAGGGGGCAGCAAATTTTGCAATTTTTTAAATGTAAGGATTAAAAAAAATTGGATTCAGAAAAAAAAATTACAAGCAAGAAAAGGCGACAAAATCTCTCATTTCCAAAGAGTATAGTAAATTCTAATTTTGTCGTCTTCCGGTGGCACAAGAGACAGAACCTTTAATTAGTCGAGTCTGGAACGACGCGGCGCAGAGAGCAATGATGACGAGGACTTCAGATGAAAAGGAGAAGCCCTCGGCGCAGCGGTCGGCATTTAATACACGACTACGAAACTGCATGAATACTTCACGCATTGCGTCAAACATAATTCGGTGAGCAGCGGTCGATGTGAAACGCATAGCGCCTAGAAGACTGCATGAATACTTCACGCATTGCGTCAAACACAGTGCAGTCAGCGCGGCTCGGTGGCAGAAGTTAAAATCATTAAACCACATTTATGTTTGTTCTTTCATAATTTTTTTGTTCATTTCTTATAAATGGAAGGCCTTGTCCACACACAGATAGGTTCACGGAGCTTAACTTTCGCGCAAAGTTCCGTGAAATTTAGCTAGTAGTGTTAACACGGCTTTCGCAAAAAAAATGTTTCCAACACGAGTAAACGCGTCTTATGCACCCCTCCCCTCCGGCACTTCACTTGATAGTTTTTATTGATGTTCCAAAACGAATGAGAAAGGGGCGGCAAGTAGATAAATCCGGCCCTAGTAAAATGAATCGTTTTTAAAAACAAATACGATGGCGTGTATATTAAGCATACGATGCAATCTAGAGCGTGTTTTCACTGATCAGATATAAAAAAAAGCGGGAGTCTCACCTATAGACATCATTTCAACAAGAACTTCGAGTTTAATAAGAAGGGCGGCAATGGCGGCCGCGGCACCACTACAAAACGTGGCGAAGACCGGAGTGCCGGTGAAAGGCAAAACTTGACCCAGAGACCTGTAAGTAAATAATCGCAAGACGTGCTTTAGAATAATTAATAAATGAATAGGGAACAGGCACAGTGTAAACTTCCCACTTTTCAGACACGAGAAAATGAGCTAATAGCGGAGATAAATTTGAAATATTACCCATTAAAATAGTGGCGCATGGATTTTTTTTTTAAACCTTAGAGTATCTTGAGAGAGACTAAGCAGGATCCTTCAGTAGAAATATCGAAATAAAATCGGGAGTGCATTTCACTCCGAAGTCCATATTGCTCCCTACCGACCCGAGTGACATGCATGCGGAACGGACTTCACTCTTTCTGCGGAGCGAACTTTGCTCTTATACCGAACGGAAATTACTCTTCCTGTGGAGTAAATTACGCTCTTACGGCGCGGATTTCACTTAACATTCAGATCACTCGGGTTTGCTGGGAACATTATTACCTCTGAAGTGAAATGCACTCCAGATTTTACCCCGAGACTTCTAACAGTGCACTTCTCCTTTCTTGCTCTGAAAATAATTGACACACTGACATGAATGAAAAATCGGGTGCATGCACGTAGCATTCAAAGTCGAGGTTACTGATTTAAAAAACATTTAAAAATAATTTGGGAACCAGTACATGTAGGATTATTGAAATATGTGGGCGACAAAATATTCAATACCACGAAAAGCATATTTAATATCCTCCAAGTTGAAACATTTAGTTTACATGATCGACAGTCAAGGGATGCTGTACTGAGGAAACTTAAGAAACTTATACGCACTGAGGAAGCACAGCAGTAGATGAAGGAAATTCAGCAGACTGTTAGGGAAACTGAATACTTTCGTTTGAGAATGGGGCGCAATCGCACATTACACACGTTAATTTCTCACTGATGAAATGAGACTTGTTAATTTTCGATGCGACTCCCGTGTTCGACGTAAAATTTTGATGAGGAAACATGTACAGTTTTGCATTTTAATGTGTACATTCCAACCCTGCTCTGTGTGATGGTCCTCAGGGGTTCGTTGTTGCGGAACAGCGCTGAAAATCAGAACTTTTAGCCATCTGAACCCATATAAAATATCCACATTAAATGGCATACCTTGGCAACCATTGTTGCCAAACAGTAATGAAAAATCAGCACTTTCCCCTATTTAATTAAATTATCCACATTATATAGCTAGCAACCTTGCGGTCCGAAACGTTACTGACGGCGAGACTACGATACAACGAATCTCCGTTTGCGACGTTACAAAGTTTCCGCCATATATTTTTTTAAAAAAATCGCTCGATCATCGTTTTTGCACAAATATACTTTGATTAATTAGTCTTCGTTCTTTTAAGAATACTCTCCGAAAATTTTCCCCAGAAATATTGAGCAGTCACGTGAAAAAAGAATCGTTCTCACAATGCTCAAAGCGGGTTCTAGGTTCCTCCTACTTTCTATTGGTAGTTACAATGTTATTTTTATGGTAACAGCCCTGTTGGCCCCGTTCACAATTCCTTGTTATTACCGAAACCTAATGAATGGATTATAAAAGAAAAAAACCATTGTAACTATGAAAAAACATGAAAATACGTGGGACCTAAAATGCTTAATGATCATTATAAGAGCAACACCTTTTTTTTCTCCGTTGGTATCCTTTGAAAAAAATAAAGAAGAAATATGGGTGGAACTTTTAAAAGAGTGGTCTTGATCAAGATTCGTAGTTTGGTGATCTCACCATCGCACAGTTGTCAGATTGCGCGATAAAGTATACGTCGCAGGCAATTAGCAATCGCCGGCAATTTGCAAGCTGTTCACACGTTGTTTCAATAAATCGCAATGATCCGCATCGGCATAATGCAATTTCTAAGAGTAATGGTGTTCAAAAGTATGAGCTCGGCTTGAAGCGCCTTCATTTTTTGTGATACTGTACGATTTGTCACGAAGTTAGTTTAGTTGCCTGTCCGATCTCAACCCAACTAATGTCACAGTTCATTATACACGCTCTTCTAAGTGTGCATAATGTGCATATTCCTGCCGTGTTTTTAAGGATGGAAAAGTGTCTATTCACATTACAGGCAACATAATCAGCACTCTAATCTTGTTCTTTTATTTTTGAATTTTATGATTTTCTATATTTATCCACCACCAGCTTGTAAATTGCCGTCGATTGCTGATTGCCTGTGACATATAGATACTTTATAGAGGTTTAAATAGGGAAAATTGCTGAATTTTCATCACAATCTGGCAACTATGCACCATCGATTCACGAATATTTTAAATTAAGGGCAGAAAACGAACCTGAAAATGAGGCCATCCTGAGCCATGGCGTAGACTACTCTGGGCATGGGGAACATGGAGCCGAACATGCTGACCGTGAGCCCGGCGAGCGCCCCGATGGCGACGATATATTGGCACTTGTACGCCCCCACTTGACCGAACATCTCGACCAGCCCTGAGTCCTGATCCACCTCTTCGTAGGGAACTGAAAATACGATAAAATCAAAAAAAGTTGAGATGAGGTAAAAAATGGAACCAATTGAGTTACTCTCACTAGACACAAAATCCGTCGTTTTATAGACGAAACAATTTGACTAAATGGACCACATTTTGCAATAAGGAACCACTATTTCCGGTTCATTCTTGATTCAACATTGAAGCCATTGGTTTCCGTATGCAGAAAGGTGCCTTTACAGAGGAGCCAGAGAAAGTGGTCCTCGTTGCAAAATGTAATCCAACGTTCTTCTCCTTCTTTCATAGAGCCAAGGCCCTGTTTGTCACCCTGGTAAAAATTGGGAGTAGAATCTGTGTTCCAAAATACCATAGACCTACAGCCGGCAGTAAGATTTTCAATAGCTTCTATAGCCGGCAACACAATTTCTTATAGCCTTTTATAGCCGATGGCGATTAAGCAACAGCCTGGCGATGAAGTGTATGCTAAACGTTACTAATTACGGCGGCTAGGACTTAGTGAGTTTTTGGACTACCGCTCTCTTTTTGGGCCGCAGTGTCTTGATTTAATTTGCAAGGAAAGCTCCGCACTTTTGAAGGATGCCTGCCATTCCTAATATGTTGGAGCGCCTTCAATTTCGTATGATACTGTGGTGTGAAGTAGTTGCTTCAACTTCAAGCGCCGCGGTACGCTGCGGCGCGGCGCGGCGGGCGGGCAGCCAGCGCTGATCGCGAATTGGCGCCTACAAACCTAACTGGGATACTTCACGCATTGCGCAATGCGTGAAGTATCCCTGTTAGGTTTGTAGGCGCCAGTGCGCCGCCGCCGCTCCGCTTTGTGTTAGTAGTCCGGGGGCATACGTGATCCCGTGTGCAGGTTTGTGAAGGCATATTGTGTGATACGTCAATCTCTTCGTTTTGATGTCTAGAAAAAGAAAATCGATGATGGCCATCTCAAATTTCATACAAACCCCCCCAAAATCAAGATGGCGGCCAAAATGGCGGTTTTGGGGTAAAAAAATTTAAAGTTTGCAAATACGTCGTGTCGGGTATCGATTCTTATGTATTTTTGATCGTAGAGTCCGAATTTTCAGTCAAAAGTTAGCTCAAAGGTCATTTTCAGGCCAAAATCCAAGATGGCGTCCAAAAATACCTCTTACGGGTGATAATTTGCCTATTCGGGTCTACATGCATTGTGAGGTATCAATTATTAGGTTTTCAGGGTCGTAGAGTCCGAAAATGAGGTCCATTTTCCACTACGGCCCTCAAGAAGCCCTAAAATCAAAGATGGCGCCCAAAATGGCCGCCGGTCTTGCGGATGAAACTGCCATTTAGGGCAGCTATAACAAACAATACGTTCAAAATTAAGTTTCTTGGGTCAAGAAGTTCAAATAGGAGATCAGATGTTTACTCCTACAAAAAATTAAGCCTCCGAATCGAAAATGGCTGCCGACATTGTTGCCAGTTAAAGGCGCAGACCGGTAAATGACTGATATTAAGGGATTTGCCGAAGGAGGGGTTTCGATAAGGGCCGTTGTTGGGCCCATACCCTGAAATTCTTCAATTTTACGATTGTTTGCTCATTTAAAGACTAAAGTTTGCGGAATGTATCATGATTTTGTCATTTCCGGTCTATTTAGGGGTCTAATACCGGCCTAAACATGAGACTAAAGGCCGATTTTGGCGAAAAATGCGGGGTTTTTTACATTCGACGTGACGCTGTTTCATAACGATCCCATCATCGGAGGAGATTGTTGTCCTTAAAGTACGTTCATTAAGGATGTAAGATAGTCACTTTGCCCAATTTTCGTTGATGGCAAACCTTGCGCTCAGAGTTAAAACGATCTTCTTATAATTTTCTTGTTTTTCATCGTTATTTAAAATGGCATAGAAAGGGCGACTCATCTTAAACCAGAAATAGATTCCTTGGTGGAAAATGTACGCAGCTTGCCATAACTGTCCTCCAAAAAATTAATGGATTAAAACCTCCCCCCCCCCAAAAAAAAAGGAAAACCTGTGTTGCCATATTTTATTGCCTAACATCACAGAAAACCGCGTGATTATATCAGTATTTGGAGGCTGTTCTTCGTAGAGCACATTATTAGCAAAGCTCAAAACCCTTGATTTTTCATACGTTACGATCGCATGATTAGTGATTATATAAATGCAATTATCCATTATTATTTTGTTTATTACATGTATGTATCTATAGAGACTCTTATCGTGGCGCGGCATTCCCACATATCATCGGTAAAAATCGAGAAAAATGCAACATTGAAACCAAAATGAGAATTCTACTATCATCGCGCTGAGAATGCTAGCCTTATCCAAAACTAAAAATTCATTGCAATAAAATGTGTAATATTGGTTAAAAGGCAATACGACATAGAACATGGTCTTATCCGGGTGGTATTACCTGTGCAAAGTGGGCGATAGAGTCGTCAACTGCTGAGCTCATATTGCATCTCTCATTTGGTGCCTCACTCATTACAGACATAAGTCTGAGCCAGAAAAACTAAGCGTTACTGCTAGATTAACATGCATGCGTCATTTCTCTAAAATTATGACATGGCAGCTCCAAACAAGAGGTTTGATGCAGGAGACAGGGAACCTGATGAAGAAGTAACTGATGAGGAAGCTGTTAGGTGGCTGGGCAGAAGTGAGGGAAACCAGGGTTTCAAAATATTTTTAGGAAGCAGAATTCTGATCGATCGCAGGCAATAAGAATGGCGGGGGGCAGGGATTGTCAGGGTGGTGAAAAATCAGCATTAAGCACTCGTGATTCTGACACATGGCTTACTTTTTTTTCGGATCTCAGATCACGGTCAATGATTCAAAGTTGCACCTTCGTTTGTAAATATCGTGTACTAAATTCGTAAGATAATGGGCCACCTACAAGCCCAAAATTTTAAAGCAATTATCACTAACACAAAATATAATCTACTTGCATCTCTGAATACTGCAATTCGAGTCTCACATATTTATTTCAAAATGCTCATATTCCGAGAAAGTGGCTGAAATCCTCGGCCAACTAGGATTTTTCTCGATTTTTACCGATGATATGTACGAATGCCGCGCCACGATGGGAGTCTCTACAGATACTTACATATAATAAACAAAATAATGATGGATTATGGAGATTTCGCATATATGAGGAATTTGCGCTTTGATTGTTGATTCTTACGTAAAAGTTCGGGAGAAACACGATGGTGCCACTGGTTTTCTCTGAAATCAACTCCCAAGCTCAAAAAAAGCTCTCAAATTGAGCCCGAAATGGAGGGGATATCCCACGCTATCCTGAGAGTCCACCTCTAAATCAAGACAAACTCTCTATGCAAAGATAAGGAGCAAGTACATTCACAGGGCTACCACTTTATTTGGGGACTCCACAACAGAAAACGCAGCAACCTTGCTAATGTATTTGCTCCCTATCTTTGCATGGAGAGTTTGTCTTGATGTACAGGTGGACTCTCAGGATAGCGCGGGATATCCCCTCCATTTTGGTCTCAACTTAAGAGCTTTTTTTGAGCTTGGAAGTTGATTTCAGAGAAAGCCATTGGCACCATCGTGTTTCTCGCGAACTTCTACATAAGAATCCATAGTCAAATTGCAAATTCCTCACACATGCAACATCTCCATTGCATTTATATAATCACTAATCATGCGATCGTAACGTATGAAAAATCAAGGGTTTTGAGCTTTGCTAATAATGTGCTCTACGAAGAACAGCCTCCAAATACTGATATAATCACGCGGTTTTCTGTGATGTTAGGCAATAAAATATGGCAACACAGGTTTTCCTTTTTTTTGGGGGGGGGGAGGCTTTAATCCATTAATTTTTTGGAGGACAGTTATGGCAAGCTGCGTACATTTTCCACCAAGGAATCTATTTCTGGTTTAAGATGAGTCGCCCTTTCTATGCCATTTTAAATAACGATGAAAAACAAGAAAATTATAAGAAGATCGTTTTAACTCTGAGCGCAAGGTTTGCCATCAACGAAAATTGGGCAAAGTGACTATCTTACATCCTTAATGAACGTACTTTAAGGACAACAATCTCCTCCGATGATGGGATCGTTATGAAACAGCGTCACGTCGAATGTAAAAAACCCCGCATTTTTCGCCAAAATCGGCCTTTAGTCTCATGTTTAGGCCGGTATTAGACCCCTAAATAGACCGGAAATGACAAAATCATGATACATTCCGCAAACTTTAGTCTTTAAATGAGCAAACAATCGTAAAATTGAAGAATTTCAGGGTATGGGCCCAACAACGGCCCTTATCGAAACCCCTCCTTCGGCAAATCCCTTAATATCAGTCATTTACCGGTCTGCGCCTTTAACTGGCAACAATGTCGGCAGCCATTTTCGATTCGGAGGCTTAATTTTTTGTAGGAGTAAACATCTGATCTCCTATTTGAACTTCTTGACCCAAGAAACTTAATTTTGAACGTATTGTTTGTTATAGCTGCCCTAAATGGCAGTTTCATCCGCAAGACCGGCGGCCATTTTGGGCGCCATCTTTGATTTTAGGGCTTCTTGAGGGCCGTAGTGGAAAATGGACCTCATTTTCGGACTCTACGACCCTGAAAACCTAATAATTGATACCTCACAATGCATGTAGACCCGAATAGGCAAATTATCACCCGTAAGAGGTATTTTTGGACGCCATCTTGGATTTTGGCCTGAAAATGACCTTTGAGCTAACTTTTGACTGAAAATTCGGACTCTACGATCAAAAATACATAAGAATCGATATCCGACACGACGTATTTGCAAACTTTAAATTTTTTTACCCCAAAACCGCCATTTTGGCCGCCATCTTGATTTTGGGGGGGTTTGTATGAAATTTGAGATGGCCATCATCGATTTTCTTTTTCTAGACATCAAAACGAAGAGATTGACGTATCACACAATATGCCTTCACAAACCTGCACACGGGACATATGTTTTGTTACGTATGCCCCCGCACTATAGGCTCTAATATTTAATCTCGGGGAGTCAGCGTTTTTCAACTCATGACTTTGAAATGTTTGCACACTCTGTATGGATTATTCTCATTTTAATGGATTAAAAAAATATGTAGTAAAGGAAAATATAATGTAATATTATGGTATATGTAAATATTAAGGTGATTCCGTAAAAACTTAAGGATTCACAAAGCACAAGAATTTCTACGCAATTTCTTATAGCCTTTTATAGGCGATTGGAAAAAAGCAACAGCCAGGCAATAAAGTGTAAAGCCCGGCGATAGGAACTATAGCCGGCTGTATAATTTTTTACCGCTTCGTGTAGCCCGGCCGTATGATTTTTTCCACTTTCTACAGCCAGCTATATGATTTTCTATCGCCCTCTTCAGTCGGCTATAAGAACTCCTATTTTGAAACGCAGCTCCTATCGCCAATTTTTACCAGGGCAAGCATCTACTCTTCAGAAGTCAGTGATCTTCTCCAGGTTACAATGTTTACAATGTTACAATGTTAATGTAATGTAAATTACAATGTTTTTCTCAGTTTCCATACCAAATGTTTTCTTTAAAAAAATACAATGAACTCAGTTCATCAAGCACTATCATATCGTCATCATATCGTCAGCGAATTTGCAAAAATGCGTATCTCGGTTGCCGTGTTTCAAAATCTCTGCTACTATTTCATCCTTTCAAAAGAGACCGAACCAACATGGTGACTCGAAGTGATCACAGAATATTCTTTATAAAGAGAGGAAAATCACTGAAATTTTAAAAAAAATGACGTTCAGTAGTTTTTCATGTATTAAAATATGACAGGAAGTCTGCAATGCCGCAAGCCGAGATACGAATTTCTGCAGTTTCGCCATCAAAGTGATTCAATACCTAATATTTTACCGTGCAGAGATAAAAATGGGTAATAAATTCAGCATGACGAAATTTTTGAGTGGGCTAAAAAAGAACCTGGAAGTTTTTAAGCAACAGCAAGAAAGAGGTGAAGAGGTTTTTTTTTTTTTTTTTTATCTGTGTGCTTGCCCAGTATCATAAAAGGGTTTTCGCGAAATGAATTTTAGGATAGGCTGATTACATTGGAGATCTCAAGGCTCTATAAAACCCTCATCGGCTGTCATTCCTTAGATTTTGTAATACAAATTTGCAAGTCTACAGTTCAAATGCGTCAAAATAGCCCATAAATAAGCCAGGATTTCCTTTGAGTTGTCCTCATAAAAGGGGGTTTATCAAAAAGCGTTCGGTCCTCCCATCGTCAAAGGGATGCTCTGAACGCCGCGGAGAATATTTCCAAGGAGTTCCGACTTGTAGCGCGGAGGAAACTTATTAAAATGTAGGAAAATTAGATGATTAAACTACGCACGAAGTCGCGAAGATTAAATACTGAAACTCGACGAGGACCGTGGAGTTTTGACGAGGTACGAAACAAGGGAGGGAACTTTCCCCCGGTGGGAGATAAAGTTCAATGGATCAACAAGTTCAAAGTTTCATTTTTTGTTTTGTGCTCCTCTGTTTCACGCAGCCTCCCATCGACTTTTAAAGAGCCTTTATGATGAATCAACCTCGTTTGTCTCAGTGAAAAAATCACCACGATACATTGCATCGAATACAACTCTAAACCCAACCACTATTATAGTATCTTAGGATGTCCAAGCCAATTATGAACAGATCCTCCAACATCTATACGTACTCATTAAAAACATAATCTAATCCCAAATAGCATGGTTGCACAAAAATCAAAACACTTTGGTGCCATTCTCTGCGTGGGATAAAACTAACACTCCGCGCGCACTGGAGATAAAAATTGACTTGAATTTTCTGCCGAAAGGATCCTCTCATGAAGCTAGAATCGTTAGATTCGATGAGGTTTTTGCTTGATATAAGTGGCTTTCTCCTTGATATAAACAGCATTTCGACGGTAACACTATCAGACCACGTATCTCGTTTGCGGTGTTTGAAAATCTCCGAGCCCATTTTATTTTTTTGAAGGAGAACAAATCAACATCATTCCTTGAAGTTTCCAAAGAGAGTTCATCTCTTAGAGAAGAGAGATCACGGAAGTTTTCAAAAATTGATGTTGAGTAGTTTTTCATTTAAAGGATGAAGTGTGACAGGAAGTCTGCGACGTCACGAGCCGAGATACGTGGTTTGGTAGTTACACCATCTATTTCCTGTTGATTCAAGAGAAATCTATTTTCGGCAGCAATACCAGAATATTTTCGCTTGATCCTAGTCACCGTTTTCTAGAGCGGTGCGGGACGGATTCACCTTGGTAGGATCGGATTTAACAGAAATGCCCCAAGTCGCATGAGTATGGACCGAGCAAAAGAGATTTGAAATTTTAGACAACCGCATAAGAATCAATGCTAAGGATAGACGACTACTTTCACCAGGGCCGGATTTAGGGGGTGGTCACATGGGCCGCGGCCCATGGCAGCAAATTTAGGGGGCGGCAAATTTTGCAATTTTTTTAAATGGAGGTGTAAAAAAAAATTGGATTCAGATGGACTCAGATTGGACTTGAGATGAAAAGGAGAAGCCCTCGGCACGGCGGTTGGCATGTAACACATATTAGCGCCTACAAGACTGCATAAATACTTCACGCATCGCGTCAAACTTAGTGCGGTCAGCAGCGGTCCGCGTGAAACGCATAGCGCCTACGAGACTGCATGAATACTTCACGCATTGCGTCAAACACAGTGCGGTCAGCGCGGCGCGGCGCGGCGCCGTGGCGGAAGTTAGACCACATTCATGTTTGTTCTTTCATAATTTTTTCGTTCATTTCTCATTAATGGAAGGCCTTGTCAACATAGAGATAGGTTTACGGAACTTAACTTTTGCGCAAAGTTCCGTGAAATTTTGCAAGTAGTGTTGACAGCAGTGGCGTGGCGTGAATTGCGATATATCGATTGTAATGCCATTTAAACCTATGGAAAAAGATCGATTATCAGGGTGTTCGCAGCGAACACCTTAGTAATCGATTCTTTACCATAGCTTCAAATGGCGAGATATCGATAATCGATTATTCACGCCACGCCACTGGTTGACAGGGCTTTCGCAAAAAATGTATCCAACACGAGTAAATGCGTCTCATGCACCCCTCCCCCTCCGGCACGATCACTCGATGGCTTTTATTGATGTTTCAAAACGAATGAAAAGGGGGCGGCAAAATACAGGCGGCCCGTGGGCGGCAAGTATAGGTAAATCCGGCCCTGACTTTCACGATCAGTTTTTTTTCTTTTTTGGAAATTTGAATTTTCGGAAGGAGATTTACGACTTGTTGGAATCAAAACTACTCCCAACTATTTTTCCCCCAAAATGCGACTTATATTGCGTTTCTATTAAACTCTGTGCAATTAACCCTTGAATGTTTATACGAACCTATTAGTGTGAGCATCATAGATGAGGTGACGTAGGCCATGAGAATTATTACTAAACTGCTAACTATTGCTAAAGGAATGGATTTCTTAGGGTTGTTCGCCTCCTCGCCCGTCGTTGCGATTATGTCAAACCCTATGAATGCATAAAAGCACGTCGCCGCGCCTGTGAATACCTAAAACATACAAAAAAGCAGAATTAATTTTCAATTTTTCAAAATTTTTTCAAATGAAAATTTATGAACAAACAATCGTGACTATGGCCAAAATAAAAAAGACTTTTGGACCGAAGTCTCAGTTCTCAGTGCTTTTAGAACAAATGGTTGGTCTGTGGATTTTGAGTCCATGGTCGTCAAAAATTAATAGATTAATTTCCGCCGTGTTGGTCTAAAACCACACGTCTACATAAAGTTCCCATCGGCACACAGTGGATCGAGTCAATAGGAGAGGTCGGACAAAATTTGGAAACTTTAAACGCTTATAACTCCGTTTATACGAAACTTTCAAGTTCTGAAAGAGGCTCCATTGGTTTTCTCGTGAAATTTTCTTGCGGAAATTAGCTTTAAATTTGAAATGTGACAAAATAAGTATCCAAATTGGCAGTTTTAGTAACAAATTTCATGTTCGACCTCTCCACATGACTCGATCCACCGTGCGGCATTGAAGAGTAATTGGTGCAAAAACGGCTCTCAATTGCAAAATCGCGATTCCACAAAACAGCGATTGAATATTTCAGAATGGTGCCAGTTTGTTACCTGGTATAGCATTGGCCGAGGCCAAAAAAATTTAATTTTATCCTCAAGTTAAGGTTGGCACGATTGAAACACAGAAAAATGTTGTTGGAAATGAGGAAAACAGAAATAGAAACGGTATATTAGGGCCATTTTTGCGTAAAGAACGACTAATTTGAGAGGTAAATTTTGTGTTTAAATGCCTGATACTTAGGTCGTTTTTGGATAGAATCCCTTTTAACCCATGGGGGATGCTAAAAGGGGTTTGTATGAGAAAAGAAAAAGTTGAATTAAAAAAAACTTATAAAAAAATTGAAATTTCCGTAAAATAATGATGTATAAAATAATGATACGTATAATCCGAAAAGTTGCTCTGCGCAAAAAGGCCCGATCCCGCTCGGGCCGTTTTCGCACCGAACTTCTCAATTATCAAAAGACGATCTACGGATAAAAATGAGTTTGAAAAGCCCGATTGATTAATTACCCCCGAATTCGGCAATGGCCGCGAGAATTTTAAGCCGAGCGTTTAGTTCATAATTTGTTGAGTTAGTCGTCTCTGCCGCGCGCTTTTGTTTTCCTTCATTTTTCATCGCACGTCGCTCTTCCCCCTCCTTTCGCGGCCCGATAAGCGCCGCCTCGTCTGTGTCTTATCTCGGCGAGGAGTGCCTCTCTCCACGGAGATTATGTTCTTTCGTGTCGGAAAAGTTACTGCCGAAGTTGTCAATTTCGAGTCACTCCTTCCGCCCCTCAGCCCAAAATTCGCCCCAGAAGCCGCACTGTTTCCCCCTTTATCCTGGTTCTTTATCGGGACGGGCTGGAAACTGTTTGAGGTGGGGCTGTGGGAAAACTGAGGGCTGCTTTTGATAAATACTCAACCAATCCACAGAGATTATGAAGAAACTCTTTTTTCATTTTTTCCCCACATGAGAATATTTGGTTCATCTTCAGCAGAGGCTGTCTGCCTCCCGATATTTAAATTTTTTAAGGGAGGCTGGGCCGCGTTCAACAAAAGGGAATCAAAAGACATTCTCAGGAAAATTGAGTTCTGGATAATTTGAAACTTTTTAGAGGCATTTTTTGCCTGTCAAAAATGGGGTTCTCAAAAATTTTTAGCATGCGAAAATTTTATTTAAAATTTGTGTTTAATCATTGAACCTCACGAGAAAAAAGAAAATCAACCCTATAGTCATGTGAACCCAAACCTATAGTAAACCCAAACGCCACGTAAGTTGGTTATTTTTTGCCAGTGGCGATTCTTGAATGTTGGCAACGCATTTTTTCTCACTCTATTTAAACGTATGCAAAAGAATCGAGTCATGGTGAAGCAGCTTGCCTTCCCTAAAATCGATATTTGTAATGGATTTGAACGGAAGAAAAACAGTGTTGCCAACTTGCAAAATTGAATCTGTTTTTCGCATAAACGCCGCCCAGTTATAAGGAGAGATCTGTACAGCCAATATTTCTATAATTTTCGGCTCTTTGATAGGTAATGAACTTTTGATGAGTTTGTTGCCCTGTTTGAATTTTGGCTCAAAGTTTCTCTGTTGTGTTGTTTTGACTCTTACTCCACCAGTACAGATTATATTCTAAACAAAGGAGCGTGAAAAAGGAAATAACTCTCGATGACGATCAGAAAAGGATCCAAATAATTGTAAAGATCCAGCGTTGAATGTCCAGGCAAAGTAGGGATGAGGCAAAAGTTGATTGAACGTGTTATTTACCAATTTTCATGAGTGCTACTCTCACAAATTTGAGGAACGGCGGAAAAGTGTGATCATTCAATCGGAGCAGTTTTTTTATTTGGGTAGAAGTACTCGCTACAAGAGGCACGTAAACCTTTCGATTAGCAGAGATTGACAAGGGATCAGATGGGACTGTTTTTTTCACACTTCTCTCACTTCAACCCTCTCTCTTCCTTAAAATTGACTTTTATATTAATTGGGAAGTATACGTTCGTTTCTTCAAAACCACGTGCTGATTTTCCATTCTTGTTTTCACTGTTACTTTTTTTTACAGTGTTCAACCGATCAAAAAACTATAGTCAATTCTTGTCGCTAACAAAACGGCAAACAGCTGGTTGATATTTTGTGTAATATCGTTGTGCTGACTTATCAAAAACTTTGCAGGACATTGACAGCAGACTTTCAATTCAGACTCTTGCTCTCCTATACAGATACTCATCGTATGTAGCTACTTATGTCGACCGGAAGTTGAGGATTAGGCAACTTCAGACTTTAGGGCAAAGTGAACACAAAACTAGAACAAGTCGCCCTAGTAAAAATTGGCAGTAGAATCTGTGTTCCAAAATACCATAGACCTACGGCCGGCTGTAAGATTTCCAATAGCTTCTATAGCCGGATACACAATTTCTCATAGCCTTTTATAGCCGATGGCGATTAAGCAACAGCCAGGCGATAAAGTGTATGCTAAACGTTACTAATTACGGATGCTAGGACTTAGTGAGTTTTTGGACCACTGCTCTCTTTTTGGGCCGTAGTATCTTGATTTATTTTGCAAGGAAAGCTCCGTACTTTTGATGGATGCCTGTCATTCCTAATATATTAGAGCGCCTTCAGTTTCGTATGATACTGTGCATTACCTCTGGTGTGAAATAGTTGCTTCAAGCGCCGTGGCACGCTGCCGTGCGGCAGGCGGGCAGCCAGCGCGAAACGCGCATTGGCGCCTACAAACCTAACACTGATACTTCACGCGTTGCGCAACGCGTGAAGTATCCCTGTTAGGTTTGTAGGCGCCAGTGCGTCGCCGCTCCGCTTTGTGTGAGGCCCTAATATTTAATCTGGCGGAGTAAGCGTTATTCAACTCATGATTTTGAAATGTTTGCACATCCATTATTATTCTCATTTTAATTGATGAAAAAAAATATGTATTAAAGGAAAATATAACGTGTGTTTTGTAAATATTAAGGTGGTTCCGTATCAAACTTAATGATTTCCAAAGCACACGAATTTCTACACAATTTCTTATAGCCCTTTATAATCGATGGCGAAAAAGCAACAGCCAGGCGATAAAGTGTAAAGCCTGGCTATTATAGGAACAATAGCCCGGCTGCATAATTTTTTATCGCTTCGTATAGCCCAGCCGTATATGATTTTCTCCGCATTCTACAGCCAGCTATATGATTTTCTGTAGCCTTCTTTAGCCGGCTATAAGAATTCCGATGGTATTTTGAAACGCAGCTCTTATCGCCAATTTTTACCAGGGGCGCATGAGTCCTTAAAGTAGAATCCTCATTTATGTACTACGTATGACGCACTATGCGCGTTATTGTTTCCTCGAACTTATTTTGGTACCTATCAACAACTGCCAAAACATGACCTTAACATGAACATCTCAATTGAATCGATTATTTTCCAAATCACGCAAGTGCCACAATTGAGAATGCGAGAAAAACTATTTTATTCGCTTTGTTGACAATCTTCGAATTCCAATAAATGTGTGTTCTTTTAAAAGGCTGTTTTGAAATTAGACTTGACTGATTCTACCTGAGAAAACAAAAAAAAGAACAACCCCTCTACCACCAAAATATAGATTGGCGCTCACTTGATTTGGAAAATAATCGGTTCAATTTCTTTCATCGACATTTTTGGAAATTCAAGGGCGATTTTTCGGGGTTGTGAAACATTTTCGCTGCCAACATGAAGAAGGACGAGAGGAAGGAGATACTCGATCCCAGGCAAGATCAGGCATTTTTCCTTGAGCAGAAACGCTGAGTATTAGTTCTCACGTCTCATGCTTGGCGATTGGCGGAACAAATTGTTTCATTTAAAGTATTACCCGACTGGCACTCGGCCAAAAAAAGTCACAGAGCGGCCGAGGGAACTCACCCGGGGCTAGAAACTGGATGAAAAGGGCGAGGAAAAACCATTAAAAATAACGCCCCGGCACCATTATTCTCTATCCAAGTGTTGTTAATGTTTTCACCCCTTCGCATAATCAAAATTGCTGGCCACATAGTTTATCGAATTTGGCTGGTGAGAAATAACACCTCGAACACGTAGATTGGATTGCGACGTTGCAGATTTCGTAACTAACCATCGTGAGGATTATGTGAAATGTTTTCCCTTGATGAATCTAAAAACTTCGTTCATTAAAGAGGCAAGCTTAGTGTTATAAACCTTGGTGAAGATAACTTGAAAAAAAAATCTTTAATGTCAATCATTTGGACCACATTTTGCAATTAGAAACTACAATTTCTGGCTCAATTTAGGAACAACGGAAGTACCATTAATGCCCTTATGCACATAAGTGTTTTTGAGGATGAGCAAGAAATTGTAGCTCCTAATTGCAAAATGTTATCATTCAATGGTCAATTTTTCCACGTCGATTTTAATTATTCCTGCGAGGAAATATTTTAACTTTTTCAGGATCAATGAATCGTGTTCATGAATGACGCTTTAATAATGAAAACATTGCATCATAATATATGTCACGGGCACAATATAACACTCTTTTCAAAAAAGAGTTTTTACCGGTTTGTAAATATTCAAAGAACATTACCAGCTTCTCTAAAAACTGTATTAAAAGAACGCCGAATATCACAATGAAATACCCTAGGTTCGAGGTGGCAGCCGCCTCGTAACTTCCGCAAGCCCCTGATTGGTTTCAGACTTGGTCTAGTGATGTATCTTCACAGCAAAATACTTGCCAAAATTTTCATTTTTGCTAAAATTATGCGTGAAAATATATGAGGCTAGTTTCATTCAAATTTTGATGTGAGATCTGAGTGTGGGTTTGACCCAGGTTGTATTGCACGAAACAACGCGGTCCTCAGGAGGTGCAGAGCGTCCATTTTGAATTGAGCTACGTAGCGTTCAGGGGAGCCCCCCCCCCCCTATAATATAAAATTGTACGCTGTTTTCAAAGCACCAAAACACGACGCTTGAATTTTAGGAGAATTTCAATCCAAGAGAGGAAATTACAGAACGCTAAAATACGGATCAAAGAAATACTGTCGAAGACAAGACTCCGACTGAATGGAATGCGCCGGCCTCGTGAATAGTTTTTCCACGAACTCGAAACTTATTTGCATTAGCGTCAGCATGGGAAACAAACCGCCCCCGCATACAAACTTGCCGATCCGACTTTGTTGCCGATTTGCGCAAAATAATCGCACATCGATAGCGAGACTAGAAAAACTTGTTGAGTCCTTTACTTCTATTTCTTTGATGTGAACGCTAAATGGATGACATACATATAACACTCGACCGTTCAAGTAAGTGGCAAATTCTCGTAAGAAATGGTCTGAATATTAACTTTTTCTTTTTTCCCGGAAACAACGTTCAACTCCTCAAATACTGCGTCTACTTCCATTGAAGGTGGTATATGAACTGTCCGGGTTGTAACGTTTTCTCTTTTCCCGGAAACAGCTCGAGGAAAAATTGAATTTCATTTTGCATTGGGGAACTGCTTTTTCTAGATAATCTATGAAAGCACCCATCTACAACGGGAATTCAATGGCTTTTATGTTGTTTGTAATAAGTGCTGAAAGAGAGCTTTTTGTGTATTTGCGGTCCCGCGTGATAGAAACAAACCGGAAATAGTCTTGCACGCATCGTCCAAAATGAGCTGTATCCTATGAAATCTAATGGGGAAAATAGAACAATAGGTTGACGCAAACGCAGCCAGTTTTTAAGTAGATTGTCGATGAACGTTTAAGATCGAACATGATACCTACGAATTTTGAACTGGTGATTGCTTAGTCCTATCGATGTAAGCCAAATATTTCGACCAATCAGAAGCGAGAATAAATGAATCAACCAAATTTTCTTAAAAATAAAGAGAAGGATTCCTCGATTTGCAGAGATTACGCAGAAGAGAAAATGACATCCATCTTACTCAAAACTAAAATATTAACAGAGATTGGGTCCTGATTAATTCATTCATAAAAATGCACCGAGCACCTTATTTTAACCTCAGGAACTTCAATCAACGGTATTCCATCCAATCGATGAATGAGAACAGGATTTTTTGAGGCGCGAAAGAACATTAATGACAGGTCTTTCCCACTAGGTACAGTGATTTGAAATATTTATCCACTCCCGTGAGTCAAATGGATATTTTTAATTATTGGAATTCAACAGGTTTCGATGAAACTCTCCAACATCGAATGTGATAAAAAAACAAATATGCAACACTCAAATCGTCACCTTCCGGCCAAAGTATCGCAAACGCCTTACGACTTTTAAAAATTTCCGCCGCCATTTTATTGTTTTACAGAGAAGTTGCTGGTTGAATCTGTTTGAAAATTTCACTGAAAGTTCTCGGCAGCACTAAGAAAATTCAGTGAAATTTTCGGACAGCATCGCTGAACAATTTCTGCGTAGAACAATAAAATGACGGCGGAAATTTTGAAACGTCGCATGGCGCTTGTGATGCTTTGGCCGGAAGATGACGAAATGAGAGCAGGATTTTTTGAGGCGCGAAAGAACATTAATGACAGATCTTTCCCACTAGTTGCATTAATTTGATATAGGTACGAGTATCTATTCACTCCCCTTGAATCAAATGGACCTTTTCAATCATTGGAATTCATCAGTTTTCGATGAAACCCCCGGAAACATAGAGTGTGATGAAAAACAAACGAATAACACTAAAAGACGATACGGAAACGTATCATATGCGATAGCGGAAATTTAATATTTAGGTAAACTTTTGACAACGTGGCGTCACCAAAGCTGCGCCAGCCAGAGGCCGGCGAATGAGAGGTGTCGTGGGCAAGTTAAAACTTTTCGGTTACAGCTCGGGTGTTTGCAGATGGCATTAAAACCTCCTCAAACAATCTCTACCGTAAAGTTTTATTTGCGCTCACACTTGGGCTAGTCGTGGGAATCTGATTCTCATTTTTCCTCCGGGGATTTATCACATATCGGCGGTGAAACCACGAAAACTCGGGCCTTGATTTTAATGCCTCGAAATTTCTGCCCTTACTTTATAATCTTAACAGAGCACTATCTAGACATTTTGCGTGAGACTTCCCTGGTAAAAATTGGCGACAGGAGCTGCGTTTCAAAATACCATAAGAATTCTTATAGCCGGCTAAAGAAGGCTACAGAAAATCATATAGCTGGCTGTAGAATGCGGAGAAAATCATACGGCCGGGCCATACGAAGCGGTAAAAAATTATGCAGCCGGGCTATAGTTCCTATCGCCGGGCTTTACACTTTATCGCCTGGTTGTTGCTTTTTCGCCATCGATTATAAAGGGCTATAAGAAGTTGTGTAGAAATTCGTGTCCTTTGGAAATCATTAAGTTTGATACGGAACCACCTTAATATTTACAAAACACACGTTATATTTTCCTTTAATACATATTTTTTTTTTCATAAATTAAAATGAGAATAATCCATACAGGATGTGCAAACAGTTCAAAATCATGAGTTGAATGACGCTGACTCCGCCAGATTAAATATTAGAGCCTAACACGAAGCGAAGCGGCGACGCACTGGCGCCTACAAACCTAACAGGGATACTTCACGCATTGCGCAACGCGTGAAGTATCCCTGTTAGGTTTGTAGGCGCCAATGCTCGTTTCGCGCTGGCTGCCCGCCTGCCACGGCGCTTGAAGCAACTATTTCACACCAGAGATATTGCACAGTATCATACGAAACTGAAGGCGCTCTAATATATTAGTAATGGCAGGCATCCATCAAAAGTACGGAGCTTTCCTCGCAAAATAAATCAAGATACTACGGCCCAAAAAGAGAGCAGTGGTCCAAAAACTCACTAAGTCCTAGCATCCGTATAATTAGTAACGTTTAGCATACACTTCGGCTACCATCGGCTATAAAAGGCTATAAGAAATTGTGTAGCCGGTTATAGGAGCTATTGGAAATCTTACAGCCGGCTTTAGGTCTATGGTATTTTGGAACACAGATTCTACTACCAATTTTTACCAGGGTTTCGGAGTACATTTTTAACAAAGAAGGAGGAAAAGAAAATCAAACGGAATTTTATTTTAGAAACTTTTTTTTATCTTTTCAAATGGATTGTAGGTCCCTGAAAAGGAAACCTGGGGAAGGAACACTTTATGAAGCAATTTGTCAGGGATTATGACAAAAAATGGACTATTTTCTCTTGGGTATGTCTCGTTGTCTATTAAAATGAGAAAAACTTGTTTTCAAATATTGAAAAGTTATTCTTGACATTTTTTGGTTAAACCCAAAAGAAATCACCATCTTTTGGTTTTGGTCTTTTGGTACACCCAGTACATCAGTGGAGATGTATTTAATTGAATGCGGTTTTTGAATGTCCATGAATAAAAGGGAATTTGGTTTTTATTTGGAAACCATTTTCCCCTTAAAAAAGAAAAACGTTGAATTCATGGAAAGTCTATACGTGATAAAAGTTTTCGAAATTTCCCCTAAAAACGCTGAAGAAGCATATGGAAATCATTGAAGCTCCTTCAAACAGTTTGACATGGCCTAAAAGTTTCAGGACCGTGTGATCACTCGTCCTTCAAAAATGTATAATAGATCGTTTTTGATAGTGTTTCGATGTATCGTTTGGTTCCAAACAATAGAACATAACCTCAAACAAAACTTTCAGGATTTCAGTCGGAAAAGCTGAAAATGAGAAAATTCCTAATAGTACTTATATGAATAAAAAAATCTATCAGAAAAACCCCGTTTCCTCAGATTACTCGATTGACTTTTGAGGCTATGTTTACATGTTGAACCAATCGATATCGATACAATCTCACCTATTTGATGTATCGAAAACGATCTATAGGATAGGAAAAGTGCATCAGCTTAAAACGCTGTAAGTGGTTTTGTCGTCACATTGTTACCAAGACCGACGAAAGGCTGTTATTCCTTTGGGTGCCTCTGTGCAAATTGAAAACACATCTGTCCACGTAGAAACTCAATGCTACCAGCGGGCTGATTGTTAAATTTGATAGACAAAGCTATAGACAAAGCGATAGACAAAGAAGACATAGGAAGGATGGAGCGATCCTGTTGATTGAAATGGTTGGCTCCTATAGACTAAGGGAGATAATTATAGACTAAGTATAAAGGGTCTCTCGTAAGTTGCCTTTATTAGTCCATTACCTACCGCCTTTGTCCATTGCAACCACCCACTTCCACCAATAGTATCCCTCCATACCCCTTTTGTCTTCTTTGTCTATAGCTTTGTCTATCAATTTCAATAATCGGCCGGCAGGTGGCTTTTGAGCAGTTTGAGCCGGTGATAGAACTTCGGGAATTATTTAAGCTGATGAGAGAGAACCTACCCTCAGGGTGTTCTTCTCTCGGGTTCTGGTCAAAGAGCCTTTGTTGACCTGAAAGTGCCTCCGTAGCTTTACTTTGATAAAGGCAACTTTCGGAAAACTAGTCAAGTATTTCCCTTTCCTACTCTTGGCCGGGCCCAGCGCAAATACCTACGAGGTTTGCATAGTATATAAGTAAGTCTCCGCAAGTATTTCTTTATTTTTTCTTCGCAACTTCTGCAGATATTGCGGAATGGTGAAGAGTGTTCCGGTGATTCTATTTTCAGCTTTAAAAGTCGCAAAAGTTTTGTAATTTGGCCCACGAGTTATCGAGATATTCAACTTTTTCCGTATCCAATATTTCACGCCACAGGTTCGATTTCAAAGCTTTGAGCTAGTCCTATTTTTGGATCTCGGATTGGAACTTTCATAGATAGAGCAAATCGGCAATAAGTTTTTTCCTCGTCTCCTTCTTATTCTTCTTTTTTTTTTATCAACGATTGTCTCGGTTTTGCAAAAAGCTGAAGGTTTTGATGTTCTAGCTGTTTGACTTTCCTTCCACCCATATTCTCTCGCAATAGCTCTGACCTTTTCTATTGCTAAAATTAGCGCGAAAAATTTAAACCTGTTTTAACCACATTTTAGCAAGCATAGATAGATGAAAAAATGTAATTTCCATAGTCATGCGAGCAAAAGGCGCATCTCACTCTTACTTTATGTTAAAATAAAAACCAACAATTATCTGTGCATGAATTATTAACATATTTTTGAACACGTGAAGAATATCCAAAAGCAGCAATTTCTCAAAATAATAACGTTTGACTTTCCCTCTCAAAAATAAAATGTGAGGGGTACTAGGGGGTAATGGGGAGGTTGCAACGTTTTCGACCGAACTCGACAAAATCCCGATAAACTGAAAATTTCACCTTTGCAGATTAAGGTCCTTTATTTTGTTGGCGATTGCCCGTAAACTATTTTAAGATATATTCAAACTTAAAAGCAAATTTCTTGCGCTTTATTAACTTCATTTCAATCCTCATATTATGTCAGAAAAACTTCCTTAGCAATGATGGATCCAAGATAAATCGAATGGCGGATGGCTGTACTGCGAATAATCAAGACCCCATCGAAACTGCAATCATAAAATGCAAAAGGGTGTCAAACCCGGCTTGCCTCTCTTACTCCTTCAATTAACGTCCCACGTTTATTCGAGTAATATTCACTTATAACGGAAGCGCGATTTTCATCTCTCCAAAGTCCGAAATTCTCAAACGCCTTCATATACTTTTGTACGCAACCCGCGCATCACTTAAAGTCGAATAGTTGCATCCAGGCGCGAATATCAATGCGCTCAGCAGCGGTGGATACGTTGAGAGAAAAAAACTTTCTTCTCTTTATCAGTTGAAGATTTTAATTTCAAATGACATAAACATTTTTGTGCCTCGGAATAGTCACGCACACTAAAATCATGAATGAAAACATGCACTGATTGCAGTGGCGATTCCTGAAAGTTGGCAACACAATTTACCCGTTTATTTAAATGTACGTAAAACAATCGATTCATGGTGGAGCAGCTTGCCTCGCCTAAAATCGATATTTTTAATGGATTTAAATGGAGGGAAAACTGTGTTGCTGACTTGCAATCTCGCCACTGGCTGATAGAATGTCTTTGACACTGAGAGGAAAGGAAAAATAAAACTCACCCCGGACCAACCGTAGGGAAGGAATCCTTTGTGCTGGGACCAGTTGTCCGTATTGACGTAAAAGAGGCCTGCGCTCATTATGAAGACCCACGCGGCTAAATTGATTGCATTTAGAACATTATTAAAAACTAGTGATTTTTTTACACCAGCGGCTATTAAAATTGTCATCAAGACTGTTATTATACTAGCTAGGAAGTCGGGAGGGCGACCTGAAACAAAGAGAAATAACTCCTTTTAGAATTTCCCTCTTTTCTCACTTCAAGTTGAATAAGATTGCACCATTACCGAAGATGAGGCAATGGAACAACAAACCTTAACAACTAATCAACTCAGCACCTCACAGAAAAATGGACCACTAGACAAGGTACAAATTTCAGCATTCTGATACATGTTTCGTAACTAAAATTTTACGTAGAACACGATGCGCACAGCAAAAATTACCGAAATTAACTCCTTACGAAGATATTCAATAATTCTTGATGCGTATGAATTCAAACCACCCGCTCATGAAAACTCAATGCTCTACGTGATTCACATCGCGCGCTAAACGTTTATCATGAGTCTCTGCGATATAAAAATCTGGCAACCTCAATCTTGACGCTTTGGCTCAGCTATAGCAAATTGCTTATAGTTTGAAAAATACATGGTGGAAAATGAACATTGCTCGATAGAGAAGATTGCCGAAACCGTTGTAAAGCGCGATTTGACTCACGTAGAGCTTTGAGTTTCTTGTGAGCGGGCAGTTCAAATTCCTCGTAACCAATGTAAAATAAAAACGTTCATATCTTCGTTAGGAGTTGGTTTCAGTAATTTTCGTTGTGTGAATCGTGTTCTACGTAAAATTCTGGTTAAGACATATGTATCAGATTACTGAAATTCGTACCTTGTCTAGTGGTCCATTCTTTGTGTGCTGAATGTGTTTTGCGATCATCGCTAAAGGCTGTTGGAGTGCGCATGCGCAACTAAAGAGGGTTCGAGGACCCCAAAATGCGTCTTACTCATAAGGCTTTTTTTCACGAGGTGTGGAATGCACTAAATTTTGTTTACTTTTTTCTATTTTTCATGTTGACTGTCAGAAACTACCAGTCTGTGTTTTTAACGAGGTAATGGAGTTTCCACGTGGATCTGAGCCATTTAAGTTAACCTATGCTAACCCTCATTTCCACTTCCCTTCATAATGCACATCCCTGACACTGCTATTCTTTGGATGCGCGATAATCAGTAAAAGCATGCCAACCAAAAGTCACGATCACATTATCGACAAAAGTCTGACGTGACAACATGTGTTGGCCTTTTTTAACAAGAGTATAATAGCGGATAGAGATCCCGCTTGCTTCGATTTAATTTTCTTTGTTCTTTTGGACATCAAATTGATTTCCTTCCCTCTTTCAGTCTGGCAGTGCTGTGATGGATGAACCCCTTAACATTCTTAATTGAATCGGCTCGTCCAACTCTGAGAGAGGAACCTGAAATAGTGTTAGCGGGGGAAGGGTCGGCTCAGAAAAGCAGGAAGAAAGGGATTTAGCGTACCCGGGTGGATTTCCGTAAAGCAAATTAAATGTTATTTATTTAAAACAGGACCACATTTTAATGAGATTCATTGAGCTGATTCTCAGTCTTAAATTAGTGTGCAATGTAGTGCACATATAATATTGACATGGGATACAATTGTTCCAAGATGCTTTAAATTTTCTTAGCCTAAAAGAAAGCCTGAAGCCTTTGAAGTTTTACGGAATTTTAAGAGAGAAAGAGAGATGATTCTACAATGACTCGAGACTATACAAGATCCGAAAATTTGATGATTCTGATGCAGCTCTTACCTCTCTAAATTTGTTGACGTTTCCTTCATCACGCACTTTTTTCTGCTCTCAAAGACCGTTTAAAATCACAAAACTGGTTTTGAAATCTTTTAGAATCGAATTGTGGGTCGTATGCTGTATTTGATCTTAATATCATAGTATAATTGACTTCCCTAGCTTCCATCTTTGGAAGGATTATAATTAGAAAGTGTGGGATGAGCACGAATCGCTTGGAGCTTCATTTTCACGGCAATTTGTTCATATAAATTAAGTCCAAAGAGAAATAACATTTAAAGAAGTATGTGCTTATTTCAAAGAAATTGAGTTTATTTAAAAGCCATACAAGTAATTGAAGGAAAATTGTCGCCTGAAGAACTGTAACTATCACTTACTTCTTTTGTCGTGCATACGATTGTTAAAAATAGTCTCCGCCCTACCTAGTCAGTCGCCCGTGCTCTATCAGACGGCTCAGTCACTCGGGGGCGAAGTTTTTCTTACAATTCTGTGCACGACAAATGAAAGTAGGTAAGTGATAGTTAAGTTTTTCAGACGACTGTTTTCATTCACATAAATATTTATTGTAACGTGTCTCGTTCCGATCCCATAAATAAAAGACGCCCTCTTCAATCAAGTCCTTACAATAGGTTTTAAATAGTATATCTCAGTCTGGCCTCTACAATTTTCTAAGATGCCTTCTAAAGATATGCATGAAGCAAGTTCCCTACCTAGCAGACATTATGATGGGAGGAAAGAGGTGTAATATACAGGGTAATCCGGGGTTAAACGGTTAAATCATAGAAGCGTGTTCTATGGGTCAGAATGAGACTTTTTTGCTGTGTAAAAGTTTTTTCCAAAACTTCCCCCAGTCGGAGCTATGGCCCTCAAGATTTCGGAAAGTAAATAGTTTTTCATGAATTTTGGCAACGGTTGTGAACCAAATCTCATGATAGTACTTTCCTGTACTTTTATGCCCTGAATTCATAAATGATCTAAAAAAAAAAATCGAAATCCCAATTTAAAGGGGGGGGGGGATTGGGGGTGTTTTGGCTCCTGCAGTCTGGCCGTTTAGCTCTGGATCACTCTGTATAAGTATGATGATCAAAGATACGGAAAACCCGACGAAACGTGTAATCTTTGTGAGCGGCTCAGGACATCATAATTCTCAACTCTCTCTATGAAGGCATCGCACCACAGTGTTCGAAACTCACCTTTGAGTTTTAGGATCCAGACCTTGGAAAAAGGAAGTAGAAGGAGGGAATATAGTGATCGATGAAGAGAAAAAATACTCACCGAATATGGTTCCCGTTACACTGGCTACCGTTTTACTAATGGCGCCACTCGTGAGGGCGTCAAAACAAGCGCTCAAAGCACAGGCACATGCTGAGGTTCCAATTAAATACTCTAATATCATATTCCAACCAATTACGAATGCAATGAATTCACCTACAGTTACATAACTATACATATATGCCGAGCCTGTTGTGTGCGGAACTCGTACCCCGAACTCAGCGTAACAAGCACCTGAAACACAGAATATAAATTTTAAATTTAGCGCTTTTCAATAAAACAACAAATAAGGCAAAATAATGATGTTAATGAGGGTTTGGCACATTTAAAACCTGGTGCTGAAGCTAATTCACTTCATAATTTGACAAATACATGTTTGCAATTTCTCGAAAGAAATGAAAGTTTCATGGGGAAATTATCTCGGTCGAGAGTTCCTGGTGGACCGCACGCCGCGGCGGCGCGGCCAGCCAGCCAGCACGGAACGCGCATTGGCCCCTACAAACCTAAGGGATACCTCAAGCATTGCGCAATGCGTGAAGTATCTGCTTAGGTTTGTAGGCGCCAGTGCGCGTTTCGTGCTGGCAGCATACGTCGCATCACTCCGCTTTATGCTAGGGCCTATTATTTAAACTCGCAGAGTCAGCGTTTTTCAACTCATGATTTTGATATGTTTGCAAACTCTGCATGGATTACTTTAAGTTAAATTTTTAACAAAATATATATACATGAAAGGAAAATTTAATGTGTGTTTTGTAAATATTAAGGTGTTTCCTTGTTGTATTGATTGATTTTCAAAGAACATTAATTTTTTCATTTATATTTTGTGCTTTTACTGTGCTGCAGCGTGGTGTGAGAGCAACCAAACGCTCAAAATAGGACGTATTTGACTCTGAAAGATCGATGTACAAATGAGCTAAAACCAAAGATTACGTGCTTCTCGGTTTTTTCCCTCTTTTATTCATTTGTGCATAGTTTGTTTCGACACAACTACTGCTCATTGACTTTAATATCGATGCCATCACTTGGAAAAAGTTTTACAAATATTTTCCACGTGTTAAAAATGTAAATGTTTTTAAAATAAAGTAATATTTCCATTTAAAAAAAAAGTATTTATCAGGTTTATTTTTCATCGAAAATTTTAAGGATGGAAATAAAACCAAATATTCACTCATGACAATTTAAAAAGATTGATCAAAAGAAGGAGATAGAAATAACATTTCATTTAAAAAATGAGTTACCACAACAACTCTTCCGTCTCTCTCAATTTTCTCATTTCGATATTGTCAATATAATTTTACATACGGACTAAAATATGACACTTGGACCAAGTCACTGTCGTTTATTTCACGCGTGGACGTAAACTACTGGGCAAAACAGATGTGCGGACAAAAAATCGTTGACGGAATGCCCTGAAACCATCACTATGGGACTTAAAATTTTCGCCGCCATTTTACTTTTTCGCGGAGAAATTATTCAACGAAACTGTTTGAAAATTTCACTGAATTTTCTCCGTGCTGCCTATAAAATTCAGTGAAATTTTCAAACAGATTCAACAAAAAATTTCTCTGTAAAAATTAAAATGGCCGCGTAAATTTTTAAACGTCGCATGGCGTTTGTGATACTTTGGCCGAAAGGTGACGATTCCTTACCTCAGTCACTTTCTAGCTCTTGTTTGAGGAAATTAAGCGTTTCAGAGGAAAATAGAGGAATTTTCAGATGTTCCACTGAAAAAGAGAGACGCGTTTAAAATGGGTTATCTCCGCGCGATGACGTCCGCTAAACTGGGGGCGGAGAAAAATCAGCGATGAGGGTGGGTGCGGCTCGGCGATGAATAAAAAGGCAATAAATAAAATGTAGGAGAGAGTCAAACGCTTCGCGCCTCCGCAGGAAAAATCAACTTTGCTTTGTCTGTCGAGTTTAACGGGAGCGGGAGGGCGGCAGTAGCGTGGCGTGAATTGCGATGTATCGATTGTTACGCCATTTAAACCTATGGTATAAAATCGATTATTAAGGTGTTCGCTGCGGACACCCTGTTTATCGATCCTTTTCCATAGGTTTAAATGGCATAACAATCGATATATCGCTAAGCACGCCACGCCACTGGAGGGCGGGATTGTTCGCTGTAACCGCGTTTTCTTTGCCGCGCAGCACGGGGGTGAAAATCGCGCAACCCACATGCTCGATAATGTTATCGCAACCTTTTTTATCGCAATTCATTCGTCAGAGGCCAAAATAACTGCTCCAGATTATCCTTGACAGCCTCTAGCGGGGCATGCCTATGAGCGGCTGTGTAGAGGAACACACCTCACAATCTCCTCCAGGAAAAGGTTATTCAGTTTTAAAGCCACAGCTTCGCTGAAGATCCTTGTAGTATATCCAGATTTGCTCACTTTTTTTCACTTCCTTTAATATTTGTACATTGAAAAAAATAGTTGCGTTCATAGGGCTCCTGCACTTTCTTTATTACAGCCGCAGAAGTTTCCGTTATGGGGACAGAGCACTCTGTGCTCGCGACCGAAGTTCTGTTCTCACCATGGAAAAGTTTTGTAAGTATAACAAAAAAAGTGCAGGAGCCCTGTGAACAGAGGGTTCTGTCATCAGCACCGACTATTTTTTGCGTGTGCTGAAGTGATACCCACTCGCGAAAATGACTGGGGGCACAGCGTTAGTACCAAATAGTCAGGCAGTACTGATGAAGATACTTTTGTAGCATTTTTAATACGCTATTTTTGCAAAACAGTAACCGAAAATATGTAGAAATTAGCATTGAAAGTTTGCACCAATAACCCTGTTGTCCTCCGAAATGAACCCTGAGGCTCTGAGCATTGAGTTTTAGGAAAGGCTATTTTAATATGCTGCGTTCCATTCGTAATATTATATCTAGCGAACTCTTCATGTGTTACGGAAATAAAGCAAGAGCTAGGAATCTTGTTGATGCGGCGCAGAGATACAACTATTCGTACTCGATGGATGTCCATGTAGCGTGTGCAAAATTGAAGGCGCGATGGCGTGAGGCAAGATCTCTCACTGCTCCGCTGCTACAGTGCTAGTGAGGTATCGCTCCGATTGGGGCTATTATTAACAAGATTTATAAAAAAGGTTTCAATTCTTCTTTAGAAATAAGAGTGTGGAGTAATGTAAGGTTTCAAAATAGTGCTAGTTTTACAATAGAACAAATAACATTTTTTTACGATCAAGTCAGTATCAAACTCGTTGGATTGAAGTTGGCTTAATTTACTGGAGAGCGAGTTTTTTTTAGAATACTTGTAGCATAGAGCAGATCAGTCTAACACAGGCATCCGGCTAGTACGAATAGTTGATCCTCTGTGTCATCATCGACACGCGTCCTTTTCTTTCCTCTATTTCCGTATTATAATTGTTCTCATTTGCCTTATTTGTACTGATGCTTCAAGGACCACGTGAGCAATACAGCCGAAGATGGGAGCAGAGACGTAATCCGGTCTCGGTTTATAACTTTTTTCTTCTGCCCAATGTGAGCGAACCTCACTTAGCGTAGAGCGGAGCATTATTAGTTCACAACTTCACGCCTCGCGCCATCGCGCCTTCAATTTTGCACACGCAACACGGACATCCATCAAGTACGAATAGTTGTATCTCCGCGCCGTCATCAACGCGCTTCCTTTCCTCCGCTCTATTTCCTCGACAAGAGGCGGCCACGTCAGATATAATTTTACGAAGGTAACAAATCACATCAAAAGGTCCTCTACGAAGATGAATCTGTTGTTCGACGCGCTATCAAACTGAATGGATGATATTAATTTGAGACAAAAATTTTCGAATAGATAACTGCTACTATGTAGAGGTTGTTTTCTGGGACATATTGAAAGCTTGAGGCTATAAATAGCGTTATGAATAACTTTTACGAGTCTTTTTGTGTCTATTTCGATCCATCCGAAGTTTCAGTCATAAAACGTCACCGCGAGATACTGAATGTCGACGGTGAAACTACTAGACCACGTACCTTAGCTTGTGACGTTATAGACCTCCTGTCTTACTTTATTTTTTACGTAGAGAACCACTCAACGTCAATTTTTGAAAACTTCAACAATCATTCTTCTCCTTGCGAAGAAAACTCTATGAAAACCTCAAGGAATGTAATTGACTTTTTCTCCGTAAATAAAAATAAAATGGGAGCAGAAATTTTTTAACACCGCAAACGAGATCCGTGGTCTGGTAGTTTCACCGTCGATATTTAATGCCGAAAGGAACATTGTTTTTCAGAAGCAGGAACTGTCCATAGATGATTTTCCCAAAATTTTCGCTCCGATCAGATTTTAGAGGCGTTCTTCATGAAATGCGTTACACTGAAACTCTGATTTGTTCTGCCCCCTCCCCTCAGAACAAACTCGTAACGTCAGCGCAGACCCTCATCCCTCCATCCTCAAGAACGTTATGTATTTTCAGGACAACATCTTCCCACATTGTTCAGAAATGTATTACTTTTGGGTTCTCTATCTTTAATAGCACCCATTTTTTTTTCTTCCACTTCTCTAAAGTACGTCACGCTGAAATTCCGATTTTTATATCCCCCCTCCCATCAGAACGCACTTGTAACGTATGCGCAGACCATCATTCTTCCTTCCTCAAGAGCGTTACGTATTTTCAGGACAACATCTTCCCACATTGTTCAGGAATTTATTACTTTTGGGTTTTCTATCTTCAATCGCATCCAATTTTTTTTTCATCCACTTCCCTAAAATACGTCACGCTGAAATTCCAATTTTTTTATCCCCCCTCCCATCAGAACGCACTTGTAACGTAAGCTCAGACCCTTCTCTCTCCTTCTCCAATAGCGTTACGTGGTTTTGGAACAACATCTTTCCATTGCTCGGAGATTTATTACTTTCAGGTTCAGTGTTCGAAACTCACATTTAAGTTTTAGGAGCCATGTGGCGCATCAAGCCCAATATTTAGGCGCCAATGAAGATTTTTTAGGGGCCAAATTGACTTTTTGCCTATATATTACGGCGCGTTTAGTGAAAAAGTTAGACGCAAGATGTTTTCGTAACAGAACTAGTACCTAAGTAGCTGTAACTTGGGGAAGACAAAAGCCCAAAGGATGAAATCATGAAGAATAGAAAAAGCTTTCACTTGTAGTCCTAAAAATTTCGAATAATCACCTAATTTGAAAATTCAAATTTTTAGAAGGCAATTTTCAGGAGCCACTTTGGCGCAGAGCCTTCATTTTTTAGAACGCCTTGGCCGGTTTTTAGGCGCATTCGGCGCGTTGGCGCCTGTGAGTTTCGAACACTGTCAGGTTCTCTTCCCTTAATCGCCTCCGATTTGTTTTCCTTCCACTTCTTTTCCCTCTCCAAAGTATAAATGCGAGTTCATCGATGACCATTTAGTTTCCTCCCCGGGCGCGGATAATTATTTCCCGCGACGAGGAACTTATCGCGAAGTTGCGCGTTCCCTCCGCGTGACCCGGGGCTGACCCTGGATTTTCCGGCGGAGTCCGGAGCGTTTAATCCCGTTGATGCGAGGTTCAAGCGGCGAGGATATCGCGGATGCCCGGCTCATGTAGGTCAATTCGTTGACCCCGCAATCTCGCCGACACCCAACAGCGATTACAACCCGGCGCTCCGTCGACATTAATGTTCTCAGACTGACTAATCACCGTCAAAGAAAAAGTCCCGCTTCGGCTCGGAATGCTCGCGACTCTAAGAAACCTCTCCGAGCAGAATGAGTTAATTCCGCCTGTAAACTTTGCGAGACATCCCTTTAATCTCGTATACTGTAAAAAAAGTTACGGGCTGTATTAGATATACCGTCCTTTCCGGGCTCAGAGACCAAAAATTCCGGGGGCTGGAGCCGTAGCTTCGACTGCTCCGAGTGATACGCCCGGAATTTTCGGTCTCTGAGCCTCCCGGAACGCGGATGGTATGTCTATATAGGCCATAAGTACAGCTTCTATGGCCAGAGTTTTTATTTCAGTGTAGCCCGGTCAGGGTTCCTATTCGCCGAAACGTCACCGAAAAAAGGATGATAATTTCAAGTAAGTTCCTCGCTGATTTTTGTGCCTGCTAGACGTGTTTTTGCACCAACTAAGGCAAATTTTCACGACTGGATTCGGTTAATTTTTTGATTTGGTGACTATTGCGTTACCGTTGGAATTAGGACCAATCAGAATTGAGTATCCTAAGGAAAACGAACCAAATTCCGAAATAGGTTCAAAATGGCCCGCCAATTGGCCAATGCAACACGATTTAATATACGGTATAAAATATCATACACATTATAATAAAATTACACGAACATATGGGCTCTCTTTACACTTTACGTCGTCACCATCACATCACCGCGGTTGTTGTTTTTGTAGCACAGAACAACGCCCTTTTGGAAAAATTGTATGCTTTTCGAAGTTTATGGTAAAACCGTTGACTCCCATCCACTTTTCGACCTACCTCCTGAGGTGGGTCGAAATTAGAGATACCCCCGTTATCAACTTCAGCCATACTTTAAATTCCATTTAAGATAAAAATAACGTTGCTTATTTAAATATTTGTATTTAAATACCGATTTTAATAATATTCCTTGAATATGCGTACAATACCTTTTAAGGAAATACTACACCTGAGGAGGTAGGTTATATTGTGAAAATATTGACTAAATAATGTGCCGTGACTCAATTCTTGAAATACCAAAAACAGGGAGAGGATGGTGTATTGTGTTAAGGAGGGGAGAAATCTGAGTCGATTTGCTTGTATTTTTTTTTGTTCGAAGAAAACTCACGAAGATGACGGGGTTGAGCTTGGCGTGCTAGGGAAAAACGCCGTATGAATATTCGAGAGTTGCCAGATTTCTCCGGATAAAACTTATATTTCCGAGGAAAGTTATGCTTATTTTCTCTTGAAATTTTAACATACTATATTATAACATATTATAGATTAAATTGCTGACAAAATCGTCTGATAATATTGAAGAACAATTTTAACAACTTACTCAGTAAATTCGTTTTTTTTTCAAGTAATTATGGCAACATCTAAAGGCTTATACGGCGTTCTTCCTCGGCACGGCAGCGAGCCTCTTGAAACCGCGTCGGAAAAACAAGATCACCGAAACTTCGTTTCACACAAGACGGAGCGTGCCGTATTCCGTCGCCTCTCTGACGTATAGGGGCGTATATCCGTTTCCAAGTGAGATCCGAAAAGCGTGGAGTTATACGGAGCACAGGGCTCACGTAGAAATCGAGATACGCCCTTATGTCAGAGGAGCGACGATTTTTAAGACGGCACTCGACGTCACGCGTCGCCCCGCACGCGAAGAAAAGGGAGAAATCTGAGCCTCGCTCCCGGCGAAGGGGACAGGATGTGGTTGTCACACGTCAGCGGAAACAAATTTGACTGTTTATTTTGATCGAGGGAGCCTCTCAGGTTTTTCCCTCCTTCGGCGTCGATTCTTCGCGGCGACCGCCATTAGAGGACCTATAACAGGAGACTATTACCATATCTGTGCCGCTCTCTGATTGGTTTATCAGTTTTAGGTTTATTGAGGGCTCGTGAGGATCAATGTGAACGAACCCAATCAAGAGGCGTAGTGCCCCTACTCTTTCTGCAAAGGTACTTTAGCCCTTAGAAATCAGACATTAAGGAGTGAGTAACACAACTGCGATAATTTTCTCCCCAGCACTCACAGTGATCCTACTGCGCTTAAGAAGAATACCGTATGAGCCTTCAGGCGTTGCCAAATTTCTTTTGAGAAATCATGAATTTGTGGGGGAATTTGTACATTTCTTTCTTCCGATTTTTCAGAGCATTTTGTTCGTAAGTTGATCTGAAGTGTCTGAAAATTTTAAGGAAGAATATACCTGACTTCCTTCCAAAATCAATAGATTCTTGGATGAAATTTGGCACCTTTAAATGTTCATGCGGCGATTTTACTTAGCACGGCAGAATATAGGCTTAGTGGAATAAGTGAACAATTTTTTGTTGTAAAAGATGTGGTAGATCTTCATAGTCAAAAATGTCATACAAAAGGGCCTAAACATTCCCGAGAATAATAAAAAATGAGCCCGATGCTTCCACGTTCAAACGTCCGTACACCTTATTCTTCAGGTATACTTACTTCTGTCATTCCTTTCCAGTTAGCCGGAAACAAGGGTCATTTTATTTTAAAGAATAGGCATCATAAAATAGACATTAATAAACAGGAGAATTCAATGAGACCGTTTAATGCAATTCCAACTTAATCGAATTGTTTAACTCGATATTACAAAAACAAATTTACATGTTATCACCAAGGTAATTGGATTAACATGGAAATGTGATTGAGCCCCGATCCTCCGCGAGCTCTCCCTTCCTGACCCAAATTTAATTAAATGATGAAGGTGTCCGAGTTTCACGTATAATCCACCCCTTTGACCGAATTCATCACCGAAACCGTTCATTTAAGGTGGTTCGATAGAAAATAAAAATAACGGCACCATCAAAAAACACAAAATTCCGACGAAATGAAGTACCTCATAACACGTGACAAATCCTATCAATCATAATCACCCCTGAAAATGTTTTAATTAGCGTTAGGAACCGTTTGAGTATTACGTAAGGGATTTTGAACGACTTTTAAACCCCCTCTCCCCCCATTTAAGGGCAGTCGTAAGCTCACCTCCCTTCCTTTGGAATTACATAAGATTGGCCTGACACCCCTTCCTCCCCCATTTTTCAGAAAATAATGTAGGAAGTCGGGTATCGCCAAAAAATTGTTCTGTTTATTGAAACATGTTCTTTTTTTTTAAAAAAATGAAAACCTTACGTAGGACTGGGCTTTGCCCCCATCTCCCCCATCTCTTAATACCAGAAAAGGTAAGCCCACACCCCCTCCCCATCTCTAAACGCCATAAGTAATATACTTAATTTACTGTGTTCATGTTTTATTTCATCTTTAAAATTTTGATCGTGAATTGCAACTTTACCCTTCTATTCTTATACAGGGTGGGCCAGAAGTTCCAGGACGGTCGGCTAACTTTTTAACGGTTCGAGATAGAAAAATGAAACTTTGGGAATGTTCCTATCTCAAGGGGGACCATCTTTTGGGGGAGTCAAAATTTTGGTCCCCCTAAGGGAGGGGGCGGGGGGCCCCCAACTTTTTTTTTTCAAATAGCAACCCCTATCTTGTGATACCTCATTCGAAAAACCATAAAAAACTAAGAATTTTGGCGCAAACCGCAGATTAATATCTTAATTTTTGACCGAGTTATGATAGGATCAAAGGTCAAATTTGACCTATTTTCAAAAAATCACAACTCCGGTTCAAATTATCGTAAAGAAAAAAATAAACGAGAAAATTTACTAAATTGTGTTCGCTTTTTTGGAAAAATTGCAGAAATCACTTCGAACTAATTTTAAGGGGGGTATCGGACCCCCAAATACGTCAATTCAAAGGTCATTCAATTTTCCCGCGAAATAAGCCAATTCCCCTAGATTTGCCTCCACATTATCTCGGTAAGGTAAAAATCAGTTCAGCATTACGTTGGGCAAGTCCCCAAATTTCAGGAAAAGTTAAAAAAAAACCCAATTTAAACGGTCAAATTTAATTACCTTAAATTGCGTTTTTTTAACTTTTCCTGAAATTTGTGGACTTGCCCAACGTAATGTGGAACTGATCTTGACCTTCCTGAGATAATGTGGAGGCAAATCTAGGGGAAATTGGCTTATTTCGCGGGAAAATTGAATGACCTTTGAATTGACGTATTTTGGGGGTCCGAACCCCCCCTTAAAATTAGTTCGAAGTGATTTCTGCAATTTTTCCAAAAAAGCGAACACAATTTAGTAAATTTTCTCGTTTATTTTTTTCTTTACGATAATTTGAACCGGAGTTGTGATTTTTTGAAAATAGGTCAAATTTGACCTTTGATCCTATCATAACTCGGTCAAAAATTAAGATATTGATCTGCGGTTTGCGCTAAAATTCTTAGTTTTTTATGGTCTTTCGAATGAGGTATCACAAGATAGGGGTTGCTTTTTGAAAAAAAAAAGTTGGGGGCCCCCCGCCCCCTCCCTTAGGGGGGACCAAAATTTTGACTCCCCCAAAAGATGGTCCCCTTTGAGATAGGAACATTCCCAAAGTTTCATTTTTCTATCTCGAACCGTTAAAAAGTTAGCCGACCGTCCTGGAACTTCTGGCCCACCCTGTAGTATTATTATTATATCTTACGTGTATGAAAAATTAGGAGGTATGATCATCCTTTGACACTTCAAGTGTATTACTATTAACCCTTTGGAGGTAGCTATTCCTCTGCAACTCGATGTTGAAATTGAAACCCCCAAACCACATATCTCCGTTTGCAACGTTGTAGACTATCCTGTCATACTTCATTTTTTAAGTGAAGATCTGCTTCATGTCAATTCCTGGAAACTTCTGCGATTTTTCTCCTCAATGCGATGCACATTCTGAGAAAACTTCAAAAAATGATGTTCATTTGTTGCCATTTAAAAAGATAAAACAGGAACGGAGATTTTTAGACACCGCAAACGAGAAACATGTTTTGGGAGTTTCACCGTCGATATGAGTAACATTTTTTATTTCTTCCTTTCATGTGGGAAACAAGAGGAACATATTTTTGTAAATCAAAAATAAAATTGGTCTTTACCTGAAAATATGGAAGCCAAGGCTGCTATAAAAAACGAAACTATTACACCTGGACCGGCGTAATTTCTTGCGACCATTCCAGAAACTAAATACATTCCTGTGCCAACACAACTGCCGACACCGAGTGAAGTTAAATCTAACGTTGTTAGACATTTCTGAAACACAGAACGATAAAATTTATTAGAAAACATAATCAATGTAACATTCGCAACAGTCCACGGAAAAAGAAAACATTACACGAATGCACTTTGTCAGAAGAGCAATTTTCGTGACGTTGAGTCAGAGAATTGACATTATGGAATTTCGACGGAGAGGACTAGTTTCCCTTGTTGTTGTACCCGTGAAGGGCATGCAGTTGCATTACACAGTAAATTGGATGTTAAATTAACATTCAAAATGTTGAAAATCCACCCGACAGTGCTGTGCGTTGATGAGAATGCTTCGGCTGTTAATGCATCAATCCCCGCTAAAATTAACAGTCAGAGCGCTTCTACAAATATTTCAGAGTTGTCAATCATATTTTTCAATAGTTAGGATGTTAATTTAATATCCTCCTTCCTTCAGGTACAATCCGAAAATTTCCAGCGTCGAACATAGTAATTTCAAATTTTAAAAGACAAAGGGTAACATAGCAGAGTAGCAAAATAGCAAGTAAAGTTTGCAAGAACTAACTACAAAATTGAGAGCAAAATATTCACACTAAGTTTCTCTTTCCGCGAGTTTTGATGAAAGAAAAAGAATATTAGATTGCAAAAAAATAGAGGTACACTGGCTTCCATGAATCATAGCATCAAGACGTTGCTTCTTCGTAAAAAGGAGATGTGAAAGGATAAAACATTCTAGACAAGGAAATTTTCCTGGAATCGAAGGAAATGTGTAAAAATTCCGCGGAAACAAATAGCATAAGAGCTACTCTTTGTTGGAACGACGAGCCATCCATTTATCGCCGTGAACATTTCCAATGTAAATGGCGAGCGATCAGTGAAAGCTCTAGGAGCTCAAAATGCGTCGTTCGGCTCGCCAACTGCGAGTGCGACTCGAAATGAGCTTCTTGATCGGACCTTAGTAGTCAAAGGTCCCTTCCTTTTTCGATAAATTGTTTCTAATGACTCTTGTCGAAAATGAGGACACTCTAACTGAATACTAATTCTCTCGTTAGGGGAGGGGCGGAGGGGGGCAGACTGGAAGTGAGGGGGAGAGATCATTGTCACCCAAGTTCACCATTTCGTACCTAATATCCATAGCTTCATCAGCGCGACAAGTGTAATCTATCGTATCTCGCTTTGAGCCGTTAATGATTTGAGCTGCTTGTCACTTCTCTATCGTTTTCATCGATCGCGCGGTTCCGACCAATTTCCGTTCTATGAGCCACCTCATCTAGACTCTCTTCCCCTCTCCATGTCCACTCCGATGCCACTAAACAGACCGTTATTTTTTAATCGAAAGTCTTTAGTTATCCTTTCAATGTTCGTAAGTTCACATTATGACCACGGGATCCTGGAATATCAATAAGTTTTTCTCCAAGTATGTATCTACTTCCCTCTATTTTTCCCTCTTATTCTATCTCCCCTCTCCCTCCTTCTCTGCCAAAAATATGGGAAATCTTCTGGTGGAGCTGCACAGTACTTTTGAGATTACCAAATCTTCCCTCAAGACCCACCTCTTAAATCTTGGGTGGCAGGCTCAAATTGAATCGGTTTCTGTCAGAGTCTGACAGAAGTCAGACGGGTGTAAGTCCAAGAGCTCATGAGCCCTACCGTCTTGCGTGATCAACGAGAGCCAAGGCTCACGACTATTTTTACTCACGCCGGTCTAATAAAAAGCGATTCAATTTATGTTCAAGATTTTTTAAAGACGAAAATAACGAGGCAATCAAAAGTTGTTCACTGTTTTTGTCATGAGATGTCAGCCATCTCGTCGAGAATTTTTCCTCCGATTTAATCAAGCCAAGTTGCCATTCATGAAAATAATTCCAACCCAGATTTTGAGCCTAACCGTGGCTACAAATCCACATTGAACGTGACAAGGTATTAGATACAATCTTGTGACTTGGGTTTGATACTGAGCCACCCTTGAATCCTAGATTCCAAATCTCGCCTCAACGAAGCTATTAAATTAAATGAAAAACTGTGTCACTGACTCTTAGGGGTAGTTTTTCCTTCGTGGGAGCCAGTCGCTAGTCATATGATATCAAAATTAACTTTCCCGGAAGAGAACAATAAGCTCAAGACGAGCTGTTAAAAATATATCCCTCGGGACCAGAAACGTACGCCATGGTTTCGCAGAATGGGGGTGTCCCCATTTGCAAGCGCGGCAAAGCGTTTCAATTCTGTGCAATCCAGCTAGAACCGGACCGCAATTTTCTACACGTGCGATGCCTCGACCCAAATAAATTTTGAACATGTTGCAAGATTTTCGCAGAATCCGATGTTTTCTGGATTCGAGGGATTAAAAATTTTACCGAAGGTGGCATTCTCCCTCCGGCTCTATCACGTAAAAGCGCCCTTATTAGCGCGGGCGAAATCTAAGAAACGTAAATACGGAGGATTCAACTCTTATGACTGCATTTACAACCGTAGTATTGTGAACTCGGCGGAAGGGATGTTAAGGCGGGGGCGGGCGGAGCGGAGAACACTGTGTGGAGGGATTAGCCCGTTGCGATGTCGATTGGGGCTTTGAAGGGATTAAGAACATTCTGGAGCGGCGCATAATAAGCTCAATTTAATTACTTATTCAGCATTAAGCACTCAAGTTGAGTATGCATTCGGAACAAAGCAAAAACATGAAAGCCGTGAAGTGGCAAGAATGCCTAGAATTTGGAAAAATTATTAGCTGTGACGATACGCTCCGGAGCCGAGTTCAGAGGGGATGTATTTTGGAAGACGCCGACTTATGGCTTCAGGCATATCGTCGGTGTAAGTCTGCAATCGCGTACCTCGTTTGTGATGTTTGAAAGTCTCCGCTCGCATTTAAAGGGGCACAAAATCGACATCACTCCTTGAAGTTTTCGCAGAATTTGCTTCGCACAGAGAGGAAAAATCACGGCAGTTTTTAAGAACTGTGCAGTTGAATAGTTATCAATTTATAAAATCGTATATGACAGGAAGTCTGAAATGTCGCCAATTGAGATACGTGGTTGCAAAGCCACACCGTCGGTATCAGGGCCGGATTTACCTACTTGCCGCCCATGGGCCGCCTGTATTTTGCCGCCCCTTCTCATTCGTTTTGAAACATCGATACAAACGATAGAGTGAATATGCCGGAAGAGGAGGGGTGCATAAGACGCGTTTACTCGTGTTGGGCACATTATTTGTGAAAGCCCTGTCAACACTAGCCAAAGTTCATGGAACTTAGCGCAAAAATTAAGTTCCGTAAACCTATCTCTGTGTGGGCGAGGCCTTTCATTTATAAGGAAAGAACGAAAAAATTATGAAAGAATAAACATGAATGTGGTTTAATTTCCGCCATCGCGCCAACCGCACTGTTTGGCGCAATGTGTGAAGTATCTCTACAGTCTTGTAGGCGCTATGCGTTTTACGCCGACCGCTGCTGAACGCACTGTTTTTGACGCAATGCGTGAAGTATTCATGCAGTCTTGTAGGCCTTATGAGTCGCCGGGTGCATAAAGGAAAACAGAGAAGAACTTTTGCAACATCCAAAGCGAATTCTTTAATACAACTGGAACGTTTTGGAAACTTTCAACGAGCTTGCAGATCAGTTGCTGTGTTTCGCCAACGGAGAGAGCTCTAGCCTGAAAAAGGCAACATACTGCTTAGTTTGAATCAGCAGTGCATTGAGTTGAGAGCGTCTGGCGAAACTGAGACCATGAATAATGTTCTTAGTGCGATATGCGTTGGTTCTCAACTGGCTTTTCTCAAGATATTAACAAACTTTGTTCATTTTCCTCCCTCCGCAAAATTAAGATGGACGAGAAGCAAAACACTTATCGCGCTCCGCTCATTTTGCTTTTCTTTCGACTTTCTATCGACTTTTGAACGAGTAATGATAATAAGTGCAACCTGCTTTCTCTCGAGAGAAATTTTAGAACAATGAAAAGGGTTCCCAGCGACTGCATGGAGCATGCAGCTGAATCCTGGCCTTATTTTTGAGACTATTTCAGAGTTTCTTCGCATTTTGAAGGAGGCCGGAAGAATCCCCTTTGAGTGTAGGTGTGCAGTTTTGGTAGAAAAACTATTATTTTGCACAAATCATTCGCAATTTTTATAATCCGCGGTTGATTGAAAAGATTTCCTGGCGTGCTTTGAGGTGATTCGAAGTGGTCGAACAGGCATGCGATATATCGCATCGATTAGGTAAAAAATCTCGGGAATCGAATGCGAGGTTTCTTTCCTAACACTATCCTGCTTTCATCTCTCTGAATTTTGCCGATTTTTGGGTTTAGAATGATTCTTTAGGCTTATGCGCAGGGGCTGTCGTCCTTTTCTTTTTGCTAAAACGTCAAAATCCGCCGAGATTTTCGACCTAACCGATGCAATATATCGCATGCCAGTTCGACCACTGCTTTTGAGCTTGACAAATGACCTTAAAAAAAAAACCAAAAAATATCGAAAAAATTAGACATACGATCGGTGTCTTCCTGAGAACAGTTTGATTTCGTGCTAACTTGATTCACAAGGGCAAAATTTATCTCTTTCAACTGTTATTGCTCATTTGAAATATGTTGAATTGTGTGTTTTGTATGTGTTTCCTTAGAACTATGAATGACCACCTGATTTTTCATGCCATGTTTCTTCATTTCGAATTCGCTACGATTCTCCGCATTATTTTCAGTAATTTTCCGGCTACGACCACAGTAATTTTAGTAAACAGAAGAACGCATAAACAATTTGAAATTCTAACCGAGGAAAAGGACGATCAGAGGTTTCTTAAATGGGAAAAAATAATAAAAAACAAGCAGTGAACTCCAACAATGTGTTGATAAGGCGCGTCATTAACTCGCACATATCAACCCCTTTNGGGGGGGGGGGGGGGGGGGGGGGGGGGGGGGGGGGGGGGGGGGGGGGGGGGGGGGGGGGGGGGGGGGGGGGGGGTCGAAACGATCGCAAAGGCGGTATACTACGTATACGCGCCAAAACCCGTAAACTCTTATGGGGGCCTTTCATAAAAAAACGTAAGACTCCTGAGGGAGGGGGGAGGTCAAGGAGAACGTTACGCTATTTTGTTTTTATGAGTTTAAAGATTGGGATCTACGTCACAAAGCGTTACAAAGAGGGGAAAAGGGTCGAAAAATCTAAAATTTGCCGTCACGTATTTTACGAGCGGCCCCACGGCCCCACGGGATCGAAAATTGGCCAATTCGAATTTTGAAGACAGGAGACGAGACTATTTGGATTCTCTCCTAACACTTTTCATTCACCTACACTATTCGATGCAGAGAACTGCGGAAAAGGACGATAAACACGTGAATAAATAAACCCGACAAATTGAAAATTGGATTATATGAAACCAATCTTCGTGTGGGGGTACGCGGAGACACAAGGATGCAAGAATTGGAAAACGATAGCGAAGAACATTTCTTTTCACTTCCGTGAAAAGGGAGCGGGCGTGCGAAAGGGAGAAGAAACGTAGTTGGTGCGCCCGAAAATTCTACCCAGAGATACGAGACCGAATTGTGTTCCTTTCCTGCGTATCGATGGTGAAGCTAGAGCACGTTTCTCGATTTTCTACGTTGCGAATCTTCCGTCATTCTTATTTTTTTTTAAATGAGGAGCCATTGCAAAAGAGGCAAGAGCCAATTGCATTTTAGATGGATCCAACAAGGAGGTCAGTTTTCAAAAATTTTTGAAGCCAAATTTGTAAAATACCGGAGGAAGAGCAAAAAAATTGAAGTCAATCTTGATCTTGTTGCTAAAATTAGTGTTCATAGAGACTTATAAAAATCGGTGCTTTGGAGAGCATCAATCGACTTTAAACTATTACTGATGTCATTGTACCATTTTCATCGGTATATCTGTCTTAGTTTTTTTTGGCCCTGATTTGTGTTTTATTTGGCTACACAGCAATTTTTTCGTTTCCATTACCGTAAGGTTGGCGATCAACACTGCCAACATGCATAACATTTTTGCACCTAAAATTATATCAAATCTTCAGATCAAACATTTTGCTTTCGAATAGAAATCACTCTCCTGCAAAATTCTCCTCCATACTCAATGGTCCCCCAAAAATTGTCACACCAATACGTTAGATATATACAGCAAAAAATGGGAACGCAATATACAAAATAACATAAATAATTACACGAAAAAAACCGCAAGAAAATGGGTACATACACAAGGCAACCTCTCATCAGTTATCAAGGACAGGGGATCCGCGTCTTTCATTTTAAGTACGTATTGTCTTTTTATTTTTTGCTTATTGGGTGTCAAAAGGGTTAAAAGCACCCCAAAACATCCGAACCTTGTACAGTTTCGTCCTTTTCCCCTTCTTTTTTAAATCTTTTCTTGTATTAATTTCCAATGAAAAAGGAAAAAGAGTATTTATACCGTAGAAACCTGTGGAACGAGGAAAAGGGGAAAAAACTAAAAAAGACCGAGGAAAAAAAACTATCAGATCTGAAGAGATGAATTTCTCCGCTCCCGCTAACACACGAATGCGCAATTGAATCATAAAAGGAGGATTAACTCAACCATAATCCTTGCGAAATATTCTAAGCGGTTCGGTGCGGTGCCGCGCTCGCATGATCCAAGTTTGAATGAATGTCCCGGCGTGAAAGCAGACGGAGGCAAATGAATTGCGAATTCACACGAGCCATTTGTTGCAAATCATACTTCCATGCTCACACCCGCGGAAATTCTTTCATTAAACCAACGCATTTCGATGGTGAAACTAGAAAAACACGTACCTCGCTTTGCGTTGTTCCAAACTCGTAGCTATATTCATGACTATCTTTGAAAAAATGGTAGAGAGGGATTTCTATGTGGTCAGGTTGAAAGATCGAGTATTATAATGACGAAAAACTCTAATTCGTAACCCGAAAGAATAAGTTGCAATAAGCCGGTGAGTTAATTTTTGTAGGAGTATTAAAATACAAGTACGATTTTGAGTCCGCATGCATTCGTCGTTTTCCTTCCGAAAGAACGTAACTACAGTACCATGTCGCCAAATTTCTCCTCGGAAATTGCATTTTTACCAGGCGGATCTTGGATACGTGTAACTGAAAATTTCACTGATTTTGCTTCTAATCTCATGCAAAATTCAGACAAATTTTTGACGAAAATTGCACAGGCAGATTCGTGTAAAAAATTAGATCTTTTGAGTCAATTTTGCAATCTTGGAATGGAGTTATGTTCCTTCGGATAGGAAACGGCGATATTAGAGCCCCAAAAATGGCAATTTATAATCTGAAATGTCCATGGGAGAGAAGGTCTCAGTTTCGAAAAACTCGAGTTTGAGGATTAACATCACAACTAAGAGATTTTTCATACAAATAGGTACCTACTGTTAAACAGCTAAAAAAATTCAAATCCAACCAGAGTTTCAACGGTTTGATCTTCAGAAAAATATAGCATTTAGAGGAGGCTATACTGAAAGTTTCAATATTCCGTTTTTAGAACCAAAAATTGCATCAAATTGAAATGTATTTTTAATGCTTCGTAACGCTAAAGAAAAAATAAACGCGAACTCAAATTCTTAGTTATCAATTAAAGCCTAAACCAGTCTCCTACAAAGTTTTTAACCGTGCATATTTCTCCCATTTTTATTAGAACTACATGCTCTGCCCCGCAAACTTCGAATAGTCATAATCCTCTTGTGTATGAAATTTTTGAGCTTTCTCAGTGCCAGGATTTCTAACACACCCCGAATTTTTCGCCGAGATTTTCATAAAACACACAACTAAGCAACGACAGCAGTATTCCAATTTTGAGTTTTCCGGTAATGAGGAACCTCCTTCTATTGGCGTTCGAATTTATCTGTACCGCCTAAAAACTAATTGTCTTTATACGTAAAATGTTGCATTTTTTCTTTGAATATCTAATAATATTTCCCATACGTATCAGAAAACAAGCAGAGAACTCCAACACAATGTGTTGATAAGGCGCGTCATTAACTCGCACATATCAACCCCTTTAGTTTTCATTTACAGAGATTTCAANGAGTGAGTGAAATTCTCATTCAAGGAGTGCCGAACTGGTCAGCCATCCTCGAATCAGTTCGCTTGCTTCCGCTTATATATGCATATTTTAAATCAGCGCGCCCCATTCTAAGGTTTTTTTAAAAAAAACCAAGAAACGTAGACTCTTGGTATTCATTACACATAAACTAGCGAGCCCCAGAATGAGAAACAAATTTTAATCATTATTATTGACGGATTAGTAAACTTTTTACACGCTTTGGAAAATCTCAGAAGTTCGCGGTAGTCACTTTTCGGTAAGGAACTAGGGGACTCGGTTATTGTATCGAGGGGGGGGTCGAAACGATCGCAAAGGCGGTATACTACGTATACGCGCCAAAAAAACAAAACAATAACTACTTCATTTTCTTCGAATAAAATTACGTCAGAGCGTATTTTGAACTGCCGCAGTAGAGATACGAGTTTCAATAGTTGAGTCTCACTATCGATTTGTTCTTGCTTCGTTTGAAAGGTAATTTCATCGCTCCTCTGATGTAAAGACGTAGTTCAATTTTCACTTGAGCCTTGTTTCCCATAAAATCCTATGCGTTCCAGGGGTCATGTGGATGTATTGAGATGCGCCTTTACGTCAGAGGAGCGACGATTTGTGAGGGAGAATTCAAAGTATCAAGAAAGGAGGCCGGGTAATCAAGCATTTCCAGGCTGAAAGAGTTCTAAGTTTCGAACGGAAAGTATTATTTGGTGAGACGTGAGACGTCTGAATGATTCGCCTTCCGGCGACCGAATCTTTCCTCAAATAAGTTCAAGCTCGTGGAGACTCATTCTTCACTTCGATACTCATCTTTACTTCCATACTCATTCTTTCGAGTTCGATACTTAAGAGAACGCGGAGCCTTAGAAAGTTCCATGTTTTGTCCTCGGAAAATTAAGATGAGCTATCGACCTTGTTCCGTCTCCTTAAATGTCACCAGAGGCAATTTTGCAAGTCGAAAACACTGTTTTTCCTTGATTTAAATCTATTAAAAATATCGATTTTAAGTGAGGCAAGCTTCCTCACCAAGAATCAAATGTTTTACCTACATTTAGTGGAGGAAAAATAGCGTTACCAACTTTCAAGAATCGCCACTGAAGAATGTCATAAATCCATATTTTGGTGACGAGGAAAGTTAATGTTGCTTATTGAAGCCGGCCAGGTTGGCCTAGTGGTCAGCGCGTCCGAGTCCAGGTCAATAGGTCCCGGGCTCGAATCCCGGTTGTGGTGTCAAATTTTCTCGGAACTGACGAGTAGAGCTGAAAAAGATCCTATTCGGCTTTAATCTCTGAAAATCTAAGAATCGTGGAGCATGGATGGATGGACTCTCCAGGATCGGTGGCTGTTTGTCTAGCAACTAAGGCCAAAGGTAACCCAACCTAGACAGGGCTTCAGCTCTTGATTTAAAAAAAAAAAAAAAAAAAAAAAGATTTCTATTGAAATTCATACGCTTCCAAAGAATATCAAGTCAAAATTTCAAGCTATAATAATTTTCAGTATCAATGTTCTCAAAAGCTCTCAAAAAGAGTATTTATTAAACTAGCGACAGCGCCAGCTTCAAAGAGTTTTTTTCGAGTTATGCGTTTCTCCCCTTCAAACCTAGAATTGCCCCTGAAGAGGCAGCACTTGAAATTTCTGGGTCTCCATTCCAATGCAATATTAGTATCATTTTTTCTCGTTCCATCTTAAATTTGCTTTTTGTCTAACTCATCACACACTTTGGGATGAGAAAGCGATGAGGCATTAAATAAAGGATCAGAATGGACCAGGCAGGAGGGACCTATCAATAAGATACGTGTCTCAAGATCTGCAGAGGATTAAGACCTTAGTTTTGATTAGGAAGGTTAACAGGTGAAGGAGAACCTATCGCAACAGACAAATTGAGCCGCGATAATCTCAGCTGTTATCTATCTGTTCGATACCAAGGGTGTTTTGGGATTCTTGGCGCCATAACTTAACGAAATTACGGCATGAACGAGTCTAGACGGAGTGAAACGTCGTTCTTTAGAGGAAATGAGTATCCCCCACCAGAAAATGTATGACCCAATATTCAGACACTTCAATACAGCAATTTACCACTCACCCTCAAAATGTAGGGCAATTTTCTGAGGCTCACTTTAGAAGATCGAAGTCATGCTTTTCTTTTAATTTCGCTCGATTAAATGAAACGCTTTCGATGCTTAGCAATGGCCATTGGCTTGAATCTCATCAAGTTTTGCTGGATGATCAAAACTGAACGTGACGTGTAACGTGTATAACTTTCCTTTCTTGGCACTAGCTAAGAAAACTTTACAAATTAAAGTTTGGAACTTTTCCGTCTGAGTTTTATGGCCCCGCCTTGTGACTGACGACCTTTATCTGAGGTCAGTAATTCTTATTTCCCTCAGACGTTTTTTTATGGTCATGATTTATTCTTGAATCGCACTCATCTCTCATTTTGAGATTTCAGTTGTTAGTGATGTTGGCGTTATTGGGGAAGAGGGTATGGACGGTTAGTGCTCCTTTGGCTCCTTTGGACAATCACTAATCGATGGTGAAATTAGGGTATCACATACATCGATTACGGAATTTGAAATTTTCCCTTTCCTTTTTACCGTATACCCCCCCCCTCAATCAGAACGAGCTTGCCGCGCTGCTTTCAATTTTTGGGAAAAAACCGTCCCGCACTGAAGATGAAAATCAAAGAATTTTTTGAGAAATGACACATCCACAGTTCTATTTTTTTTAAAAAATACAACATGGGTAGTTTTTATTATCAAAAACCGCAATAAGTGCCTCCAAACACATGAAGACAATCCCTATGTTTACTTTTTTTTGACAGTACTCAATGCGAATAATGGCAATGAGATACGTAGTTACGGCGATTTTTTCTTAAAAAAGGCGACTAGAGGGTCAGTAGCAGGGCCGGATTTACCTACATGCCGCCCATGGGCCGCCTGTATTTTGCCGCTCCCTTCTTATTCGTTTTGAAACATCAATAAAAACCATCAAGTGAGTTGGGAAGTGAGTCAGTGGAGGGGGAGGGGTGCATAAGACACGTTTACTCGTATTCTATACATTTTGTGCGAAAGCCCCCTCAACATTACCAGCTAAATTTTACGGAACTTTGCGCGAAAGTTAAGTTCCGTAAACCTATATCTGTGTGGACAAGGCCTTCCATTTATAAGAAATGAACGAAAACATTATGAAAGAACAAACAAGTTGGTTTTTGCAATCGCTAGCGATAGCAATATTCGTCATGGGAACTTTTGCTTCTGGGATATGAAAATTTTAAGGTAGGTACAGTTCGTTTGTAGTTTCTTCAGAATTGAAGGGGCTATGTAATTTTGTGTCGACATCTCTTTTTTAACATTTTTAATTTTTTTTCTTTGCATACAAGAAAGCTGTTATTTACCAATTATTTATTTTCGTTGGATTATGTATGGTTTTTGGAAGT
>NW_017547298.1:809297-878506 GCF_001854935.1 Bemisia tabaci | reverse complement strand
TAGGAGATCACGTTGGGTTTGTAAACAAACTGGAGGAAAAAATAACAACAACAACAACGACTCGGCATCTTCCGGAAATCACCGAGCCCACCGTTTGCTCGTTTCCGGTGATTAGAAAACTGCCCCCAGACGCGGGAAATTTGAAAAAGCGCGTTCCTAACAACGCAAATTGCGCAGTAAGGAGTGTATTCCAGACTTTTTTAATGTGGCCATCGTAATTTTCGTGTCATTTGACCTCTAAATAGTCTATTCGCACGGTTGTATCTCTTGCATGCAACAGGCCCATTGAACACGATTGACAATTAGACACGTTATTTTAACTAAAAAAACACGAACAGTGGAGTAACCAACAAAATATCCCTCAGTTCACTTTCACTTCTTCTGCCTCTCTCAGTTGGTCTTAGGGGCACAAAAACCATGCTTGGTACTATAAATAATTATAGTTCTATAAATAATGAAATATTGAGTTAATCAATTTTTTCCCCGGCTTCGTGAGTGGGATTTTCCCCTGGAACAAATCCCGTGAAACGACTCTTGGTGACAAGGCCCAGCGGGCTGATTGTTGAAATTGATAGACAAAGCGATGGACTAAGGAGACAAAAAAGTATACGGATAGATCCTATTGGTGAAAGCGGATGGTTGAAATGGACAAATGAGGTAGGAAATAAACTAACTAAAAGCAACCCACGAGAGACCCTATAGTTTATCCATCATTTCCTCCCTTAGTCTATAGGAATCACCCATTTCAACCTATAAGATACCCTATACTCCTTATGTCTTCTTTGTGTATCGCTTTATCTATCAATTTCAACAACCAGCTGTCAGGGACTGCGAATAAATTTTGCAACGAATAATCGGAAATTTGACACGGAGTTATGAAGTTTATAACTCCTGATCATCCCCCCCCCTTGCCCAGACTTGTAAAGTTAGTATTCACAAGCGCGTGGAAAGGGGTGAATTGGAATGAGCGAGAGACCTTCATTAACGTTACACAGTTACGTCGGTAGGGTTCTCTTTTTTCGATATTCCCTTTTCATATTTTATTTTAAAAAAAGAATCCCCGCGATAATATGTTTTGCTGATATCGACAAGAGACCCCGTCACAGTTCATGACGTTAAATCCTCATCAATCATGTTCCAGGCATTCGCGAGCGCAGTCGTTCATCGGGGCGTTTCGCCGTGGAATTAAGGGCGAGTTTTTGTCGTGGGGACGTAAAACGCGAGAGCGGTGATTTTCGCCGTGACTCTCTCCCTCGCTCGAATTCGAGTTCGGCTCAGTCGGATGCACAAATCGTCACTCCTCTAACGTAAAAGCGTTTATCGATTTCCACGTGAGCCCTGTTCTCCGTATAACTCTATGCTTTCCAAGGTTCATGTGAAAATAGAGATACGCCCTTACGTCAGACGAGCGGCGAAATGACGAATGTGATTTCTGACTTTCTTGACGTCTTGAAATCATCAATCCATTATGCATGCATTGCGCACATCAGGTTGCTCTATGCTTATCACTAATAATTCAAGATTGAAGGAATCGATGGAAGACTCGTACTCACTATCCTGCCGTGCTGAGGAAAAATGTCGTATGGACATTCGAGAGTTGTCAAATTTCCTCCGGTAAAATGATTATTTTCGAGGAAAGTTTGTGAAAATTTTCCCTTGAAATTCTCAGGAAATTTATGCAAACTTGTGGAAAAAATTATCTGAAAACCTGGACGAGAAACAATCCTAAATTTACTAGGAAATTCGAGTTTTATCCGAGGAAATTTGGCAAGGCCTGAAGGTTCATATGGGCTACATTTTGCAATTTGGAACTATAAATTCTAGCCCGGTTTAAAAACAACGTATGTGCCATTAGTCTCCCTATGCACATAGGTGTTTTTCCAGAAGAGCCAGAATTCATAGTTCCAAATTGCAAAATGCCATACGGCGTTCTTCCTTCGCACGGCAATATTGCGGTGGGCGACTTTAATCTCCGTATTTTTCGAAAGGCAATAACTTTGTTAATAATCAAATTAGATATTCAAAATTTTAAAAAAATCGTAATCACCAATAAAGTATAATATGATCGTTTCTAAATATGTTGATCCACATATAAAGGGATCGTCACATTGCAAGGAGAAAATTGTGCAGGAGAGCCCTTTTCGTCTAGGTGAGTCTAGCGGCATGGACATTCTACAAAGTTGGCAACGCGGCTTTCCCTCCATTTAAATCCTTTATAAATATCGATTCTGGGTGAGGTAGGCTACCTCACCTAGAATCGATTACTTTACATACATTTTAATGAGGCAAAACAGCGTTGCCAACTTGCGAAAATTGCCACTGATTGGGTCAAAAATCGAAATTCGGATTTCGACAAAGAACAGAGTATCCCGGGGTATAGGATGCAATCGATTAAGTTCATTCTGAAGTCAAGTGTTTACAGTGCATTTTAATGGCAGAATATCCATTAAATTAAAAAAATTAAGTTTTTTTAGAACTATTTTAGTTGAAACATCATAACTCCAGTTCATAATAAGACTTTTTTGCGTTTTTTATACCAAGACGCTCAAGCAGCCACTCAAGCAAGACATGCATGCAAAAGCCACAGCCAAATAAATATTCTCTTTACGGGTAAAATCGCACGAAAATCACGTTGAGCACGGCAAAAAGGGAAAAGGCAGAGGATTAAAAAACTAATCTGAATATACAAATGATTTCACTAACTTTTTCCATTGTACAATTTCAATAGTTATCAAGCTTTTGTTTCTTTTTCCATTCATAACTTTGCAAAAACAAAAGCTTTGAATCAATTGAAATCTTATGCAAGGAGACTTTATAACAGTTTGCAAAATTGTTTGTTCATTTAAGTAGAGTCTTGCTCCAGGCAAACCTCACTGCCGGCTACCAAGAAAAACTGCCCGAATGAAGTAAATTTGAAAACCCGTGTTACAAACTACGCAGATAGCGCGCTAAGAAGTGGATTCTATACTTTTTTGATAGTGCCGAACATGATTTTCGATCGAATTTACCACTGGAAAGTGTATTCAGTTGGCTGAATCTCTTGCATGCAACAAACCCATTGTCGTGCGACCTCAGTTTCTTAATTTCTCGTGGCGTTAAGGCTCTTCTCTTGTAGGCAGTCCTGTATTAAAAGGATATGAATGCGAACATTGCACTGGAAAAAAACCACATTGGATCTAGAGTCCAGACTCTTAAAAACATCGACAAGAAAAAGTACTCTTGTTTACATCAGAATCTAGCTTAAATCAAGAACCAAGCCTCTTAATATAAGCGGATTTCGTTTTGATTCAAGCAAAAATCCGATTGAATCAAGAGTATATTTTTTCTTGTCAATGTTTTCAAGAGTCTGGACTCTAGATCCAATGTGTTTTTTTTTTCCAGTGTGGACCGAAATACATCGACCAAGACCGTTAGCGTTTAAGGACCACGGTTCCCCCAACTCTTATGATTCGACAATTTTGCGCCATTTTATGCCAAAATGTTCGTCAAATACATGCCAACCGATTGGCACCACCATTTCAGTTTTGAAGTAAAATTACCTTCTTCTTGGATGGTCACATTTGAACTGTGAGGAGTTGGATTATCTGTGCCGACCGAGTCGTTTATTTTCCGCTCGCCGCGGGTTGGCAACCCTGTCGCGCGATGAACTTTCAAGAGAGAAGGTCCACGAAGACAGAGAAATAAACTTGTTGACATTCTTTTGTCGAGCAAGGCGCGCTCAATTGCTTCCACCCCCTGCACCCTCTCCGCCCTTCACGCTGCTCCTCTTTCGCGGCCCGTCCCAGGACGCCTCCCCGATTTCATCGCTTCCACGGAGCCCCACAGCTAGAACCCCGTAACCCCAATAGGTACCTTGTTTGTACATACGCGGTTTTCACCGACCACAGTAGTCTACCCCTTCCTTGCCCCGCCGTAAAAAGGCCCACTTGCTTTCTCTAGGCGTGATTATAGGCTTCTTTTTGGCTCTCACTCTACTGGAGAGGCCTCCCATTAAATAAACCTCAGCCTCTCCTTCATCGGTCGTGAAGCTCCTTCCGCTACCGCAAATTGAAATCAATGAAAAACAAATTAAGGACGAAGCTACGATTGGTTTGATCTCGTTTGCAATTTTATCACGACACGCGTTTGAGATCGACAGCTCTAGGAAATTGAGATTTTATGCCATTTTTTAAACTGTATGGAAATCTGTTTAAGAAACAAAATGTTGAGTGGCGGTGTATGACGTCAACCTAAAAAATATCTCGATACGAGAATAATATAATGAAGACGAAAAAGAATTACTTGAAATCAATCCGATAATAATGTCGTTAAAGATTATTTTCAGAAAATTTCATTAACTGGGGGTACGATCTTATTAAAAACCAACAAAGTTCAAATATCAAGACAGGGAATGAGTCTCTTAGGTACTTAAAAGCGGTGAACAGAATTTCTCATCGATCGCCATAAAGTTTTTTGTGCGCTAACTTTATTTGAATGAGCCACGGTAGTTTAGTTTGCTTACTATGTATAAAAGAAGCAACTTTGGTATGATCTTCTCTAAATACTCCTCTTTGGTATATGTTAGCAGTGGTTTCTCTCTGACGAGTGGAAAAAGAGACTCATGGTAGCGGGGCCGGATTAAGGGGGTGGCCACATGGGCCGCGGCCCATGGAGGCAAATCTATAGGGGGCGGCAAATTTTGCCATTTTTTAAACGTAGGTATAAAAAAATCCGATTTAGAAAAAAAATTACAAATGAGAAAAGGCGACAAAGGCAAAACAATTTCCTGAGAGTATGGTAATTTCTAATGTTGTCGTCTCTCAGTGATACAAAAGACAGCACCTTTAATTAGTCGAGTTAAGAGAGGAACAAACACGTAATTTGGCCTGGAATGGCGCGGCTTAGAGAGAAATAATGACCAGGACTTGAGATGAAAAGGAGAAGCCCTCGAGCCTCGACGCGGCAATCGGCATGTAACACATATTAGCGCCTACGAGACTGCACGAATACTTCACGCATTGCATCTAACACAGTGCGATCATTGCGGTCAGCGTGAAACGGATAGCGCCTACAAGAATGCATGAATACTTCACGCATTGCCGCAAACACAGTGCGATCAGCGTGAAACGCATAGCGCCTACAAGACTGCGTGAATACTTCACGCATTGCGTCAAAGACAGTGCGTTCAGCAGCGGCGCGGCGCGGCAGCGGAAGTTAAAATCATTAATCCACATTCATGTTCTTTCATAATTTTTTCGTTAATTTCTTATGAATGGAAGGCTTTGTCCACACAGAGATAGGTTTACGAAACTTAACTTTCGCGCGAAGTTCCATGAACTTTTGCTAGTAAAGTTGACAGGGCTTTCCCAAAAAATGTGTTCAACACGAGTAAACGCGTCTTATGCACCCCTCCTCCGCTGACACGTTCATTTGATGGTTTTTATTGATGTTTCAAAACGAATGAGAAGGGGGCAGCAAAATCCAGGCGGCCTATGGGCGGCAAGTAGGTAAATCCGGCCCTGCATGGTAAAGCCAACTGTCAATTGTTGACTCTGTGCTGGTGTATCTTGAAAATAGAATTTTAATCACGGAATGAACCAAACACACTCCAAATAACAAAAATCTCGTGTTTCCTTCCAGTAAATCACCTACCTAAATTTTTTCGTTTTCCACATATAAAATATTTTTTCTCAACTTTTTTCCGGTGTAAGTAGCACGGCAAAGTAAGCTAAACCCATCTCTATCTCAATTTCTTTCCTTCAAATGGTGTTGTTTTCTCTCTCTATTTAATTTTCCCAATTTTCTGGCCAAAGTCCAAACAACAAACTTACTGGCTCCGAAAGTTCAAGTCAAATTTCAACCCTGAGTCAAAGCATAACAAGAGGTGACAGACCAAGGCCCAGGCCGGAGGCTACGATTCGCCCTAAACACATCCTATTCGGTGGGGAGGCGTGTTTTGCGATATATCGATTGATCTGCCATTTAAACCTATGAAAAATGATCGATTAACAGGGCGTTTGCAACGAACACCTTAATAATCGATTCTTTATCATAGCTTCAAATGGGAAACTATCGATAATCGATCATTCACGCCTCGCCTCTGTTCCTATTGTCCTCGAATTGAGGCTCCTTTAAATGCTTCACGTCGACCCGCGTAAAATTTTCGATCTCGACGTATCACGCCGCCTTTCTGCCTCAGCCCTCTTAACTCTCGCCAAGCCACCCTCTTTCTAGAGCCGCCGCCCCCCGCCCCCCGGCGATCCCCTCTCATTCTCATTCCTCAGTCCCCGCTCTGCGCGCACTCAACCGCCCAATTTCCGAATTAAACCCGACGTAATTGAAGCAGAAAAGGAGCCAGTTCATCAAGAAGCAGTTCAACCCTCTCTGATGCCAACTTGTCTTTAATTTGGAATAAAAACGTGGGCAGGGAATCGGCTTTGGGCGAGAAGTGTGACTTGGGAGGATTTCGTAACATTCATAACGCTTGAAATCGGATTTTTTCACTCCTTTCTCCCCCTGTAATGCACCTAAAACATAAATCTGAAGCTTGAAAAAGATTACGTAACGCTCTGTTAGACTCCCTTCAAATTGGCGTTTTGTGATGAGATGTGAATAAAAAATTGCCTTCTCGCATCAATTTTTCAGTTAAAATTTTCACGCGTGGCGTGAATTTCAGCGTTACCTAACGCGACCATGGTCTCCAGGTCTCCCCTCTTCTCCTGTAATGCACCCGTGAAATCCAAAGTTCTTCATGTTACACAACGGCTCTCTGAGTATATCGTTTTAAAGAAGAGAGATACAAAAAAAATTGGGCTAAAACTGGATAACTATTGAAATTATCAACCAAGAGAATTGGGATTTTTTCATTCAGATTGGCATCTATGTAAACTGAGTTTTCCGTTGATTTTGCAGTGTAATTCACCATTTTCTTTAAAACTTGGATTTTATCAAGGCATGTCCAGGTTCGTCACAAAGCTATGCCCAAAAATTCTAACTACTACCCACATTCCGCATTTTCTTCACGAATGAGGGTGACCACCTGTGAAACCATAGTCAACAATGTGTAGACCTATAGAAAGAAATCTCAAAGTCTTGCAGGAGTTGCGAGGGTGGCAGTCCCATTTCCGGGGAGCGAGGAAGATTGAAAAATTGACGGAAGGAGTGACAGTTGGCTGTTGCGTCTGCGGCTACTCTCGAATATTACATTTGAAATGTGAGAACCGGTGAGAATGAGCGCAAGAGAGATAGAAGTCACAGGATCCCTCCTTCAATCCCTCCACAGCAAGACAACAGTAAGTGCATCTGAGTTTGGACCGCAGTCTGCCGGGTTCCTTATGTCCTTCAAGGCTCAAACCGAGGTTCACTTACTGCTTTCTCTCGTAGTACCATGTCACGGAAGAGAGACGTGAATGGATTTCTATATGAGCCACGGTTAGCACATGTTTATATGGTTCTCAAGGCTCATCTCAGACTGCACTTTTCCATAGTGCGACCGCGTATTGCCCCTGCGGCGGAGTCAAAGTTGCCACCTTTTGAGTTCAATAGAGTTTTAAAACAGACGAATCGTGAGAATGCTCGGAAAATCGGTGGCACCGGTCGGAATTAATTTGCCATCCATCTTTCCGGCGTTTCACTCTCTCTCGTCCTCAGTTGTTCGCGGTTTTCTTTCGGGTCCCGACACAATGGAGCGGCATCCGCAGGAAACCAGATAACGAAGCCGGAACAGATAGTCAGAGTATTTTTCACGCTCTTCCATGCGGTTTCCTGTCGCACCCTTTACGTGCACACTCCTTGTCACCCATTTCCACGGAATCTGAGTGATAGAATGTCATTTTGCCTTACATTAGTAAAGGAAGTTGTAAATATCCTAAAGAATCACGAGCATGAGCCAAAATTACTGTGAAATGCAACTACACAGAGAGGAAACTTAACACAAACCTTTGCTGTAACTATGCATTACTGCAGCTATAAATTGACAATGAAACAAAAATGAATGTTTGCCCAGATGCATGAATGAGTACAAATTTATTAACTCGCCGATGAATTTCGGCTAACATAGCCATCGTCATAAGGATTTGTTAATATTTGCTCCTCGTAATATCCTGATGATGGCTATGTAGCCGTAATACATCGGTGAGTTAATAAATTTGTACTTAATTCAATGCATCTAGGCAAACATTCATTTTTGTTTTTCAAGCGTTTGGTTAATACGGGAAGTAAAACACAAAATAACCCAAGCCTTCGGTCGATTCAGCGGTTTCCCAGTCTCTCCATAGTTTTCTATGCTAAATTCACCGCAAACTATAATAAAATTAACATAAAAGGTGGGATGGTTTGTGTTTCGCTTCCTACATTAACCGAAAGTAACACGAGAACACACATGCATTTATTGGTGTATTCGTGGCCTTTTGTGCTTAAAATAGTATAAGTACCTATCTGTAGGCGCTCCTGATTTTATTCAATTATCATTGATGATTTCCTGATAATAAGTTAACACAAATTTCCTGAAAATTTCAAGGAAAAATGTTAACAAATTTCCTAAAAAATAATCATTTTACCGGAAGAAATTTGACAACTCTCAATTATATCATTCAATTGATATAGTTTTTGAACCGAATTCAATTTGTTGATACTAGATGAAAAAACAGCACTAATGGCAAAGAATAAAAAATTTTGCTAGTCATTTTGAACAAATAACCCTGTCTCGCCATCCCTTGTAAGTTGATTTTACTAATACTCTCGATTCTGACCTGCACCGATGAGTTAAGGTGTATAAGCACTCTTGAGGTTCATGATCTTGGACCAAAAAAATTGCAAAATACAACTATTTGTGATCCGATGTACCATTAATTGAATTTGAAAACTTGACTATAAACATTCGAGTTTACCGTCAAAAAATACTCCTTGATACCGAGTCTCACTAAAATTGATCTAACAATAGCCGAAATACCCGTTAAGACCACGTCCACCATTTTGGATTTTCAAATTTTGAAAATTTGAACGATAATTTTAATGTCAAAATCCCCCATCCCCCCGGTACATAACGGGCATTCTCAAAAACCATGAAAGATTTAAGAACAGGTTTCACTTGTAGGTGAGCCTCTTTCGTTGTCAACATTTACAATGATAATTCTTTTTTTTTTTTTAAATCAATTTGGGCTTAAATTTGTGTCACGAGCAATAGAGGGCATAAAATATGCAAGATAACGTAAAATACAGCAGTTAACAGGTTGACATGCCTTATTTGGTAGAGCAATTTACTTGAACTTGAGTTAGGTTCCAACCCAAGAATACAACTATTCGAACTCTGGTGTGTTGCACAGTATCACACGCATTTGTAGGCGTTTTATATTGGTCCGACCGCGACCTGCGGAGAGTAGAGTCTGCATGTGTTCACTTTGAGTGCTGTTTGCGCTGCGTACGTCGAATGCAAAATGATGAGTAATTTTCAAATATTAGTGTTGCAAAAAGCCTAAAATGACCTTCCCGGTTAAAATAAAATATTGTATCAGTAAAAATGAATACATGTCAGGTGGCTCTAGATCATTTTGAAGAACATTTCCATAGTCGATCTATCAATTGATAATTTCGATGGCTAAAGTGCGAGTCCACTCCGCTCGCAACGTTGCAGACTCACAATCATACTTTATTTTCTCTCTCGAAAACTAGTCAAAGTAACACTTTCAAAACTTAATTGATTTTTCCACTCCGTTAGCAGAATGTTCTGTGTTTCCGAGTTGTAAAGTTGGCTTGATTCTCTTCGAAAAAATGAATTAAGAGCGGAAATTTTGAAACGTCGCAATTGAGACACATGGATTCGCACATTGGCCATTGATTTACAGATTTTAGGTAATTCCTTAAGAATTTCCAAATATCATATCGCGCTGTGTGGGTTAAGTATTTGCACACTGAAGACCAATAAAACCAATAAATAAGAACATGTTAGGAAATGCGACGTTAAGAAACATGTATCAGATTGCTTAAATTCGTACCTTGTCTAGTGATCCATTGTTACTTGTTTACTACGAATACATGAATGAGATTCGATTCTTTGATTCTGAGGATATGGTTTTGACTTTCCTATTGATTTCATATACGAGGAGTGGATAGACATTTGACGGAAGTCGTAGGAATCTATGCTCGCTTCTGATTGGCGCTTGATGACTTCATTCGGTTCGGCGCGAAACCGGGGCGTTTTTAAGTATCGGAACATTAGCGTTGTCGGCACTCCGTATTTCTCGGTTTCATGAGTTACTTCATTGCGTTGTTTAATTAATATGTGCATGGTGTTCTACTCGTCATTTACCTTTAAACGGCAGATATACACTTGCGAGTTACAAGCGCATGTTGAAAGTAAAACACAAAATGGCAAAGAGGATTTCGATAGCTCGACGTCGAGCGAATGAACTCCTGGTTTCCCATTCTGCCGTGCTAAGGAAAATCGCCGTATGCACCTTCAGGCGTTGCCAAATTTCCTTCGATAAAACACGAATTTCCTGGTAAACTTATGAATATTTTCCTTCCAATTTTTCAGATAATTTTGTTCGCAATTTCACCTGTAGTACTTGCAAATTTCAAGAAAAAATATTCATATCTTTCCTCAAGAATAAGCATTTTATTGAAGGGAATTTGGCGACTCCCGAATGTTCATACGGCGTTCTTCCTTAGCACGGCAGTATTGGTGTTTCACTTTCAACAAGCACTTGTAATCGCATGTGTATCTGCCGCTTAAGACAGGTGTATTCGCAAGTCAAAATTCCCCTTGATTTACTAACCCATTATCAGTCGATTATTCGACCACTAAATCACTCTCTAAAGTACCGAGGAACCAACTTAACACTAACACCCTTCAAAGGAACACTAGTCATTTGGACCACGTTAAATAGAAAGGAACCAAGCCACATCAGCTATTGCCAAATTTAATCAGGCAATTTAATTTTTTCCATAAAATAGGTCGTGCGGATTTTAGTGCAAATTTCAGTGAATTTTCTCCCTAGTACGAGGCAAATTCCTTAAAATTTTCAAAGGAATCCGCACAAACGTTCTCTCGGAAAAAATTGAATTGCCCCCTTTTTAGCAATAGCTGATGTGGCTTGGTTCCTTTCTGTTAAACGCTAGAGTCCCTTTATACTGAGAGTCAAGACAATGTGAATACATTTCTGATTGGTTCCCGTATTTTAGGCTTTCTCAGTGTCACAAACGGGAATAAAGATTACATTATCACCAATTGCGAAGCTTATAATCTGGAAAGGACCAGGGAATTACGAGCTCGGCAAGGAACAAACGGAATGAGAGAAGGAACAGAGAAAGGAATTTGAGAATGGGCCGACCAAAGATTACAACAAACGTTAAATTTCTGTAATCTTTTTTCTCGTTTGTGACTCCATGAGGGGGTGTTGTCTTGACTCTCAGTGTAGAGGGACTCTATTAAACGCGGTCCATTTGGTCCATTTTCGAGCTTGCGAGCGGCGAAAATTCGGCAAGGGGGGGAAAATGGTGGCATCGTCGGGGCACTTTATGTGGGTGAAGCGACACCGAAGCTACGGAACTGCCATCATTAATTGCAAATTTGCGACGGACGACGACGACGAATGAGGTCATCTGGCCGGGAGCGAGGCCGGCTGGACGCTGGACATGGGCGCTGATCCAATATGAACGCCACCACCATGCGTCGCATCTGTTCGTCCACTCGACCACCCCCGTCACCGTCGCCTACCCTCTTCCCTCCGGCTCTGGCTTCGGTGTAATGATCGTCGGCCTGAATTACCCTCTACGTGCACCACGAAAAATACTCTGATGGAGCTCCGAAATTCATGGTCCAGCTCTACCCATCCAGCGGCGACTATGTATTTCAGAGAGCCCGCATTGATCGCATTCCCCTCACGAAAGAACGTAACTATATTTCAATGTTGCCAATTTTCCCCTGGCAAATTGCATTTTTATCTGAGGAATCGTGCGCATTTCTGACCAAAAATTTCACCCATTTTTCTTCTAATTTCATGCGAAAATCAGACAAATTTTGGACACACGTTAAAAAAATAATCCTCGTAAAAAAATTGATTGTTTAAATCAATTTGGTAACCTTAGAATGGAGTTAGGTTTCTTCGTTCGGAAAACGACGAATTGCAACGTTTCAACGGCCTTGATGTCGGTTCATTTCTTAAATAATAAGTTAGTTAGTTAGTTAGTTCGTTAATTACGACGATCAGCAACTAGGCTATTTATTTTATTAGTATTACCCTATACGTTGTTCGTGCAGCACGAAAAATACTCTGATGGAGTTCCAAAATTCATTGTCCAGCTCTACCCAACCAGCAGCGAAAATGTATTTTAGAGAGCCCGCATTGATCGCATTCCATGTTTCGTTGTTACCCACCCTCACGAAACAACGTAACTATATTCGAGGGGCTTGGAGGACAAGGCGAACAAGTGCAGTTTTTGAAAAAATTGAGACATTAATTATTTCAAGTAAAACTAGTCTCAATGCATACTCTGTGAAAAATTCCCTCCCAAATTCTCCTTTTTAAGCATTAAAAAGTCAGTTTGAACTTTCTTTCCGCCATAAGGCTCCATGTAATTTCGAAACTTCAACCACGTATTTCTCGATATACTAAAAACTGCTCTTATGCGCCTTGTCTTATACAAGCCCCTTATTTGAATATCGCCAAAGAGGGTTATTCATATAGGCGANTACGAGCTCTGTAACTGCATTTCTGCGAAAGTTATGGGTGTTTGAAGGTTACGACTTTAAAAAATGGCAACGCTGTTTCCCTGGGGTTCCTGCAAAAACGGAGCTAGGGATAAGCCTCTCTCAACTAGTACTATCAGCTCACAAAGTTTCGTACATTCCGGGCTGGGTACATTTTTCGCCTATATGAATAACCCTCTTTAACAAAATTCAACCAAGCAAATCGCATTTTCACCGGGAGAATCTTGGACATTCTTAATTGAAAATTTTGCTGATTTTTCTCCTGATCTCGTGCAAAAATCAGACAAATTTTGTACAAAATTTCACAGGTATACCTCTTGTGAGAAGCTGAATTGTTGGAGCCAATTTTGCAACCTCGGATTGCGGTTGCGTCCTTTCGTCCGGGAAGCGACGATTTGACCGTAATGTTACTTTGGAGGGATCAATACTAATTTTCGCCGGAGGGACAGTTCAATTATTAAGTAATGTAATTAAAGAAGAACAGAGGGCTGAACCTGTGTTATGGTACGTAAGGAGGGAAAGAGGGAGGGGGGGCGGGCTTAGCATTACATAATGATTCAGAACTGCGGATATCGAAGCTTTTGTTAACCAGAAACTCCAAAAACGTTCCTTTTCCTCGAGCTCGATACTACGTTACGCAATTTGTATGCAGACCGAGAAATTAAACCCTTTCATGTTTTCAACCATTTGCTTTGATCGTTGTTTCGAATCGAAAATTCTCCCAACGTGACGCCCCAAACTGATTCAATACTGCATCTTGATATTAAGCGCATGGCGCGCTTCATTGCGATCGCACCGAGTCCAGCAAGTCGATACGTGTATTGAGTCTCAATGCTTGCTGGGTTATTTTGGAGCCGTTTTCGTGGTGGGAACGAATTTGAATTTTTGCATCGTGATAAATAATTCTTAAAATCGTTTATTTTGCTGGTAAATGTTTGTTGTGAAAGTAAGTGTGGATGAAGTGCATAAGTTTGTTTAAAATGGTCAGGAGCATAGTTAAAAGTTCCATCTCCCATCACATGCATCGTATGCGATGTTGCCAAATGTTCGAGATCTGATTTGTGCGAAAATTATTTTATGCGGCAACGATAATCGGAAAAATTACCACAATTGATATTCTGCCCTCTGCATAGAGGAAAAAAGGAGGTGTTTGCATCTCGCGCATCTTGGATTTTTTTGATGACGTAGGTCGGAGCAGACGATTTTTATCATCGATTTTCTTGGAAATGGTGTAGTTTATGGGGAAAAAGTTATCCATTGTAAAGTGTTTGAAATCATATCATGAGTTGATTTAAGCAAAAAAATCGGACGTTATGGTCAGTATTTCATACTTCGAATTCCGGATTTTGCTGGCCAGGTTGTACGGACCTACGTCACGGGGTAAACAATCCTCAAGATGCAAACACCTCCTTTTTTTCCTCTATGCTTTTTCTGTACCCATACAGTCCTTTAATTGTTACGTATTTATTACTTAAGGCATCCAGCCGGTAGCTTTTTTTTCGGTGCACCATTATTCGAGGAGCGTGTAAATGCTAGACGCTGCGCAGCCCGTGACAAGATATACAATAAAAAAGCACAATTTATAAAGCGGGTAACAAGGCTGCGTGCATCATTCAAATACTCATAATTTACCAACGACTTTCTATCCATCAAAAGTTACCAGCATTTTCAATTTTTATAAAAACACAATTTAAAAAGCAGATAACAATGCCAAAATTTCACGAATAAAACCAAAAAGTTTCGGCTGAAAACTCAGCCTTCCTCAGTTGGATAAAAAAGAAAAAAATTGTAAACATCTAAAATAAGACCTGGCTGTACTTTTCAAAACGAGAATGTTGTTACGACAGAAATTTTGATAACAACGTTAACAACGTAACGTTTTGGTTTTCTTCGCGAATTTCAGCCTTGTTATCCGCTTTTTAAATTGTGTGTTTGTTTTATTGAAAATGCTAGATACTGGTACCTTTGACGGATAGAAAGTCGTAAGTATATTATGAGTATTTGAATAATGCACGCAACAAGTGCGGGTGGGATACGAAGACGGCCAAGGCGGCTCTGTGTTAGTGGGTCACACAAAAAGGGCAACGAGACCGGGGGAGTAAAAAGAGGGGAGGCGCCCGCGCCGCGGAAGGGGAGGAGGTTGTAAGGGAAGACGTCACGCACTGCCCTGCACGGTTCGAACCGCGGTCGCCTTGTAAACGCGGGGCCACGACCAACTTCCGACGCGACGTGCGACGTGAGGGAACTCCCCCCCCCCCCCCNATCGACCCCTCCCCTTTCCTCCCGGTTATCACCCTCCGCGGCCATTCCTCCCTCCCTCCCTCCGTCGCCCGGAGGACAAAGGGATTCCGGAGGTTTTTAGGTTCCCAAAACTTGCTTTTACTGAAATGAGGGAGAAAATGAACGCACCGAGATGTGAAGGCGGCTTTCTTACTAAACGAGGCCATTTTTTTTGGATGATGGGATAATGTGGATCAAAAGAATCGTTTCCCCATTTTTTACAAGGGAGCCACGTTCAATCCTTTTGTTTGTCGGTCACGTGACTTCATTAGGGGAGTGGAAGAAGATCCCTTCCGCTCCGCATTCGCCAAAATAGCTCAAAAATGCAGGGCTGTAGCTCAGGGGAGCTTAGAGGGAAGGGAAAGTCTACGCACTGCTAGGCGTTTTTTGACCCTCTCTCCTGTGTAAACAGTATCCTTTTGTCCTCTCTTTCACTGCTTCCATCATGCTTACAATTTTAACTAAGACCCTGGTAAAGGAAAGAGAGTTAAGGTAAGAGGGGTGAACATTTTTTTGAAATAAAAATCTAGATTTGCTCCACATATCCCCTGACAAATTTACTAATTCCTGCGCGACTCCAGGGTATTTTCATTGGTTTATTCTTGAACCGTTAGAAAAATGTCGACGGATTAGAGTTCAGGAATTGGTCCTCTGAATTTGGAGTCTCCTGAAGTTTTACGCCAAAATGTTCATGCCACGCTTCTGCAGCTGGTATGAATACATTGACGCAGACAATTTAAGCTCTATGATCCCTTCCTTAAGAACTGTCAAAAATCGTCGTTTCTCTGGCGTGAGGGACAGTGAGGGTGTATCTAAATTGCCGCGTGAGCCCCAAAAAGCATGGATTTATATGTAAAACGGAACTATTGTGAGAATCGAGATACGTCCTTACGTCAGAGGGACGACAACATGTACACCATTCAAACCAAATGACTAGAGATAGTGTCCACCAGTAAATTTTGCACGTGCCAAGACATTGTTGGGTTAGCAGCAATAATATTGAATAAACAACAAATAAATACAAAAATTTATAGTTACGTGTTGCAAAAACTGTTTAATCTCACTCTATAATATAAAATCAGAACAGTAACGCGATTTATTTAACGCGAAGATAAATGAAAACAAACGCAGCACGGAAATAGAGCGAGAAGGACGCGCGCTGATGACGGCGCAGAGATACAATTATTCGTACTTGATGGATGTCCGTGTTGCATATACGCAAAATTGAAGGCGCTATGGCGTGAGGCGTGAACTCGCAATGCTCAGGTCTACACTGCTAATGACGTGTCGCGCAGATTTGGAGGGAAAGTTGAAAAACGAGGCCCTATTACTTCTCTCCTATCTTGGGCTCATTGGCGATCGATTTTTTTTTTCTTTTTTTATTCAATTTGATGTCTGATTCGTTTTTTAGGATATATTTGTGGACTTATATCGAAAGCTCGTATGTGCCAGTCCAATACAACCCACGAAGCGCGTGTTTGTACGCTCGGCTTAGGCATCGAAGGGATATATAACAAAACAAAATTAAAAGCATCACGTCATAACTGTCTGAAACAGACGGCACGATAATTAAAGAAAAATTGTTAGTGAATAATAAAGTGTTCCAGTTTTGACTCGTATTTTTTGAAATATATAAAATGGTCCACGATTTGTCTTGAATTACGCCTTCTCAGTAAACTTTTACAGTGTTTTGGTTCTGTTCAGATTTTCTATACGTAAGATAACGGCATCAGTTGCTTTAAGACCTCAGGTGTTTATTGTACAGAAATAAAGACAACACAATGACACATTTTTATTTTTGTCTGTTTTCAAGACTTTCGAGTCCAATTCCAACCCAATTATCAATGTTATCGACAACCCTTTATTCCTTTTTTATTAGCAAATCAATTTTTCATTTCATTTTCCGCTCTTTCAGAACCCACGACCGCCCGCCTTCCCATTCCGAATCGAGAGCGTGGGAAATTAAGCTCAGCGATCGAGCGAGGTGTTTCTGCGAAAACTAATTTAAAACGTCAATGCTTCCGGTTCGCTTGCTCTTTAATTTTATCTGAGGGAGATGATAAAACCGTCTCGCGGTCCACCGCTCTACCGACGCAATTCTGTAACTCGACTTTCGCGTGGGCCCTACCATCCGTTTGACTCCATCCTACCTGGGGCTCACGTGAGAATCGACTCAAGTCCTTACGTCATCGGAGAGACGAGTTCTTCCCCCGCCCCCGCTCTACGTGAGCGAATGGCAAACGGCACTCTGTCTCGTCGGCGCGCGGGGCAAACCCGCCCTCACGTAAAAACACCCGGAGATCTCATCAATTACGTTTTTTCGCCATCTATCCCCGCCAGAGCGCGGCACCTCCGAAACGGCTCTTTGCTCTTTATTGTGCTGCCGCTGCCTCTGTGATGAACAGCCTCCGGTTCATGCGTGATGAGCGGTGCGAGAGGTTCCCCACCGCCTACCGCCCGATTCATCGATAACGAGTAGCGTTCCGTAAGCAGTTATCACTGGAAAAATAAGTTGGGTTCTACTTCTGCTGTGCTGAGGAAGAACGCCGCATGTAGCCATCTGGCGTTGCTAAAAATCCCCCGAGAAAGCACGACTTTACAGGAAAATTTGGGATTATTTCTCTTCCAATTTTTCAGAGGATTCTGTACGTAATTGGATCTAAAGAGTCTGAAAATTTCAAGGGAAAAAATGCATAACTTTCTTCAAGAATAAATATTTTCGATGAATCTCCAAGTTTGAGAAGTTCCCCACCGCCTGCTGCTCGATTCATCGATAACGAGTACCGTTCCGTGAGCAGTTATCGCTGAAAAAATAAGTTTGGTTCTACGTCTGCCTTGCCAAGGAAGAACGCAGTATGAGTCATCTGGCGTTGCCAAATTTTCCCCGAGAAATCACGAATTTGCAGGAAAATTTGGGATTATATCTCTTCCTATTTGTCAAAGGATTCTACCTGTAATTGGATCTAAAAAGTCTGAAAAATTCAAGGAGAAAAATGTATAAATTTCTTCAAAAATAAATATTTTCTAGGAATAAATTCGACAACTTTCGAATGCTCATGCGGCGATTTTTCTTAGCACGGCAGACTTGCCGTGCGGTTGGTTTTCAATGAGGTCCCAACTGTTCGGCTTTCGTATCATGCAAAAAACCTCGATTACACGATTATTCTAGGTAGTTAACTCCGTTTCAACGGTAAAACTCCCATAATCAACAAGATTCCTCGAGGTTCCCTTCGTGCTGAGAGGAAAAAAGACGGAAGTTCCTAAGGATTTATGTTGAACAGTCTCCCTTTTCAAGACTAACGAATGACAAGAAGTTGGCAACGTCGCAAACCGAGTTACGCGGTCTCGGAGTTTCACCGTCTGTTTGTTTCATTATCAACTCCGGATTAAAGGAGCCGCAATGCGAGATACAACTATTTCGACGTCAAAGTAGGTCAAATTGCATAGTCATCGAATTGAAGGAGAACTAACTTTCGCGTTCACTCGTCGTTACACTTCGATGGTGAAACTAGAGAGATGCGTTTCTTGATTTGCGGCGTTGCAGACCTCCTGTCATACTTTACTATCTATTTAGGAAACTGCCGAGCGTCATCTTTTGAAAATATCGGCGATTTTTATTCTCTGGGGGATGAAAATTCTGTGAAAATATCAAGTCATGATGTTGGTTGGGTTCTCTTTTAAAAAATAAAGTATGAGCGGAGATTTTGAAGTGCTGCAACCGAGATCCGCTTTTTGCAGTTTCACCGTCGACTTTCTAGGCGTTGAGAGTAGATAGACTAAGTTTATAGGGGAGAGCCAAGTTATATTGCAATGAAGCTGAGGTATACAATCTCTTCCTCCTTAAAAAAAAAAAAAAAAAAAAAAAAAAAAAAAAAAACGTTGCTGCTAACAATAAATTCGAAAAGTTTTGTAAGTACGGACTCTTTTGAAAAGAGTTGCGAGAAAACTCTCGTAAGAAGGATGTAAAATTTTCCAGACTGTCCAGCGGGCTGATTATTGAAATTGATAGACAAAGCAATAGACGAAGAAGACAATAAGGATATGGAGGCATTCTATTGGTGGAAGCGGGTGGTTGCAATGGACAAAGGACGTGGGTAATAGACTAACTAAAGGCAACCCATGAGAGACCCGATAGTTAGTCCATCAGTTACCCTCTTAGTCTATGAGAACCATCCATTTCAACCAATAGGATCGCTCTATACTCCTTATGTCTTCTTTGCCTATAGCTTTGTCTACACATTTCAATAATCGGCCCGCAGTTCCTGGTAACGTTTTTCGGAAACAGTACATACAACTAACATTTGTTAGTTACTGGTAACGTTTTTCAGTAATTGATGTAGATGTGATCACCACGTTTGGGATCTCTTGTCGTCTACGTGGATACAAATTCAAATTAGGATGAATTTTGTATGGTTTTTTATTTCTCTTTTTTAACATTATAGAATTGATCGATTGTGGAAAAAGGGACCTTAGCTCCTAAAGACAATTATTTAGGACGGTCATTTTTGTTGAGTCAACTAACAAATGTTAGTTGCATGTAATGTTTCTGAAAAACGTTACCAGTAACTAACAAATGTTAGTTGACTCAACAAAAATGACCCTCCTAAATTATTGTCTCTAGGAGCTAAGGTCCCTTTTTCCACAATCGATCAATTCTATAATGTTAAAAAAGAGAAAGAAAAAACCATACAAAATCCACCCTAATTTGAATTCGTATCCACGCAGACGGTAAGAGATCCCAAACGTGGTGATCACAACTACATCAATTGCAACCTGCACTCAATTCTGAGACTAACAACGCGTGGCACACGGCACTCCAGGAGAGGGGGACAGGGGGGTCAGGTTACGAACCGATATCAATTCAACTTCTTCTCTATTTATCCTCACAATTGCTTGCTGACGAGAACCCTAACACCTGCTTCCACCCCTCTCTTGTTCGAAAGCAATCGATTCCGATCAAATTGTCCCCCCTCCCCTCGGCTCTTCTAAAATACCCTGCGAGGGAGAATCACACTCATGGCTGTTGCATTTCCGCGATGATCTCCGGTCGACTAACACAATCATCAACCATCATTACTCCGATCTCTATATTCATACAACGTTATTCTGCAGACTATGAATCATTATTGGGAGGAGGATTAAATCATCATGATAATGAATATTTGGCTTGTCCGAATTTTTTGCAAAACAGAGCATCTGTATCGGATGCCACAATAATCAACTCACGGGGGAAAATAAGCCTTTGCAGTCACGGAATCGTGCCACCAAATCCAATTTCCACTCGGGGGAAAAACCAGCGTTGATAATTACATTGATTTCAGCAGATTTTACCGTTTTATTAATCTCCATGCCAACTCTCATTTCTGTGGAAATGTGGGGAGAAACTTAGCTTTTAGTATATCTCAAATGTGTGGCGATTTTATGAATTTAGTCTTCACATCATAAAATACACCCATTTAGCGTGTACGCCTGACCATTGAATGGATCAAGGGCTTTCCGTGCCGAGAAACTCAGGATTATGGAGATATTTGGTGTCAAATTTAAAGAAGTGTTTTACAGATTTAAAATTTAATCTGCTTATTTTAGAATTCAAAATTTTGAAATTTCTCTTGGCACGAAAATTGTAATACCCGCCCTTCACTGTCGCTAAACTGAACTACATAGCTCAAAACGCGATCTTTGAGGTAAGTAAGAGAGAATCTTTTTTTTTTTCAAAAATTCAGATACTGATTTTCCACGCACCTTCGACAAAAATTTCCCGGCCGAGAAATTAGCCATCATGTATTAGGGTGCCTTTTCCCGTGAACAGTCTCATATAAACCTTTTTTGAAATTCAAAATTAATTTTTCGAGAGGCCTCAATTCTCATTGTAGGTATTACCTCGGTGCAGCTCCAATAGAATGAGGTACACAAAAGAACTCACCTTCAATTTAAGTTTTTTATCCGATTTGATTTCAGTCCTAATTTTGAGCGAAATCTCGCCGTCCATTCCTTCCACATTTTTCGTCCTAATTAATTTGGCGAATAATGAGAGGCCGTCTTTTTTGTAGTCGCCCGTCGGGAATAACCCGGGCCCAGGAATCGTTGGAATCTTCATCGCCACCAAGCTGCGAAAAAAAGATAAAAACGAAAAATTAGGCATATGTATGTAGTTTCAATGGGAAACAAAACAAGTTGATCCTGCCACATGCCGAAAGCTATTCTTACAATTGTGGTAGTACTGTCCATCTCAGAGCATTGGCGGGTCACGCCAATTAGCAACATTGTTTTTCTCCATTTCAACCTATGGAAATGTATCGATTCTTAGAGGGACCAGGCGCTCTGACAAGAATCGATTATTTATCATAAGGTTTAAACGGAGGGAATCCGGTGTTGCCAAATCTCTGGATCCGCCTCTGTCTTAGAGACAATATATTTCAGAGACCCAATATGTTTAACAATCTAAGCAGTTTAATGGGCGAGGCAAAAGTTAAGCTCGAAAGTTAACGCTGATCGATGCGCGACTTGCTGACCATGTTATTTGCCTCTTGATGACTGATGAATGTTAAGCACTTTGCTCTGCGAGTTTTTGCAAATAAGTTAGACTTGCTAAAACATCCTGGCTCAACTTCTCAGCCATCAGTCATCATTGGACGATTCTCAGCGATGCCTTCCGGAAGTAACTTTTACACCACAGAAAATATAGCAGAGCGGGCTCTCTAAAATATACTGTCGGTAGGGTAACTTAGAATCGAAGCGGATACTCGTGTTGCCGAAAATGACAATACTTCTGTGCGGGAACTGTCTGCTCGTCCAGATCGTTCAAAATTACGTGTGTTCAATGGGCGTTGCGGTTGCTGTTAGTCTACTTTTCCTTGATTTTTTGTAAGTTTTTTAAAGTTTCGTAGATTTAATCAGCATTTGATGCTCTGATCTTTAGATTTTCAAAGTTTTGGCACTATCATATTGGTAGGTTTTCGAGAAATTTATCTCTGAAATCCGCTAAAATCCCCCCAATGCCTCGCTCATGGACGTGTTTTCGCGCGCTTCAAATGACGCGACCAATAAAAAAATGGACTATCCACTGATCCCCGTATGAGAAAACATCGGAGCTGGATAGCCATTATTGGTATGCGATTTCAAGCGCGCGCTAACCCGTCCGTAAGCGAAGCATTGGGAGGATATTGGCGGATTTTAGAGGCAAATTTCTCGAAAACGTATCAATATAATACTTTGAAAATACAAATATTTAAATACTATACACTGGAAGGAACAACCACATTGGATCTAGAGTCCAGACTCTCAAAAACATCGACAAGAAAAAATACTCTTGATTCAATCAGATTTAAGCTTAAATCAAGAACCAAGCCTCTTAATTTGAGCGGATTTCCTTTTGATGTAAGCTTAAATCTGCTTGAATCAAGAGTCCTTTTTCTTATCAATGTTCTCAAGAGTCTGGACTCGAGATCCAATGTGGTTTTTTTTCCCAGTGTTGGGTTCATCGACGCCACGATTTAAAACATAAGGCCATGCATTCAGACCTGATTTATCAGCGTCTGAGTTCACCGTCGAACTCGGCAGCGCCGCGCACGGAGAGGAGGAAGTTGATAATACGGGAGGCATGACCCGGTGACACAGTAAAGGGGTAATTTAAGGTCTGCAGTGGGTTTGGAAAATAAAACAGGAGAGCTCCTTTGAATCGATGAACGACAGACGAGGCATGCAATTTAAAGACCCCCCCGTTTGAACCCCGTCTCCGGAGCCACGGCTCTCCACGTCCTCGCCCGCACTCCGTCCTCCGTAGGACTCCTACGGAGGAATGCCGTAAGAACATTCCGACCTTGCCGAATTTCCTGATGGAATTTGAAGCCTCCGGAAAAATTTAATTTTCTGCCCCGAAATGTTTACAGAATCTTACGAAATTGACCTGGTTTAAGAGAGAATTTGCAGTGAAAATCACGGGAGAAAATAGAAGCACGCTGAGCAACAGAGTCTGCACCTCAGCACATGCAGCGCACAATGGATTGAGTCAAAGAGAGGTCGAACAAAATTTGAAAACTTTAAGAGCTTTTAACTCCATTTATACAACATTTTGAAGTTTTAAAAGTGCTTCCATTGGTTTCCTCGTGGAATATTCCTCTAGAAGCTCCACACTGGTAAAAAAAAACCTCTTGGACCAATGCCGCGTTGCATTGACGTAAGAGTGCAGTTTCTTATCGCCGGATTTAAGAGTCTTGAACTCTTGTTTCAAGCGGATTTTGCATTGATTCAGTTCAAAATCCGCTTAAAACAAGAGTCCAGACTCTTAAATTCGGCGACAAAAAACTGCACTCTTACGTCAATGCAACGCGGCATTGGTCCAAGAGGTTTTTTTTTACCAGTGCAATTATGATTTAAAAAGTGACGAAATAAACATCAAAATTTGCGGTTTTATTGAAAAAATGTATGGCCGACCTCTATGACTGACTCGATCCACTGTGCATCGGATGGTGATTTTGCTTTACCCTTCCAATTGGACGTATTTCTACCAAAAGGAACTATGTGCATTAAGACATGAGCCCTGAGACCCATAAGAATACACGCATAACAGGGCTCACGTTATAATGCACATAGTTTCGTTTGATAGAAAAACTTTCAATTCGCACTTGGGCACAGCCGGCGACTGCCCTCAGCACATTCCTCCTGTACTTTCGCACATACCTCCTTTACTAGTCGACATGTTTTCCTGTACTCCACTACATCCGGCGGGAGTTCAAGCAAAGTTGACTTTATTCTTCTACGTGATGTTCACAATTGTTCTCAAAATCAAGTATTTTATCGAGGGAAATTGGCAACATTTGAATGCTGAACGCGATATTCTGCCTTAGAATAGTGGCGCAGGTTCCTTTCTTTGTCCGAGCCGTCACAAAGCACGGGTCTCCGTAAGACAAAAGCAATCCGAGTGCTTTATAAACCTTTTGAAACTCTGCCATTACGCATAGTGAATTCTTAACGGCGGTAAAAACTTCAGAAGCAGGAAGACACGATTTGTATAAAGGAAGCTCTTTATCACTGATCTCTGATGAGACTGTGATTGGTTTGTATTCTTAAGAGTCAGTTAAGCCTTAGATGCCCAAAACGTGTCCAACTGACCCGTGGCTTGAAGGTCTACAAATACATCGTAAAAAATAAATCGAACATTAATTCGAAAAAAAATTAATGAAAAAATCGAGTGTCAACACAGTTGAAGATAGAAGAAACTGCTCAAGTCTCCTTATTTAACGTTCATCCCAAATCCGAGCGACACCTCATTGGCAGCATACAGCGGAGCAATACGAGTTCACGCCTCGCGCCAAAGGGCCTTCAATTTTGCGTATATACAACACGGACGTCCATCAAGCACGAATAGTTGTATCTCTGCGCCGTCATCAACGCGCGTCCGTTCCTTTGCTATATTTCCATATTGTGATTGTTCAATTCGTTTCTGTAGTGGTGCTTCAAGAGATATGTGAACAGCACAGCCGAAGATAGGAAAGATAATTCCAAACATTAAATATTTGGGAACAATTCCAGGGCCAAAACAGAGTTTCTTTTAAAAAATGCCGTTAAAGTTTGCTGGCGTTGATTCCAATCTTGGGAATGCTTCACTTTAAAAGCATACGTATAACATCATCAATGATGAAAATTACTGCTCCAAATACCGACCCCATACTCTTGAAAGTATCAGAGAGCATTTTGTATCAAACACTGAATATTAATTTTTTTGACCCGAAATCGGTTATAACGAATAAATACCTGCGAGCTGATTGTTGAAATCTATAGACAAAACGATAGACAAAGAAGACATAAGGCGTATTTAGCGATCTTATTGCTTGAAATGGGTGTTACTTGTGGACTACGGGAGGAAATGATGGACTAACTAAAGGGTCTCTCGTGGCTTGCCATTAGTTAGTCTATCACCTACCTCCTTCGTTCATTGAAACCACCCGCTTTCACCAATTGAATCAGTGAGGACGAGAACACACCAACTCGGAAAAATTAAAATAATCAAGACACGCTCAAAACTGCACAATAGGTGAAGAAGTTACTTCAAGAAAAAGATTTTTACCGCTGAAAGACAAGTACTTATTAACACTTTAAAGGTCCAAGTTGGGACAGATGCGCTAACTTCAATGATCTTTACATAAATTAACTGCCTTTAGTGGAAATTGAGCATTTTCGAGTTACCGAGTTGGTGTGCTTTCGTTCTCACTGATTCAATTAGATCCCTCCATATCCTTTTTGTCTTCGTTTTTATAGCTTTGTATACCAATTACAACAATTAACCCACAGTCTCCTTTATATAGACCGTATATTTTATGACTTCTTCACAATTTTTGACCTATCACGGTTCAACAGCGCTCAAGATTTTTCGGCGGCGCTGAAGCATATATGCCAGGCACACATTGTGCAGGGCGCTCTGGCGAGGTTAGAACACCACCTGCACGTAAAATAAAACGAGAGAATCTTACGTTTACGAATACTTTTCATTTTTCCTTCCTTCCTTCCTCCCATTCTCATCCGCGTGCGCGATAATTAAAAGCCGGAATCATCTCCTCGCGACCGCGCGGCGAGGTTATTATTCATGAGCGAGAGGTCGAAATGAATTGCGGTGCATTATTCGCGAGCGAAGGGAAGGTGTTCCTCGAGGGAAGACGCAACGGAAGTGCTCGTAAAATAAATACGACCGCGAGAGCTTCATATGCCGGGATGATTAACAGAAGACAAACCCATCCTTGAATGCGCAACCATACGGCGCCAATAAAAAGAAAACGCATAAAATGTGGAGAGACAGGCGCTGTGGAATTGTAGCAGCGGTTGGAGCGGTGAGTTAGATCGGAAGAGTAGGGGAGGAGTTTAGAAGATGAACGGAAAGTAGGTACGTAAAATGAGAAAAAAGGAATTTATAATGTTTCTCTCGTGAGTGAAGCAGGCGTTAAAAACTTGTGTTGTCAAATCTGTAGTATCGGAAACACTGCAGTGCTGTATGGGGTATTTGAACGTTTTCAAATTCGCTCTGCAGCGTGATCGTTGAAATTTTGTGTTTGTCGGGTGGAAATGGATGACATAGGTTAAATAGCGAAGTGTGCTTTGTCGGCTATGTCTTATCGCTGCTTTGTCGTGCTTTGTCGGACGACAAACTAAATGCACCTCTTGAGTATCCGACAGTTTTCGATAAAATGCGTGGCGAATGTCTATTTCCAGGCTCATTGAGCAAGATGTAGTTTATTGCTATCCAAAAGGGTACTGCATAATGCAACCTATTGGAGCTGGTTATGATGCATTTCCGGGTGTATTACAATTGCGTGGCATGCTTTGCGATATATCGGTTGATCTGTCATTTAAACCTGTAGAAAAGTATCGATAAATAGGGTATTCGCAACGAACATCTTAATAATCGATTCTTTTCCATAGCTTCAAATGGGGAAATATCGATGATTGACTATCCACGCCTCGCCACTGGTGTATTATTTAAATGAGGTACACTCACACGTATTGTGAAAAAATAGTGGGTAAAAATGAGCTGTTTCACTCGCAGCTATTAACCTACTTCTGCAGGATTTCACCCGCGGGTCATTAGAATAATTACTTTCGCGAAAATTTTATTTCAAACAATAACTTCCGTTGCCATGTTTAATGAGAAACTAGAATTCGATAGTGAAAGTTGGAAATCACATATCTTAATTGGACTGCATTTTGCAATTTGGTTTGGAGCTATAAATTCTGGCTCATCTGAAAAAAACACTGATGTGCATAGGAAAACTAATGGCACATACGTTGTTTTTAAACCGGGCCGGAATTTATAGTTCCTAATTGCAAAATGTAGTCCAATTCGTCGTTTCCCTCACGAAAGAACGTAATTAAATTCCGATGTTACCGTAATTCCCCTGGCGAATTGAATTTTTATCTGGAGAAACATGCGCGTTTCTATCCAAATATTTCACCCATTTTTCCTCTAAACTCATGCAAAAATCAGACAAATTTTAGACAAACATTTCACGGATACATTCTTGTAAAAAAAATTGATTGTTTAAGTCAATTTGGCAACCTTGGAATGGGGTTATATTTCTCCGTCCAGGAAACGACGAATTGCGACGTTTCAACACCTTAAGGAATAAGTTATTTAGTTAGTTCGTTAATTACGACGATCAGCAACAAGGCGATTTACGTCGGAGACTAGGAAATTACCTTAAATTTTAAGAGTGAACGTTATTATTGGTAATTTTAGACATAAATTATGTTGAGAAAAAAATAAAGACGGTATGAAATAAAGAAATATATTCATAAGTTTTCAATTGAGAAAATCAAATGAAACAAGGAATCTGCACGTCGCAAACCGAGTTTCTCCGTTTGTGTTTTTCGATTTTCATAATCGAGTTAAAGTTGCGCGGCGAAGTACGGATTTCATCGGGACAGAAACAGGAGGCACGTCTCACTTGGGCACGTCACTCCAAAAAAAAAAAGTTCTTGAAATACGTCACCAAGGGGGAAGAGGTTGATCCAAGGTGAGCATTTAAATGGATTATTATAATTGGATTATGTCAATACGGTTATTGTGAAGTCAGATTCGATATCTGTAAATTGAACGCTGCTGGAGGTGGAAATGAGTTTTTCCGTAGATATATTTTTAATGCCTTAGCTCATCAAAAAGGAGACTGTCATGGATGCAAGATATCTGTGGTTTCATTTTTTTCAAAAAAAATTAGATTGGATTTCGATGGGGGAGATTTCTAATAAGGCCAAGAAAAGATATCTTAAAGGTCTTTGGGAGCCGTCCATTACGTCACAAAATTTGAATCTCAAGGGTCTGTTGTCCTTTTACCCTCTATGTACCGTCTCGTAACACTGTGATGTAAGATTCTTCTTAAAATTAGGTGACACGCACCGGTCCCGACCAAACTCTCCCGGCATTCATCACCCGGGTAAAAATTGGCAGTAGAATCTGTGTTCCAAAATACCATAGACCTAAAGCCGGCTGTAAGATTTCCAATAGCTTCTGTAGCCGGCTGTACAATTTCTTATAGCTTTTTATGGCCGGTGGTGATTAAGCAACAGCCAGGCGATAAAGTTTATACAAAACGTTACTAAATACGGATACCAGGACTTAGTTAGTTTTTGGAATACCACTCTCTTTTTGTGCCGTAGTATCTTGCTTTATTTTGCGAGGAAAGCTCCGTACTTTTGAGGGATGCCTGTCATTCTTAATATGTTGGAGCGCCTTCAATTTCTTATGATACTGTGCAATTCCTCTGGTGTGAAATAGTTGCTTTAGACGCCGTGGCACTCTGCGGCGCGGCGGGCGGGCAGAGAGTGCGAAACGCGCATTGGCGCCTACAAACCTAACAGGGATACTTTACGCATTGCGCAATGCGTGAAGTATACCTGTTAGGTTTGTAGGCGCCAGTGCGTCGCCGCTCCGCTTTGTGTAAGGCTCTAATATTTAATCTCGCGGAGTCAGCGTTTTTCAACTCATGATGATTTTGAAATGTTTGCACACTCTGTATGGATTATTCTCATTTTAATTGATGAAAAAAAAATATGTTTTAAAGAAAAATACAATGTGTGTTTTGTAAATATTAAGGTAGTTCCGTATCAAACTTAATGATTTCCAAAGCACACGAATTTCTACACAATTTCTTTTATAGCCAATGGCGATAAAGTGTAAAGCCCGGCGATAGGAACTAAAGCCCGACTGTATACTTTTTTATAGCTTCGTATAGCCCGGCTATATGATTTGCTCCGCTTTTTACAGCCAGCTATATGATTTTCAATAGCCTTCTTTAGTCGGCTATAAGAACTCCTATGGTATTTTGAAACGCAGCTCCTATTGCCAATTTTTACCAGGGCAAAGTTTTCATAGTATGCGTGTTTCCTCCAAAAACTGAAGGCATTGCAGTTAAAAAACCGTAAATAGGGCAGAATAATTCGTAGGGATGCAGGGATAATTAAGGGATCAACGAGATAAGAACAGCGCTTTTCGGTGTATCGACTTTTTCTAATATTGCACCGGAGGTTATGAAAAAACTCAACTGATGAGAAACGTATTAATTTTTGCTCTTACGGCATTGCCATAATTCAACTCAATTGTTGGTTTACCCGGGTTTTTTTTGTCGAACTCCACGTGAAATAAGGTTGCATAATTCGTAACGTAACGTTCTGCTGAGCTTTCTACCTCCCCGAGCGTCAATGCAGACTCTTGGAGCGTTACATACGTTTTCAAGTGAGTAATTTGAATACTTGATTAAGAAAAGAGTCTTCGATGAAAGAATAAAATTGGGAAGGAATATAAGTATGAAGCTTGGGCGCTCGTAAAAGCTGCCTTTAAAGCAACAGTATCACTCTCCGTTATACATTGTGTTAACGCCACTCTGTTGCGCGTTAGTTCAAGGCTATGTCTAGAACGCGAAGTGAGGGGTCATCTAAGCTTCTACGTAACTTGAAACCCTTTAGCTTTTACCTCCTAAATCCCTGCTTCACCTTTAAGGCTGAAATCCCTCACCACATTTACCTCTCCTTTCAGGGATATGACCTCATCGTAAAACATCTAGACCATTAAAAGGTCAGATTAACAGAAAACAAACGGTATGACTCGAAAAGGTTATCTGATTTTTCTACTGCTTTCCCAGAAAATGCATAATCATTGAAAAGAACCTTAAATAATGCAACCCACCTTTGAAAATAAGTCCACTTAGATAAATTAATCGTAGCCCTTTTAATAATCGTAGTGGATTTCAGGCCCCAAATTGTTTTTTTGTATTTTTTGTAACACGGAGTGGTTTTCGTATTTCTAGGAAACAGCCAAATCTGTAGATTCTGGTTCAAAATGCATACAACTCTCTCTTGCTTGATCCTTCTTGACTTATATTTGGGAGCTCAGGTATTTCATTCCTTTATTTTTATCAAAAAATAATGTCTGGCTAATTTTTTACAATAACTGAAGTTTAATTAAGTCACTTGTCATAAAATTTATTACTTTTAACATAAAAGTTTGAGATGAAATTTTCTAACATTTGCTTAAAATTCTGATTCCTTGTAATAGCAAAATTGAAGCCGTCGCATATAACGAACATTTCTGATTCAAACATCTTTTTGTCTGATGGTAAATTTTTGCGAAGACACGATGGTTTACGAAACAGACTCCCAAGTTCAAATGTGCTCCATGGTTTGAGACAGTAATGAAGAAGCCCCAGCCTTCCTCCACCATAGAGGAGAATAAATCGCCATATACATAGTCAAACTCTCCATGCAGAGGTAGGGCAGTTTACATAAGTAGAGCTATCAACTTGTGTGGAGCGTCCATGAAACAAGATAGAGCGACTTTGTCATAATAACTTCTCCTCTGTAGTCAGCCCTAACTTTGCATGGCGTAAGGGAGGCAGTTTCTTACATGTAAAAAGCGCTTAGTTCCTCTGTTGCAGCCTCAACCGTAAGTGGTCTTTTGAGCATGATAATTAATTAAAGCAACAGAAATCCGGTGTCATTATTTTATTTTTTACGAAACTCTATGTGAGATTGAATAGTTTCAATCAGAAATTTCCGTTCTCTACGATACGTTTGCATCACAAAATCTGCGAGGCATAAGCAATCGCCAAAAAGCATGACGTTATTGGGTTTTTACCATTCAACGAATGCCGATTCCCCACGCAAATCTCCAGCTAAGATGCTGACTGGTGAATAGAGGTGTTGCATGTGTGAGGAATTTGCGATTTGACTGTTGATTCTTGTGTAAAAGTTCGCGAGAAACACGATGGTGCCACTGGTTTTTCTCTGAAATCAACTCCCAAGCTCAAAGAAAGTTCTCAAGTTGAGGCCAAAATTGAGGGGACATCCCGCCCTACCCTGAGAGTCCACGTCTACATCAAAACAAACTCTCCATGCAAAGATAGAGAGCAAATACATTGACAGGGCTGCCACTTTATTTGGGGACTCCAAAACTGAAAACACGGGAACCCTGCTAATGTATTTGCTCCCTATCTTTGCATAGAGAGTTTGTCTTGATGTAGACGTGGACTCTCAGGGTAGGGTGGAATATCCCTCCATTTTGGCCTCACTTTGAGAGCTTTTTTTGAGCTTGGGAGTTGATTTCAGAGAAAACCAGTGGCACCATCGTGTTTCTCGCGAACTTATACATAAGAATCAACAATCAAATCGCAAATTCCTCACACATGCAACATCTCCATTCTCTGTAATAGAGAAGGCAACGGAGGGGGAAATTCATCAAGAAATACGCGATTTCACCCCTAGCTATTTCAGATCGTGACGTCACCATTCACCTCCATCGATCCATCGGAACATCACCTGTGAGAATCATCGAGTTGAAACCGCGCTGAGCGAGAACCGCGCAACTGCGAGGCAAACACGACGGGAACCCGCGGTTTCCGTCGAGCTCGTACACAAGGGCGCGTTCGGGGGTAGTATCGCTGGTTGCGGGGGCGTCGGGCGCGGGACCGGGGGCCGGGGCGCGAGGGGGGGGGAGGGGCGAGGGCGGCGAAGGTGGGCAAGAGCAAGGAGGAAATGTGCCGAGCGCATTGAGAGTCCCCGTGACGTCACACCACTGGCATCGATCCATATGCCTTTCCCTCCGTAACATCCACCATCCGCCCGGCCGCCCGTGCAACCCCCTTCGCGAGTCGTCTGAAACGCAGACGGGACTCCTTGTATCAACAATTTCCAGCGACCGTCGTTCCGGTAATGACTCACCGTGGCCGCCGACTCCCACGCTCTGATTGCGTTGCCGCTCCACGCCGACGTCCGCATCAACGTCAACGCTCTCGTCGTTTTACGTCTTGTCCTGCGCCCTCACTTTGTCTCCCGATTTTGATCCGGGAGCAGAGACAGGAGACCCTCCACTTGTATCTCGGCTATTGTCGAAGCTTTTACTTTCGGGACATCAACATAAAACTGTTGACTTACCTACATGGTTGATGTTTAACAACGTGTTGGCAGTTTCGTTTTGCAAAAAAGCCAAAACAAGTCGTAGTTTGTTCGGCTCATGGCGTCACCCGAGGCTCATCATCCACCATGTAGGTAGGTCAACAACCGAAAAAAGAGTGATGACTATTGCTCCTTTATAATGGACCACTAGACAAGGTACGAATTTAAGCGATCTGATACATGTTTCTTAACCAGAATTTCACGTGGAAAACGATTCACACAACGAAAATTACGGAAACCAACTCCAAACGAAGATATTAACGTTTTTATTTCACATTGGTTACGAGGAATTTGAACTGCCCGCTCACAAGAAACTCAAAACTCTACGTAAGTCAAATCGCCCACTACAACGGTTTCAGGAAGCTTCTCAATCGAGCAATGTTCATTTCCCATCATGTGTTGTTCAAACTATTAGCAATTTGCTATAACTGAGCCAAAGCGTCAAGATTAAGGTTGCCAGATTTGTATATCACAGAGACTGTCATGATAACGTTTAGCGCGCGATGTGAATCACGTAGAGCTTTGTGTTTTCGTGAGCGGGTGGTTTGAATTCACGCATTAAGAATCATTAAATATCTTCGTAAGGAGTTAATTTCGGTAATTTTCGTTGTGTGCATCGTGCTTTACGTAAAATTTTGGTAAAGAAACATGTATCAGAATGCTGAGATTCGTACCTTATCTAGTGGTCCATTGTCCATAAGGCCTCGATAGACGATCAAATTCCCGAACCAATTCCGATCAAAGTAGCATCAAAGTGTCGGGAGTCATCAGTCTTAAACTCATTAATTTGCTTAATTTTAAAATGAAAACTTGGCGGAAATGTTTCATGAGGCAGGAAATGATGAATGGTGGCACTTCATTCTGATCTTACTTTGAACAAAATAGTGCGGCCCGTCAAAATTTGATGGTAGATGGTGACCATCAGTCATCAGCATGTCTAATTTGATCGGAATTTGATCGTCTATCCGGGGCTACATGCTGAATTTGGCAGCTGAATATGGAAGTCAACAGTCATCGCTCAACGGCTGAAATTTTGCAAATTTGAGTTATTTTCATCCAGATTTGTATCAAATCTATTCGAATAGTTCAGAAAAATCCGTCATAAAATACTGATAGAAAGCCTAGCACGGATGATCTGAGACACAGAGGATAGAAATGTGTCTATTGGTAAACCATAGACACAATTTTCGCTTTATTCATGAATAATACAGGGTCCAAAAATGGCGGCGACTTTGGATGGGAGAGAGACCGCTACCGTAAGTACCACCATCATTGGAGAGTGCTTGAGTTAAAGAGAGTTTCCTGAGAAAAAAACAGTAATTGGTTTCGGGGGGTGTTCAAACCCTCTGAACCCTCAATTCCTCCAGGCTCTGCTTTGGAAGTGCGAGAAAGCATGTAATCAAGAAAGTTACCTCATTGAATTTCAACGCAGAACACGAGACAGGTATTGAAAACTTTCACACTTAACTCAGAGGCTAGAAAGTAGCGTTTATCGTCCATATTGAAATTTAGTCGAACAAAATTTCCATTCGTCGAAAAGGATTACGATAGGACCACTATTAAGTCATTGAGAATTAATAAATATGTTCGATTAATTATCGGGTCAAGCCGTGTAAAAAGTGTGCATCTCTCTCCTATGATACCTACACGACATTTAAGAAAAACCAGTTCACGAAGAGAAGTAATACTTACACTATCGTCTCAGCATCAATGGTAAATTTAAAGGTAAACTTATGTACGTTTATGTTTTTTGGTGAATATTTGATTTGGTTGACATAAGAGGTTTTCGATTTCCTCCTTTTCAAGTCAACTTTAAAAATACTAGCGGCCCGCTCTTATGGCCGATATGCGGTCCAACCCTCTATAAATGTTTTGCCCCCTTAGAGGGCTGCCTTGCGACAATAGTAAACCTGCGAATCATGATCCGAAAATTTGAAGACAGCTAGGTACATAAGAGTTTAAAAACCGACTTCGCCAAAAATTCGTGGCAAATCGGCCTGGCAGATCTCTAGATATAACAAGATTTTGATTCCACCTTTTACCAACAAGTTAGTGGCCTTGCTATAGGTGGCAGTGTCTCTTCGGTGTTGGCTGAAATTGTTATGGAATTTTTTGATGATGATTTGCACGCTAACATACCTTTCCCTATTTTGAATTATAAAAGATATGTTGATGACAGTTTTTCTATGGTTTGCAAACAGAATACGGGACTTATTCTTGAATTTTGCAATTCTAGGAATCCTGCCATTCAATTTTCTCTGGAGGAGGAAATTGATAGCAAAATTAATTTTCTTGATCTGTCGATCCATCGTGAGGGTAATTTGGCTGTTTGCCAATGGTACCAGAAGCCAACTTCATCAGGGCGTTATTTAAATTACCTTTCTGTGCAGCCTGAAATTTACAAGAAAAATGTTGTCACCAATTTAGCGCAGCGAATTGTGCGTCTTACCGACCATCAGTTTCTCTCAGAAACTATAAAGATAGGGAAAAGATTGTTGCTTGAAAATTGTTACCCTAGCACTCTTGTTGATCGGGAATTCTCAAAAGTGTTGAGGGAAAAAGGAAGTGGAAAACACCAAAATTATGGATGTAAAAAGGGTCAAATAAAATTTGACAAACTGATTTCTTTGCCATATGTGCCCCTTTTGTCGGAAAGCTTAGCAAATGTTTTAAAAAAGTATGGATTTTCGGTTGTGCATACTAAATATAACGATCTCGGTTTTTTAATGTCCAATTTGAAATCAAAAAGAACTAATGACTTGGTGGCTGGCGTCGTTTACTACGTACAGTGTCAGGATTGTGAAGTCGGGTACGTAGGACAGACATCCCAGGTACTGAAAAAGAGGCTTTCTCAACATCGATATGGGAAAGGGGAGAAGACTGCCTTGCAGCACCACCAAGATGCAGAGGTGCATCGCTTTGACTTCGGGGGGGCTAAAATTTTAGCCTCCGAAAAGCGCGTTATTTTCCGCGTCTTCTCCTCGAAATGATGAATATCTTGAAGCGCAGAAACAAACTTTGTAATTACCGCGCTGATGTCGATGGTCTCTGTGCCTCTTATCACCAGTTTCTCCTCCCAGAGGGAGCTGCTGATTAAATTTCCATCCTTTTTTGTAATCTTTGTCTTGTGTGCTTTGATTTTGCTGCACTGTGCCGAGTCTGTTTACCTGGTAATCAGTCTCGGTCTCGCAATAAGAGCGTAGCGACGGCTCGTTTTTGTTTTTTTATATTTATTTTCCGGTTGAAAATGAAATTGTTATTATTTTGAAACGTTCCGGGTTTTGTTTATTCCTTTTCTTTATTTGCAGCCTTTTCCCCAAATTAAGTTGTTCTTTTATTAAGTGTACTTTGGCTGATTAAGTTGTTTCTCATTCTAGATATAACTATGACAAAAAATTAAAATGTGGGGTACGAGAGAAGTAGTTTGCCGGCCCGTATTTTGCGGTTGAAATTTTAATGAGCTACAAATTATCGAAATATTTAAGTCCTTGCTCTGGCCAGTGGTCCATTAACTCGATTTTGCAGTCACTCCGAGGGTTTTAAAAGCCGCGTGTAAAGTTGATCCATTACAATGAGTGAACTGTCCCATTCAACATGCGCACACCGCTATAATCCATCACAAAAAATACACAAAGCCGTGACAAGGAAAATACCCCATCTTGGCGCTATTAATCTGTCGCCGGAAATAGAGTTGTGAGTGGGAGAGGAATTTTGCACGCATTTGTGAACTTTGTTGTTCGGACAAGTCTCGGAACTTTCACAATGCAAGAAAAATTCTCTGACTTTTCTTCGTTGGTATCTTTCATACTTGTCTCCTTACGTTTCGAGAAGATGCACAGCTAGGTGGTAACAAAAAACCAGATATACATATCGACGGTGAAAGTCGGCAATCACATAACTCGATTTGCGACGTCGCAGACTTCCTGTCATACTTTATTCTTTAAACGGAAAACTTCTCAACGGTAATTCCTTAAAACTGCCGTGATTTTTCTTCTATGCGTGAGGAAAATTCTGCAAAAACTGCAAGGAATCATGTCCATTTGTTCTCCTTCAAAAAAATAACATAGTTGCGGAGATTTTCAGACACCGCAAACGATTTATGTGATTGCCGACTTGCACCGTCGATATAATATTTTACATGCAGTATATGAAGGGTAGTCTTTCATCTTCGTGCTGATTTTTAGAAACAAATACGGAAAATAGCTAGAAATTACCGAAATTCCTAATCGTAGTTTTGATGAATCTAAATATTTTCAACGTTACTGCAGCCTCTTCACTTTGCCAATTGGACCGTGTTGAGCAGAAAAGAACCAAGTCACATCAATCATTGTCAAATTTAATTGGGCTGTTTAATTTTCTCCCTGAAAATAGCTGTGCGGATTTTTGTGCAAATCTTAGTGAATTTTCTGCACAGCACGAAGCAAATTCCTTAAAATTTCCAAAAAAAAATTCGCACGGACGTTCTCTTGTAAAAAATTAAATTGCCCACTTAAATGTGGCATTAGCTTCTTTCTGCTAAACGTGATCCAATTACTTGTCATATTACTGAAAATCTCAATTCTGTTCGCATTAAAGTTTCTCAACAAGACCTTGAGAACAATAAAATTATTCATCATTATAATTACGGTATTCTTTTGAACTCTGCGATTGGCGAAGGAGTTAAATCGCTTCTCATTTTCCAACCACATCAAGAATATTACGCCAGTTACATATGTGTCGTTGAATAGGAATTTGACAACTTTCACATAAACGGATTTTGATCGAACTTTTTTAGACATTGCAGCCTAAAAACAAATTTATAAAGTTTGATCGACATATTCAACCGATTTGTGAGAGTATAGCTGGATTATTCTGTAGCATGTCGACAGGTTCGTGCTCGCATGAATATTATGTAGGCATATTAATTTAATTAGCACCTGGGGTGCTGTCTTATATTTCAAACAAAGCATCGCAGATCAAATTAGTGACCAAATGTTTGCACTCACCCAAGTTAAGGGGGAGGGGGAGGCAGGTAGACTGGAAAATGAAGTCGTTGACCTGCATAAAAACACAAAAAGCCATACACACGGAGAGCCTTGTTATAAAAATTAGGTCGAATGTAATACATATGAAATAGGTTGCATTTTTGGACAAACTTAGTAAGGCGTAGATTTAAGCTTAAGAAATAGCAAATTATCTCCTCCCAAATTTTCGCAGTCAAGAATAAACGTTTTGAAAGTGGAAATAGGCGTTGATTTTAAAATCTAACACTAAAGCAGAGCTGGAATCAGCCGGACTGAATTTCCGGTTGCCTAATTTTCTCTCGAGTTTTCCTTTTTGACAGAGAACCGAACTACTCAAGGCCTTCGTTTTTCAAATTCTTTGCATTATTTATTAATGAAAAGTTGAAGAACAAATGCGTCTCTCCGATCTTCGGCAGTGTTGCAAGCGTAGTTTTTGAGGCTCCACTATAAAACAGACAAACGGAAGCAACACAACATAGAAATAGAGCGAGGTATAGGGCGCGAATTGATGACGGCGCAGCGAAACAACTATTCGTACTTGATGGATGTCCGTGTTGCATACGCAAAATTGAAGGCGCCCTGGCGCAAGGACTGAACTCGCAATTTTCCGCTCTATGCTGCTATTGAGGCGTGCCAATGATATTTGGCTCAAATATCGTAAGTGCAGAAAACTGTAACTATTTTATGCATCTCGTTCCGTCAGAGGCAGAGCCCATTTCCTCCCGCATGGGAAACATTCTGAAAAATAAAATGCGGCGATTTGGCAACAGGCTTAATTGCGAAGCGCGTATCCGGAGCCTCAGTATTGAAATATAGTGCAAGTGTCCGATTAATTCGATCTCGCGGTGGACGTGGTTAGGGAATTCCTCTCATCGTTCGATAATAGAGACGAGCTACGTTAATAATGCATAAATAAAAGCGTGGCGATCGGCCTAAGAGGAAGAGCGGGCGGGCAATTGATATGCGAATGAGGAGGGGTTGGATAGGGTTGGCGGGGGTNGGGGGGGGGGGGGGGGGGGGGGGGGGGGGGGGGGGGGGGGGGGCTTAGAGCCGCGTGAGGGGACTTCCGGGTCTCGTGTGTGTGAGATCACTAATTGTGTTAGAGGCTGCTAATGGCATGCAGAACTCAGAATCGCTTCGTCCGTGCGCAGAATAATTCTCTAACTTTTCCAAGTGGGCAAATAAAGAGGGAAGCCTCTTAGGAAAGAGCAGTGGTGGGACTTTGTAGAATGGAAAAGGGCCAAGGAAAAACGCCGTATGAGCCTTCAGGCGTTGCCAAATTTTCATTGGTAATTCATGAATTTCGGGGAAATTTGAAAATATTTTTCTTCCAATTTTTCAGATAATTTTATTTGCAATTCCACCCAAATTTCTTGAAAATTTCTCGGAAAAATATTCATAATTTTCTTCAAATATGAAAATTTAATCAAAGAAAATTTGGTACCTCTCGAATGCTCATATGGCGTTTTTCCTAGGCACGGCAGAGCTGCACAATCAAAATTGAACGAAACCAGCGCAAAAGAGCTACTTTCGGAGTCGGAAGGAGGAATCACTCCACCCCCCCCCCATTTGAGGTTTTTTGGGTCAATTTTTCTTATTTCAGAAATCTTCCTCCGTCAGGTTTTGCTAGTGTTAGAGTTCAGGGTCATTCTTTGAAAAAGAAAAAAAACCTCATATTTTGATACTGATCAGTAAATTTTTCGCATATCTCCATTCGGCGCGAAAAGGTAACGTTCCTCTTCTCAGTATTATGTTGAAACACGATCAATGAAGGTGATACAGGAGGGGTTTGTAACCCCCTAAAATGAGAAGTACATGAATGTGAAAGATGAACATCGAAACTGAGGTTCAGCCTATCTAAATACATAGAAATGAATTGAAGCCGGTGCTCACAGGTATTTTTATGATCACAGTTCGGGCACCGTATCGTCTCTTGCGAAACAGGAATTTCAGTCAATTTAGTGGCAAATAATTTGCTTGAGAATTGGAAATTTCATCGTGGCGGATAATTAACAGACGTCTTCAAATATTACAAGTGCATGTAAAACATAACATATTGCCTAAAAATTCGCTGTTCCCGTTATTTTTGAGCTGAAAATAGGAGGAGATCCAATCTTTGATATCAAATACTGTCATTCTAATGCGATACGAAATGCAAAGCTGACTCAGAGTTTTGTGATAATGGCAAATTTAAAACGGAGTATTTGCCACGTAGAACATTTTTCAGCCGGAGGATTGGAAAATGACCTTTCCAGTAAGAAAACAATACCGACTGACCACGGTCGTTTCTTCCCACAAGTTCCATTACGTTCCTCGATAGGTCGCAATGACGGCGACCCACTGGATCGGATGACGGCAGCTGTTACCGGAACAATAAGGCAACCGGGATGAGTGCAAAAGCACAGGATTCGCGAGAGGGAAGAAAAGAGACGAAAGCGGAAGGAGACAAGGGTGCGAGGGGGGAGAGAGGTGCGCGGGCGGAGTAATTTTGATTTTAATGAAAGGAGACGCGTTCACACTTGCGCGGTCTGTCGTCAGGGCTCATTTCAAGCCCCGGGTTAAGGGGACCCTGACAGTGCGCTTCGACTGCAAATGCGAAACTCGCTATCTTCATGTGTCATCAATTAGCGACACAAGCAATCCCTTCATTTCATCTTGTTTGCCCCGCATTGTGGCCAAATCTATGGCTCGTCAGCCTGACTGAGCACCAAACGGGTCGTTTGGACCGCGTGAAGCAGAAAGGAACCAAGCCGCATCAGCTATCGCCAAATTTAGTTGGGCAATTTAATTTTTTACATGGAAACGGTTGTGCAGATTTTTGTGCAAATTTCAGTGAATTGTCTGCGCAGTACGAAGCAAAGGCCTTGCAATTTCCGAAGGAATTCGCAGAAACGTTCTCTTGATAAAAGCACACTGAAAAAAATTTTATGCTGTTTTAGCACCTAGGATGTCAAAAAAGTGTCTGGTGATCCTGAGATGCTACCTTAATTTCCCACGCAGTTGAATTTGCGTTCATAGGATGTTAAGTTAACTGTGAGGGCAGTAAAGGCAGCATCTTGGGATCACCAGACACATTTTTGACATCCTAGGTGCTAAAACAGCATATTATTTTTTTCAGTATAAATTGCCGAGTTAAATTTGGCAATGGCTGATGTGGCTTGGTTCCTTTCTGCGCGGTCCATTTAAAACTCAACAAACCCTCCTCCTCCCCTCCTATATGTTTGTAAAGACGTGCTTAATTTTGTTAGAAAAATATTTTTATCAAGATCAGTATTGAAAGTAAGGGGCAAGTCTAAATTTTTCCTACCACGGTCGATTTTCATCAGGAGAATCGAGGGATGTGGAGGAATAGGGTTGGAGGGAACAGAGTGGGAGTAGGGGAAAGTAGACACAGTCGCTCCGGGCTTCAAAATGCCACACTATGCCACCATGGTGGTTTGCGAGATGAGAATGAAGACGATAAAGAAACAGTCGGAAGATCAAAATCAACGAAACGAGAGAGGAAAGATAACAGGGTAATTGGAAGAGGGAGCGGCGAGGATGAACTTGAACTTTGGGGAAAAGAGAATCGCATTGGAAGGAATATTTTAGGGGGGTCGGATATAATGAAGAAGTTGCAAGGGGAGAAAAAGGGTATTGCATTATAAGAGGTCCTCGATCTATCCTACGGATCCTCTGATAGATCCGAGAGTGAAAAAGTGTGGGAACTGCTGTGATAGACTAAGGTGGTTGTAAGCTATATTATTGAGTCCGACCTGACAAAAACGGAAATTTAAAAAAAAAAAAAAAAAAAAAAAAAAAAAAAAAAACTAATAAGTAGGCTTCCTGAAAATGATTAAAAATTACCTTGGGTCCTTTTTTATGCAATAATTCTTCACACATTGATGGTTAAAGTTGGAACACGCGTATCTTCAGTACGACATTCCAAAATATCAGCTTTCGTTATGCTCTTTAAGGAAAAACAAGTTATAATGGTATTTTTTAAAACTCTCCAGAATATTTTGCACAAGACTGAAGAAAATTAGTAAAACTTCAAAGAGATAGCTTTCTTTGGATAAATAAAATATTACAAGAAATCTGCAATGTCGTAAATCTTGGGACCGTTTTTCAAGTTCGGTCATCAATTCGTGACCGAAACGAAGGCACTGGGACTGATGGAGAAAAGGGTCCAATGTTCAGCTGATTTTAAGGAAAAAAATGATTAATAATAACTATTTTTAATGAAAAAATATCCGAGGACGCAGAAAAATTCCATTTTTAGACATACTGTTCACGGAAATAAGAGTGGCAGCCCTGTGAAGCAACTAACTCTATGTTAGTTAGCTTGAGGCTAAGAGATACCGGTGGTTAATTGGACAATTTATCTTCGCTAAGCGCGACATTCTGAGTTTCATGACATAATTTCATTTTTCTTGCAAGTCGTTAAACAAAGGGAAAAGAGGAGAGAATGAAGCGGAGAAATTTAAGAACCATTCCTCTCATGTTCACGAAAGTTACTTTGGCGACGAGGAACAGCCATTTAACCCTGAACTTTTGATGTTGACAGGGTCAATCAATCATTGAAGGGATCTTTGCAACGCGTCCCATGTAAAAACGCTTCATTTTGCGTGTAAAAATATTAACGCGGATCCTGGATTGAAAAAACGGCATTAAACCAGAGTCATCGTCCCAACCATAGTATACATAAAAGTTCCCAGAGAGTTTTGGTAGTTTGTCATTGAATTTTGAATATAGTAGTTTAATGGTGCACATCATGTCCTGTGTTTTGGTTAAAATCTTGTAATTGGTGTTGTTAAGAAAATCGATTTAGGGACATCGCAGAAAGAGGAGTTAATTAGCACTATTTAATTTGAGAAAATCTTTAGAAAACATTTCTAAAATTAGAAACACGGAAGTTTATAAAGGAGAATATGACACGAAAAAATTATGTGCAGTGTTTATCATTTCACAATGTATGGCATATTATGGGTTTGAACGGAATGATTTTTATGTTCATTTTTGCATGTATCGTCCCGTAACATCTTGATTATAAATACCGACTAATTAACCTTATGTTTCTATCTTTCATTGAATTCATGGTTCATTGAAATATCTCGGATCAAACGAATGCATTTACGTCAGTAGTAAGAGGAATTGAACGCTTATACATCATTTTCAAAAAAATGTCGTTTGAGGAAAAACAGTAATATTTTTATTTTTAAATGAAAAATCAACGAAACGAGTCGGCAGATATTTTCTTCATTTTTTTTTTCCTGCAGGTTTTAGTTTTAATTTTCAATGTGTGTTTTTTTAAAAAAAACATGCAAGTGCACGCAGGAAAAAAATCACTCGGTGAGCATCTCCAAAACTGTCATGGCTACGTCACCGCTAATTCCGCAACGCTAACTACGGCACGCGGCGCTTTGATACAACTATTCCTACTTGATGGATGTCCTAATTGCATACGCAAAAAAGAGAAGGCGCTTAGCGCGCTCACAATGCTTACACTCTCAACAGAGGCACTCGTACTCGCGACCACTGCCTATGGATATAAATGTATACATTGAGGCAATGTAAGCGTAGAGATTCAATTAACGGATGAATTTTGTTCGCATGTACATACTGTAAATTACTGATAATCCCTCTGTATTTTCTGTAAAGACATCGATAGCCTAAAATGCTGAATGCCTCTAATCAAATTAATTAACCAACTACGGATTAACATGCTTGTTTACAAATGTTTCGGGTGAGCAATTATCGTTAAGTTGTGTTGGAAAATCGGCATTTGAGTCTTCGGTTAGAAACACTCTCTATTATCCAATACCGTAAGTTGTGAACTATGTTTTGTCACAATAATCGTAAATCGCCACTCTATACGCTTTGTATCAACATGAATAGTGAATTTTGACCTTTTGGACACTGTAGGATTTCCGATTTCACGTTCAAATAATTCATTTGACTGCGTTAGGCAGAAAAAAAAAATCAGGCAAATCTTCGAAAACAATGAGTCATATAAGTGATTTAAAGGATTTTTAGGGGTTCTCAGTCTATCTAAACAAGAAATTCTAATCTGCGAATTCTGCGATAAATTGTTGTTATCCCAAACATGAAATTAAAGTAGTTTTTTTTATTTTTCTTTTTTTTTGTGAAAGAGCAAAATGAGAGTCTCACGGGAGAGGAAACCCTCAATCATCATTGCCTCTTCTTAAACTAATGGGCCTTGGTTCCTCTCTGCTGAAAGGAGTCCAATTAAGACTGCGATTCATCTTTGTCTTTTTAACGAGTCCCTGGCCGGAGCCTCAGCTTCCGTGAAAATTCAACCATTTGTACTTTTGGACTCGAGGAACTTCTCCAAAGCAGCATTTTTGCCGATCAGCCCATTAAAATTAATAACACGTATATTTAAAGGTGAGTCTACAGAATCTGTTTCGGGGATTAGCAACAATACAGATTTTTGTCCCCCAGAATCCGTAATATCGAAATTAATGGGGTCATTGCGTTGGTCACAGAATCGTGTTTTGATGCTTGATTCTTGTAGATTAGCGAAAAATAATGAGTTCAGCCTAGAAAAGCAACTTTCTACGTTAAGGATTAACCGGAAATATAATCAGCGTTTTTGCTGATCAGCCCACTAAAATTAATAACACGTATATTTAAATGTGATTTCACAGAATCTGTTTCTACGATTAGCAACAATACAGATTTTTGATCCCAGAAGCCAAAATCAAAATTAATGGGTCCGTTGCGCTAGACACAGAATCGTATATTGATGCTCGATTCTTGTAGATTAGCTAAAAATAATGAGATCCGTCCAAACAGCATCTTTCTACGTTCAACATTAACCGGAGATATCGCGCTTTGAAAAATTCGGTTTATGACGTCAGCCTCCACAGTAATGACACCCTTGGTTTCCTTCACCTTACTTTCATCGGTCAGGAAGACACACATTTGGACTGGTGACTTGGATGAAAGCAAGGTGGAAGAAACCAATGGTGTCACTATTGCGGTGGATGACGTCACAAACCGAATTTTTCAAAGCAGGATACTTCGGTTAATATATTGAACGTAGCGAGTTGCTGTTTGGATGAATTTCGTTATATTCAGCTGATCTACAAGAATCTAGCATCAAAATACGATTCTGTGATTAGCGCAAATAACCCGCACTCATGCCGTGGAGGGTTGGAAACGTCGAGTATTTTACTGAGCGAGCGGCAACCCTGTAAATGTGACACCTTGCGAGAGCGACGAAGCGCAGCCCTCAATTCTTCGCTCCTCTGACGTAAGGGGGTAACTTTATCCCCACTTGAGCCCTGTCGCTCATATAACTGCATGCTTTCCAAAGCTCACGTGAAAATACAGTTACGCCCTTACATCAGAGGAACGACGGATGCCGCCTCTGCGTCGCGCAAGTGTTGGGAGGGTCGAAAAAACCACTCTATTTTTTCCCATTGTCCACGAATGGAATGGATATAACTTCCCGGCACATTCCGGCAAGTGGATTGCATATCATCTCCACTTCGACCTACTCCCCCGCCTTCCCCCTCCCCTCCCCTCCCGCGCTACGCCAACTCGCGCTCTCCAGTTTTCTCATCTCGCGATTTTAATCCGTCGATAATGCATTTCTCATCATGAGAATAACCTCACCACAGGCATTACGCGACTATCCACCTCGGAGCTGTTGATCGAATGGTGAGGTTTTCAGGGGTGCCATTTCAGCTTGAGCTTGAAAGAAATATCTGCGTGAACAGAGTTAAATCCGTTTCTGGTGAAAATAATTCAGAAGAATTTTAAAAATTTATCAAAATTGATCGAAATAATCCGACTGAGAAATCAGTCAAATTTTTCGGTCATCTTGCACTTCATCGATGATACGATCTATGGACTCGTTAGAGGCAACATCATCAAGAAAGAAACATTTGATCGTGCAATTGAAACTTGACGGTATCTGCACGGGTTGCAGTTAACGATATTTTCTACCCCTCGATTCGTACCGAGTTTCCTAGTGGAAAGCAATCGACTATTCTGACTGGTCACAGAACGATACACGGGCAAGTGCAAATATTTTCCGACATATGTGCGACCGGTCTGGTCGTATGATATGAGGGAGCCCCTGTGCGAACGGAGAAAACTGAAGGTTCCTATCTGATTCTTTCAAAATGTTGGTTTTAACAGCATTTTCGCACTGAAAAACATTCTGGGGGGTGAGAGATGGTTTTTTATATTTTTTGGTCGTCAAGGGCATTGATGAAACTTGAAAAGAAAAGAGAGACGGCTTGAAATTGTCTGCACCCCACCGACATCTCGCCTCTCTCACGTTCAGTTTTTTGTGATGGATTTCATTAGGTATTTTATTTGATTTCCGCACGTGAAAGTCGCTCTACTTATATCCTTCTCTGTAATCTCTTTCTTTAAAAAACGTTTCACTCCCATTGAGTTCAAAACAAAAAAGAAAATATTCGGCCAATATGCTCGTCCTTTCTTTCGTCTATTTTCATTCCATTATCCGCGTACTAAAAACATGAAACTCCTTCTTTCAAAATCCCCTTTCACGAATCAGGCCGACGATTATGACGCAACTTTGAACAAATCCGCTCTCTCTCTCTTTCCCTCTCTCCCTCTCTCTATCTCCCTCCCCTTCTCCCTCTCTCTCCCTCCCTCTCTCTTCAATTTTTTTCCAAACCCAGGTTAAAATATTTCCTGAGAGGATTTTCCTTTGAATGGGATATTATTTACCAACGCATTTCGTCAGTGTCGCTTGGATAAACCTCTCCCTTTTATACTCCAGCGTCACGTAGAGCAGGGGCTTGGATCCTTTCGGTGGAGGTTCTTGCAAATTGGCAACGCTGGGTTTCTTCCGTTTGAATGCACGTAAAAAGATCAATATACATCGAAGGAACCTCAAATACAATTGATTATTTGAAATGAATTTAAATGGAAGAAAAACAGCGTCACCACCCCATGAGAATCGTGACTTGACTCCTTACCTTTCCTCAGGGGATGAGTACAGAGGTGCACCAGAAATTTGGCATTACAGGATTTCCTCCATTCAAACCTATGCTAAATAATCGATTCTTATCGGAGCACCTGGCCCCTCCAAGAATCGATACATTTTCATAGGTTTAAATTGAGGAAAGGCAATGCTGCCAATTTGCTGGATCCGCCAATAACGAGTAATGAGTCAGTGGGTCAGACTCACGTGTCATTGCGGATCACGTTTCATCCTCGAGGTTTACAGATTAAACCTTAATAATGAGATCCGTCCGAACGTCAACTTTCTTCGTCTAATACCTATCAAGTTATCATCCTTTGGAAATATTATCTATGAATCTCACCATCCAACGCAAATGTTCGTACAAACACCCTGGTTTCTTCTCCCTCGGATTCACAATAGTCAAGAGTGCATTTATATTTTCACTGGTTTTTCGTCGTCAAACGAAACAATTCTATCCAAAGTGGTAGAAACTAGGATGTTTTTTTNGGATGTTTTTTTTTTTTGGGGGGGGGGGAGCGATATCTTTGTTAATATTGGGCGCGAGAACTTGGTAGAATAGAACTCATTAGATACTTTTCGCTACTATATTTGTCTTTAATCTGTGATCAACAATACTCAATTCTGTGATTTGCTCAATTGAGCCGCATGCTGCATTTAGTGGGTGTGCATGTTGGTTGGTCGACACAATCTTCCATATGAGCCGATACTGACTGCGCTTATTTTTCTTTCTATAAATTATCTTCCTTAACCAAATGAAATTTCCCTGATAAAATTCGAGTGAATTAAAAACCCCAGCTTTCATTAAAATTGGAATTTTTGGCACGGAAATGTTTATGAAAGGATTAGTATAGATATTTGCCGACAATTCTCAATCAGTAGTCTCCTCTACCTTAAAATTTGGCTCCCTCTGCGGAGCGATGGTTAATGGACCATTGAGCCCATTCTAAAAATAATTTTAATTTATATTCCCTTTACATACCAAGATCCTTCTCTTGAAATCTTACCCGGAAACTATAATAATTATAACCGGATAAATTATCCTCTGAAAATCGAAATCCAATCGGAGATTTTGAAACGCTGCAATGCGTATTTATTCTTGCCACCGAGTGGCAGCCATGTCTCAGCGCACAGTGGATCGAGTCAATTAGAGAGGTCGGATATGAAATTTTTGACAAAAGCTACGAATTTTGATGTTTACTTCGTCTCATTTTAAAGTTCAAGGGGAGCTAAAAGAAGAAAATTTCACGAGGAAACCAATGGAACCACTTTCAGAGCATCAAAGTTTTGTATGAACGGAGTTGCAAGCGTTTAAAGTTTCCAAATTTTGACCGACCTCTCCTATTGACTCGATCCACCGTGCGGCGGCAAGCGGTACGCTCCCCGTAGTTGTTAGAGTGCAAGCTAGGCTATGGGCTATTACTCTCGGATTATCTCGCCTGTTACCATAGCAACCGGAATGTGTCCCCGTAAATTACGAGGTTAGGTTATGTTTGTTCCGGGTCCCAACGGCCTCGTTGTCGGACGTGCACGATTTTTCAGCTCGGTATACTTAGGTGATGAGGAATCGTCAGTAGATTTTTTAAAAGAAACAAGAGGACAAATCCAAAAAGAATATGTTGAAAAAAAGTGCCGACTTACTGAAATGTTGGACACATACTATTTTCATGTCATTCCTATTTGTATTAATTGGTACTTTTTGCTAAATTTGGGAGAAAATATTGATTTTCGAATGTTGGATGTAAATTAATTTTAAAGATTCCGTCCAGTTAACTTGATTTGAAGCTGATATGAGGCATTGCGTCTTTGGAATATATAAAAGTACAAAGTTGACAAAAGGATGGAGTAACTACTCATCATCTCTCTCAGTGGAGAATTGGGAATCAAGAGAAATGTCAGGAGCATGGTCCGATCGGTCAGCAAACGACGATGTGCTGATTTCCTCTATTTCATCATGCATTTTATTAGGTATCAACCTAACGAAAAATGGATTTTTGCATTTTCTTTAAATATCGGCTGGAAAGTTTACGAAAGGCTTAGCCCTACTCCCCCTCACCACTCGTAAGGCTGTTAGAGATCCTTCCCCCCCCCCCCCCTGAGTGCCTTACGTAATTTATGGATGGCCCCCACGAAAAATAATGCAAAACAAAAAGCCATCAAAGTTGACTTAGAACAGAACGAATCACTCATTCATTAAGGACTGCTTTGGGCACAACACAATATTTCGATACAACTAAACCTACTCGGTGGATGTCCGGGTTGCATATATAAGAAACTGTAGGCTCTCTGGGTCCCTTTCCTCGCGCCTCTCCTAGATACCGGAAAATAGTTAAATGCATGCCATCAAAATTCACAACTTGTATATTTCTCGCCTCCACGAAATAAAATACGCGTAGCGTTTATCGGAATCCTCTCCCAAGGACTTCTGAGAGCGCCGCAGCCACTATTACATAACACAAGAGAGAATTATGTAAACACAGTTCTCCATACGACGAAGAGGAGACGCTGGAATTAAATTTCTTATTCTCGTGGAAGGACGACGTGGTGGTTGTAGGCCCTTTAACCCATTTCTCAGTCTCGATTTCCAGTTTTATTATCTTCCTTTGACATTTGCTGCGAGAAAGGGAATTTGGAGCATTTCATTACGCCCCTCTGTTGCTTATTTCCACAACGAAAGCTACTGTAGATCGCGCGAAATTTTTCAATTTGCACCATAAACGTTTTGAATTGCGCGTCGTAAAGCGAAAATTTTTAGTGTTCTGGAGAATTTATTGCCGACCGAGTGAGTCAACCGTGCCATGTTGCCAACAATTCTTCCACTAAAACCACAAACCTATGTCGAATGTGACAAAATACGCGTCTTTTTTGCGGTGTCTCAAAATGTTCACTGAAATATGTTTCTTTTAGATTAAAATCAACAGGTGACTTCGTCTGAATTATCATGGAGATGAACAGTAGGGTGGCCCAAATTTGGCAATGTTGGAATTTTTTTGGTCTTACCCCCTAGAACTGTTCCATTTGATCAAAAAACACTCTCTGCCAAGTTTCAGCCAAATCGGATAATATTAACCCGTGCGGACAGAGCCATCTTTTTTATATGGGATTTTACATTGAAAAACACTTTTTTCCAGAAAAATCCATTTTTCGAAAAATGTGTAATTTCTAGAAAAAATCTGAGGTCATATTCGGCTTTAGCAGGAAAAATTGAGTAGGAAAACATGTATTGGACACTTCAAAAAAAATTTTTACCCCTCGTTAGAGCGGCGAAACAACTGAAACATCTAGAAAACGCTAAAAGAGGGTAAAATGACGGTGATAAATCCTAAATAATTACGTACGTCTGCATCCGAAAACGAGGCTCAACATATGGTAGGTGTTTCATAGGTACTTTTTTACGCTGAGTCCGAAAACGCTATCCGTTTTCCTCTCTTCCATCAGGATTTTCCGGAAAATCGATTTTCTTGGATAAAAAGAGGGTTTTCCGGGGAAAACTCAATTTTCAGGAAATAAACCTCAACATGTGACGGACGTTTCTTATGTGTTTTTTAACGGTGAATTCGAAAATCATAACCGTTTCCCTCTATTCCACCAGTAGTTTTTGAGAAACAAAATTTTTCCCGTAAAAAGGTAATTTTCCAAAATATTTAATAAATTGTCAAATTTACTCAATTTTGCTCACTTTTTCTCCACGTTCCATAAGAATACATACAACACTAACAGGCATAGGTTTTATTCAGGAGTATGCAATTTGTGTTTTTATGTTTTTTTGCGACTGAGTTAAGAAATAACCTTTTTTTATCCTCGAAATTCACAAGTTTTCCAGGGTACCGAGTTTTTCCTGGAAAATTACCTTTTTACGGGAAAAATTTTGTTTCTCAAAAACTACTGGTGGAATAGAGGGAAACGGTTATGATTTTCGAATTCACCGTTAAAAAACACATAAGAAACGTCCGTCACATGTTGAGGTTTATTTCCTGAAAATTGAGTTTTCCCCGGAAAACCCTCTTTTTATCCAAGAAAATCGATTTTCCGGAAAATCCTGATGGAAGAGAGGAAAACGGATAGCGTTTTCGGACTCAGCGTAAAAAAGTACCTATGAAACACCTACCATATGTTGAGCCTCGTTTTCGGATGCAGACGTACGTAATTATTTAGGATTTATCACCGTCATTTTACCCTCTTTTAGCGTTTTCTAGATGTTTCAGTTGTTTCGCCGCTCTAACGAGGGGTAAAAATTTTTTTTGAAGTGTCCAATACATGTTTTCCTACTCAATTTTTCCTGCTAAAGCCGAATATGACCTCAGATTTTTTCTAGAAATTACACATTTTTCGAAAAATGGATTTTTCTGGAAAAAAGTGTTTTTCAATGTAAAATCCCATATAAAAAAGATGGCTCTGTCCGCACGGGTTAATATTATCCGATTTGGCTGAAACTTGGCAGAGAGTGTTTTTTGATCAAATGGAACAGTTCTAGGGGGTAAGACCAAAAAAATTCGCAAAATAAATTTTGCTGTGTATAATTGGGCCACCCTAATGAACAGTACATGCAAATAATATACAAGTAGGTGATGTATTATTTTTGGAATCAATTGGGTTTTCTCCTTCGTATGAAATGAAAGATAATATTTTAGGAAATTCTGTTGCAGACATTTTCCGAGGTTTTGTAGCGCAAATTCAGGTATTCAGAGAGGTTAACTTTGGATCACAAGGTAAAGATATTTAATAAACTTTTAGAATTAATCAACAAAAAAGGCACAATGAAGGCGCGGAGAAAGAGGATGCAGAATTCAATGATATGATATCAAACTATGTGGTACACCAACAGTCCATTACATTGTTCTTATTTATCATCTTAATGGCACGGCGTTGTGAATGTTACTGTTGAAATTTTTATTTTTTCATCGATTTTCCCCCTAACCATTAACCAAACCTAACTTGCAGTTTGCTGCTCAGGTGTGCTAAGAAGTTCGGAGCAAAATTTGATGTTGAATAATTAGCTCGGTACCTAGATCTATAGTTTTTTTTGCAGCAATACATTGGATAATAAAAGAAAGATGTAGGCAGGCGGCTGTATTACCGGTCTAGAGATTCCTTGTCAATAATGGAGCTATATTGGTATACCCTGCATCTCTGCTGCAACGTTTATAACATTTTTGCCATAAATATCTACAAGAAAATGGACCAATATTCTTGCATGAAGTTTTTGGAGAATCTAGATAATATTTAAAGAACAGGCATTTAAGTAAAATTCGTGTAGATCTTTATGATTGAAGAGGTGCTGAATTTTCTCTATCACAAAAAATGACCAGGAAATTAACTCCTCCAGTTTTATCATGAACTTAAAGCTTAATCTAATGAATCCATTGTCACATGTTAGCAGTGCCAATTTACGATCTATGGTCGAAAAGAGAATATAAACTTTGCCCTAGAAACCTATCACATTGACGTGACCAGCCAGTGGCGTGGCGTGAATTGCGATGTATCGATCGTTATGCCATTTAAACCTATGAAAAAAGATCGATTATCAGGGTGTTCGCAGCGAACACCTTAGTAATCGATTCTTTACCATAGCTTCAAATGGCGAGATATCGATAATCGATTATTCACGCCACGCCACTGGTGACCACCTCCAATGGTCCTTAATAAAAAAATTGTGGATGCAGATATTTTAATAAAAATTGTATGCACCGTCGAAAGAATAGCACGCCGGCTCCGCTTAATTGAATATTCCGCTCAGACAATTCCCCGTCTTGAATGTGCGCCAAAGCAGACCTTGTTGACCTATATTATTTATTTTTCGTTATTCATATTCATCACAAAAATAGAAACGTCTATCCAAGATCGTTCCTAATGTTTGCCACAGTTCTTGATCACGTCATTGGGTATGTTCGCCACCAGCCTGAAAACTTTTGGATTCGAACGGGCAAGTGTTAGGAGTCAGCACATGCGCATAGCATAATCGTATGCATCATTGCCTTAAGAATCCGATGTAAACAATTGCGCCTTCATTTTCAAATGTATGCAAAATTGCAACAGGAATATCCATCGATCAGGAATAGCACCTTCTGGGCGCTAACATAGAAAGTGGCTTCAAGTTATACCGACGCAACCCGGACATCCATTGAGCAGAAAAAGTTGCATCCAGACTTACGTTTAAGCAGCGCCATTTTTTGTTGGAGTATGAAACACATACTCGTCCGCTAAGGAGTAATAGCTGCATCTAGGCATATCTGTCATTCCCTCTCACTGGTAAAAAAAACCTCTTGGACCAATGCCGCGGTGCATTGACTTAAGAGTGCAGTTTCTTGTCGCCGGATTCAAGAGTCTTGAACTCTTGTTTCAAGTGGATTTTGCATTGATTCAATTCAAAATCTGCTTGAAACAAGAGTCCAGACTCTTAGATCCGGCGACAAGAAACTGCACTCTTGAACCAAGAGGTTTTTTTTACCAGTGTCCAAAGCAAAAAGAATGACCACAAAAATCTAAGCACGTTACGAAAAGATCAAAAGTACACGCTTCTAATTACTTGTTTAAATAATAAGTGAGCAAAACTCATTGAATTCAAAATTTTGAAAATCTCATTTTTGGCACAGTCGCATGAAGAATATTCTAGAATGATAATGAAATGATCAATATTTATAACCAGCATCTAGACCCGTGGCCTCTTTTCGCTAATATTTGAAGAACACCGACACTGAAGAAATTCGTGTTTTCGAAAGAAAATCCTAAAAATCGCCTTTGAATTTCCTGTATAAAATTCTCAGAGCGAAGATAGGCGAATCGTTTGGCTCCATCGCAGCACGTAGGCTTCAAAATATAATTGCGCGGATGGAGAATCAAAGAAAATAGACCGTCGAAGAGAAGAGGGTGGAGAGGACACGATGTTGACAAAACATTTGTCCTCTCATCGATGTAACGGCGCACAGTGGATCGAGTCAATAGGAGAGTTCGGACAAAATTTGGAAACTTTAAACACTTATAACTCCGTTTATACCAAACTTCGAAGTTCTAAAAGTGGTTCCATTCGTTTCCCCGTACAATTTTCTTTTTAAAGCACTCCTTGAAATTTAAAATGTGATGAAATAAACATCAAAATAGCAGTTTTAGTCTAAACTTTCACGCCCGACCTCTCTAACTGACTTGATCCACTGTGCGGCGGCCGGTTCCGAGGTGACGGTTCTCCACTTGAAAGCGATGGCCCCGCATTGGGAGTCGTTGCAATCGCGTCAAAATAAACGGATCGGAAGCCCATGCCCCTATCATTCGCCCTGCCTTGCCAAAAACCACGAATTTCTCATGATAATCCTCTGCAGATACGCGATTTTAGCTTTACTCGGCGGCACTATGAGTAAGGACGGCAAAATAAATACGCTCTGGAACGCTCCTTTCTAGTTTCTCACTCTCTCTGGCCCAGACTCGACGTTCGTCGGGTATATCTAAGTCGGAATTCGACTTTTGGACCTTTATTTGATGCGCGCAAGTGTTTACAAGATGAAGTCGTCCCGAAAAAAAAAATTTCAAGAAATCTATCCACATGTGAATTAAAATAGTTTGACTTCCTGCCACATCCTCAGTGCCGCGAGGATAAAAAAGAATAATTTTGGTTTTAAATCCCTGGTTATCTTTCCTGTTTTATACAATCCCCAAGAAATCTAATAAATGCAGTTCCAGATTTCTGTCAGTGATCGGTATAAAATGTCACGGATATATCAGAATATTAATGTGGCTACGGTTCCGCTCACCAACCGTGTGATAGACACTGTCAGAAACCCAGTATTGGACTCTAGATTTCCATGAGATCATTAATATTTATCAAACACACATTATATTTTCCTTTAATATATGTTGTTCTTCCATCAATTTAAAATAGAATAATCCATGCAGAGTGTGCAAACATTTCATAATCATGAGTCGAAAAACGCCGACTTCGTATGTCTAAATATTAGAGCCTAACACAGAGCGGAGCGGCGTGCTGCCGGCGCGATACGCGCACTGGCTCCTACAAACCTAAGGGGATACTTCACGCATTGCGCAATGCGTGACGTATCCCCTTAGGTTTGTAGGCGCCTGTGCGCGTTCCGCGCTGGCTGGCCGCCCACCGCTCCTCGAGCAATTATTTCATAACAGAAGTGTTGCACAGCACATGCAAAATTGAAGGCGCCCCAACATATTAAGGGCATGGCATGCTTTAAGAGTACGGAGCTCTCTTCGCAAAATAAGTCAAGATACTACGGCATAAAAAGAGAGTGGTAGTCCAACAAATCACCAAGTCCTAGCATCCGTATTTAATTTCGTTAAACATAATTTTTTTAAGTTCATTTGAGAAAAAAGTGACTCGATTCAGGCAGAAACATTTTTGAGTATGCTGTCAAGAAAATTTTATTTTGAATCAAGAATAAAATCGCTGAATGAAAGCTAGTTTCTGCTTGATGTAACCGACTTTTTTTTTATATAAGCATCTTTTCTTCTTTACACAATCATTATATTCTTTAATAATTCATAGAGATATCATCTTGGCGGTGAATTTCAGCATATTTCTGCTTGAATCAAGTCAATTATTCCTCTGATGAAGCTCATGATCGGAAATTTGAATAGCGCTAGAATTCCTTTTTTCCCATGCTTGTAATTTAGACAACATTTTGCAATTTGTAACTGCTATTTCCTGATAATTTTTGATTCAACACCTGTGCTGCTGTCATGGACGAGCCAGAAAAAGTAGTTCCTTCATGTAAAATATGTTGTTCATATAATACCACAATAGGTTTCTCCGTGGTTATTCTCAACCTATAACCTTTACTATGTAATAATCGTGAATGTCGAATATGGACCGTCCTGTATACATGTGTAAGATGCAGAAAAAGAAGAGGTGAAAATCGAATGCGCCAACTGAAAATGAAATTTCTTTTTGCATCTAAAAACAATTATTACTAGTAAAAGATACCCTATTTCTAGGGAGCCCCAGATTTTTTCGTTATTGTCACTGAATCTGTGCTCCCGAACAATCACAGTCTTTGGTCCTAACAACAGAAACCTTCGCGGCCGTCCATAATTTACGTAAGGCCCTTAGGGGGAGGGGAGATCTCTAACAGCCCCACGGTGTCTTATGAGGGGGAAGAGGGGTAGGGCTGAGCCTTACGTAAGCTTTCCACCCTATATTCAAAGAAAATTCAATAATCCAGTTTTCGTCAGGTTGATAATAAAATGCATCGACTAAATATTTTTTTCGGCACTATCAAGCAATCAACATTTTACCTGCTAAGCTTGAGGTATCCTCACCGCAGTCCGATACACATTATGGAACAGCCTGCCGCCTCAGGGTGAGAATAAAAAAACCAAAAATCAAATAAGAATGAAATTGGACCAGCCACTTAACATACTTCCACCTCTGCGTACTTAACACATGACGCAACCGCAACAAACATTTTCCGCGCTCTTTTTTATGAAGCGTAGCTTTCATCACACGCGAATTGCGCGGTTTACCCTTAAATTAATTCATCCGTGCCCTTCATTCCAGATTTCCACGGAGAGCATCCAAATCATGTTCAATCTCTCATCTCTCGGGAATAAAAAAGGCAACCACGGCTGGTTTGGGGAGGGAAAAAATCAAAAATTCACATCCCTCAGACAACCCTTTGGCCATAGCCTGGATAAAGCTGATTACAATTTTAAAATAGAGGCCCCTCCCTCCGCCTCCGGTTCATCCTCCTCATTTTTCCGCGTGCTCCTTTTTCTCCCTTTTTATAACGGAATTAAACCAAAAGCAGAGCACATAACGAGGACGCGACCGAAAGGAGCGCGGTGAATATTTTAGCGGACACGTCTTTGCCTTCGCTAAGCTTCTCTCGCGGGATGCTCGCCGTAATGTTGTCAGTTGTTGCAGTGGCAATTATTATCGCAAGTTTGAAACACCGCTTTGGTAACGTTGCGTGGTGTCAACGATCATGGTGTCAACAAACCCAAAATCTGATCATGGAGTCAACGATTGTTGACGTCGTGCTCAGGCAGTAAAACGCTAAAATGGGCCCTGAGCATGGTGTCAACAAACAGAAAAATATCTTCCTTATGGGTAAAATTAGAAAATTTAGTGTACAGGAGAGGTTTGGGTCACGTACAGTTAGATTAGGTTAGTTTAGGTCAGGACATGTCGTTTAGATTAGGTAAAGTTAGATAGAGTAAGGTCGGGGAAAGTTAAGGTCTATGAAAGTCGGTTAGGTCTTGTAAAGTAAAGTCGGGTAAAGTCGGGTAAAGTCGGGTAAGGTTAGGTTAGGTTTAGGTTAGGTTAGATTAGATTAGGTTAGGTATTTGAGTAAATAACACAAGAAAAACAAGACTTCAAATTTGAAAGATGTTATAGAGGGAAGTTTTAAGTTTCGTTGACGTCGTGATCGTTGACACCGTGATCATATTTCATAAGAATCAGAATTTTGTATTTTTGGATGATCATGGTGTCAACAAAAACTTAGAAAAACTGTTTGTTAACACCGCAATCGTTGACACCATGCTACGTAATCACTGTTTTTCCTTTATTTAAACCCATTAAAATAGTCGATAATAGATAAGGTAGACGGCCTCGACGAAAATCGATTATTTTACGTGCAGTTGTATAACCGAGCCTCAATACTACCGTGCTAAGGAAGAACGCCGTATGAACATTCGAGAGTTGCCAAATTTCCCTTGATAAAACATGCACTTTTGACAAACACCGTCGAGTTAGGTTCCAACCTAAGAATACAACTATTTTAACTCTGGTGTGTTGCACAGTAACACACGCAATTGAAGGCGTTTTGTATTGGTCCGACCGCGACCTACGGAGAATAGAGTCTGCATGTGTTGACTTGGAGTATAATGTATGCGCTGCATACGTAGAATGCAAAATGATTAATAATTTTCATATATCAGTGTTTTTACATATTTTTCCTTGACATTTTCAGATATTTTAGATTAAATTACGTACAAAATTGCCTGAAAATTTCGGAAAGCAATGTTCTTACTTCATCTTTATCGAAAGAAAGTTGACAACGTCTGAAGGCTCTTGCGGCGTTTTTCCTTAGCACGGCAGAATACTGTTACTTCCGAGGATCGCCTCTGGTTGTTGAGATTAAACCATTTATGTGCGGTATGCATCATAGCAACTGAAACGGCAGAGTTTCGCGTCTATTCTGAAGCAACAAGTTTGTACTACTCTTTATTCTGCGGTCGGAAGGAGTTTACTGGTCCATCAATGAAATGGTTAACCTCGACCTCGATCGAGTGGTGAGGGGGAAGAAAGGGGAAGACGTAGACGCCGACTAGCCTATTCGTCAAACTGCTAAGATAAAAGCACCCCCTCCTCTTACTGATCTCTGTCAACGGTCCTCAGTACTCTTTTCGGCGGCTAAAAGTAAGTGATGCGATTCTCTTGACATGCGGGTACCTCAAGTTGCCTAATTAACGTAATGAAGGAGTGTGTTGGGTGAAATACCATCATGGAGTAAATTGACAAATACAGGGAAATTAGTAAGAACACTGGCCCCGTTTACCAATGTCTTCACGTGCTCTATTTGAAGGATTTTACACTCATATTGACCCAGAGGGGACCGTCAATGAACTATAATGCCGAATTTACGGTTTTTACGGTTGCAAGTTCCGTAATGCAAGCTCTGACAATAACGCAACCCCTCCCGCTTTCCAGAGATGCCCGAAAGTCAATCAAATTGATCTGAGTTTCTGTGTATACCTACTAAAGCAAAAAAAGTTTTGCGATAATAGACTACGGTAAGAGGAAAAAGGAACTGTTTAGTGACTCAGTTAATTTGATAACATGTCTGTCGTGATAGCGAGGAGAGCAGTGAGTACATGTCTGTATGAGCCTTGATTAGCACATGCTTTTGTGTGTCTCGAGGCTCATCCCAGCATCCACTTACTGCTCTCTTCTCGATCAGGGCATGTGTTTGATATTACATACAAAAGAAAATACGGTACGTTGGGAACCCTGCACTGTGTACTCTGCCGTACTAAGAAAGAACGCCGTGAGAACATTCGAGAGTTGCCAAATTTTCCTCGATAAAATGTGTATTTTTTTGGGAGAGTTATACATATAGAAGAATATTTTTCTTTGAAATTTTCAGGAGCTTGAGGTAAAATTGCGAACAAGATTATCTGAAAAAGTGGAAGAAAAATATTCCCAAATTTTCCCCAAAAGTCGTGATTTGCCAAAGGAAATTTGGCAACGCCTGATGGTTCATACGGTTTTTTTCCTTAGCAAGGCAGTACTGCTCACCATCTATGACTGTGTATAGTGGAGACGCGTCATAAGGCGTCTTGTAATCCATGGCCAGTCGTGAGGGCGAAAATGAAAAATGTAATCACTATTTGGACGGATTTCTATCAAACGGAACTATGTGCAATATGACGTGAGTTCTGTTATGCACATATTCTTATGGGTCTCAGGGCTCATGTCTTAATGCACATAGTTCCGTTTGATAGAAATACGTCCATTTCAAAGATCGATTAGAGCCAAACTCCAAAGCCACACCGAGTGTTTTACGTGCATCCGCATTCGAATGAACTTGAAAGCGAATCGTAACAGATGCATACGCTGTTTTGAATGGAGTCAAGAGGAAGCCCTCCACAAAGAGGACTGCTCTATTGAGATTTATTTTTCAAATTAGCGGGCACCAACACGCTAAAGTGGCGCCTTAGGAAGAGAAAGGAGCGCACAAAGCCTTGAGGAGTTGCTCGCGCTGTCACGTAAAGTTCTGCAAAATATCTCCGAGATTATTCCATGTTGATGTAGGAGGCTAGACCCCAGAATAGAAAATGAAATTTCTCGAGCAACAAGGAGTAAACACAGAGGTAAGCTCGGCGTTAGGCGCCGCGAAAGAAACCGGGATGAAACGGAATTGAAGAGCACGGGGAGCGGGAGCGCTCTGCGCTGTAAATCTCCGACCTTGTTCCCTCCAAAAACTGTCTTTTCCTTCCTTCCTATCTCAGCTTTTTTCATACACAAAATCGAGCATTAACTACCTCTCCACTGCCTGCTCTCTCGCTTTTAGCGTCCACAACGCTCTTTAACAAGGGAGGAAAATTACGACGTAGACAGATTGTTTTAAAAAAAAACCATTTTCAATCCCTGTTGAGGTGGTTCGTCAAGCTCAAGTGACGTGATCGAACTGGCATGCGATATATTGCATCGATTCGGTAAAAAATCTCGGCAGATTTTGAATTTTTGGCATACCTAAAAAGGACGATAGCCCCTGCGCATGAGCCTAAAGAACCATTCTAAGCCCAAAAATTGGTAAAATTCAGAGAAATGAAAGCGGAATAGTGTTAGGAAAAAAACCTCGGATTCGATTCAGCTATCGATTTCTGTATCGAGCTTGACGAATCACCTTAATGGGGGGAAAAATACTAAATTGTTTTTTTGACGTCGCAAAGTTCCCTTAATATTTGAACAGTGTTAAGCATAATGGCACCAAGCAACATCAGCTATTGCCAAATTTAACCGGCAATTTGGTTTTTTACGAGGAAACGGTGGTGCGGATTTGTGTGCAAATTTCAGTGAATTTTCTGCATACTGCGAAGCAAACTCCTTAAAATGTTTTAAAACAATTTACCTTGTTATAAATATTATGAGGGTACGGCAGAGACGTTTCACTTAGGAAATTATTATGATAAACATGAATTGTCTCACTTGAAGACTAATTATCAGAGTAAGCACCCAAATAAATAAATAAATGAATAAATACACTGTGTCAAAGAGACCGTATCCCCTTTCCTGTAAAATTTCTGATAAAAAATAATCCAATTAATAGGTTCAAAGTTTTTTAAGGACGTTTTCGAGGTTCCGTATTAATTAATCGAATAATAAAAAACCGGTATATTTGGCAACAGGACCGCTTTCACTCCCAAAATATATTTTCGTCACGTTCCACAAATCCAGGTAAAAATAGGCTCGTGGCGAACTTTAAATCTGTTGTTGCCTCTTTTTCCAGGAATTATCCCCGCACAAAAGGGGGGTTTTATGATCCCGCGTATAAGTGGTCACGCTCCGAAACGGTGAGCGGAAAAAAGTTGGCTCAACTGAAAATATAATGGCGATAAAAACGTATTAATTGCTCGTGCGCTAGTAACGGAAGTGATCGAAAAAACGGAAGTGGAGTGGGTCGTAACGGCCGAGGTGGCTTTCTCAATAAACGTCTTTTCATAGTTTCCGAGACAAAATCAACCAAGCTCAGTTTTATACAGCCTGCGGTAACTTTCATGCTTTCTTCCACTTTGAACTTTCATTCTCTCGTCGTGGTTTCAGTATCCACCGTTAAGAGTCAGGGGACTGTAGCTCAATCTTCGAATTATTACGGGAAAACTTTTAATTTTCTGCTGCGGACAATATGTTGTAAAACATTTAAAGCTTATCGTCTCCTCACCAAAGTTTCAAGGGCCTCAACGTTTCCTTTCCTATATACTTACAAAAGAAGCACTTACTTCGTAAAAGTTGTCACTTAACTTTCCAAGTAATGTGAGGGACAACCCTGTAACCTTTTGTTACTCTGCGATAGATTAAAATGTAGTTTTCCTGTGGTATTAACTGAGTGATGAAAATTTTAAAAGTTATGGCACGAGCAGTGTTGATGGAAAAATTAATATAAATTAGGCGGGGAGACAGAGTCTTAATGGATTAAACATTAGACCGGATAAGAATACTGGCTCTACGAGCGTATTTTGTTACCTGAGAATATCATCCGGAGAAGCTCATTTAAAATTAGCTGTTAGTATATTAGAATATATGACAACGTACCACTGGCGCCGTTTCAAAATCTGATTTTTTTTTTTACTTTTGTTAAAATAAAACAAACGAGAGTAATTGTTCAAAATCTTTACAGAATATATTCTGTGTGGGGTATATGTTCCTATATCATTGGTATTAATTTGTAAATTGTGACGAAAGAGTCTTTCAATTTTTTTATCACCTTCGATAGGTGAATTAAAATTTTCGTGTTCATGAAAAACCTGAAGCTACTACGTCGGTTAAATCATCCACTAGGGGGAAACTTTTAAAATATACGTAACCAGCGTCCGTTTAACGAAACTTTCCCTCATACTCCGTACCTTCAACTTTCGCCCTAAAGCCCTCTAAAATTAGTTCATTTTCTGTTTCAACCCACGGACTCTAGAGCATAAAGACTTCGTAATTTTTGGCGAGCGGAGAGGTAGTATTTACGAAAATGAAAAACGCTAAATTCTCACACATGAGTTGCATCTGTTAATTTTTCACGTGTCCTCCGCGTTCCGCGTGAAATTTTCATGAGGTAGCACGATTTGTGAAACTTAATTTCTAGCCCTCCCCGGTAATCCATTCCAGAGAACATTCATGTACTTACAGGATAAAGCTGTAATTAAAATCGTGTCTGCAACCTCCTTATATGCATATTTCATATTTTAGTATTCCGTATTTCATATTTACAGATATTGTACATTCGAGATTCATTTTCCGCCATTTATGAAGGGGCATTGCACTACTCTAATTTAGCCTCTTTAAGCGAGCCCCCTCCCCCAACCAACGCTTCGTGTAAATTCTCCAACTAGAACAAAACTCAAGGCCACATACGATCTTCCGATGTCACTAATTATCCAGGCATGGTTTTTTTTTTGGCATTGACGATGTATGAAGTGAAGAATCATTAAAATAGGTGACTGCTCCTTATTGAAGGTCCCCAATCGACTAAACATGAGCCAAACCTTTCGCATCCCAATGAATAAGGGACGGAAATTTCTATGAATTCACTACAAGGTGGTTATATGCCTGGATTTTTTTCATCGAAGGACTTATGATAAAAAGTTCCTCCTCATTCAAAAATTTGCAAACTATTACCTACCATTAGATTGGGAAATGTTACCGTTATCAAGAGGATAAAAAATCTTTCTCCTTCCTCCCCGAAAATTATCGAACATTTTTATATAGTCACTATGATCCGATATCGATAGCTCAATTTCGATTTTAGGAGAATTTTGAGCCCTGTTCCTTTTGGTAGAGCACAAAAAACTTTTTTACATTGGTGCCAAATTGACTGCTCAAAAAACTATGTATTCGAAAATTTGCAACGCCGGGAAGATACTTGTTTGTTAAGCTTCGGCATAGCGTTGCGTAGAGGTGAAATAAGGTCGACTCATTAATAAATACAGCAGGAGAGACACGCAAGGGTGCGAGGAGATTAGGTTTCGAAAAAGAAACTGAAGTAACCTTGTTAAAGGCGGACTGGTGAGGTTATGGTGAGGTATGGTCGGTGGGTCGGTCGGTTATAAACTTATGACTACAAGCCTCGTGCAGCAATATAAAGCAGTGAACCGTGAAATGAGCGATCAATGAGCAAGGAATGTAACGAGTTTACCCCCCAACCACCCACCCCCTAGCCCCCTCCCCCTTTTACCCGACCGCAACAGCGTCTCCTGATACCTTTTAGCCGGGAGTGTGTACAATGTGTACACGATGATCCTTTGTTGAGGCGCGCTTACAGAGCTGCCTTCCTGAATTAAAAACCCGTATGGACTTTAGGACGTTAATGAATGAAGTTTTTTGAAGACTCATATACATTTTCCTTTTATAATTTCTCGGAGAATTTTATTCTAGTTTCTTTGTCTTCTAGTTGTGCTCTAGCGGGTGGAAATTTCAATGAAAAAGGTCGACTACTTTTCTCTATAGCAAGTTTTTCATCAGGGAAAATTTGGCAGCGGTCGAATGCTTAGGGTGTTCTGCCTTAGCATGGTAAAGGGAAGCCAGAGCAGCAGAACCGTAGGAGGGAGATCGAGAAACCGCGCAGGCCTTGCATTCCTGACGACCCAGTTTTCAGTGAATTTCCTACCTCATATACGAGTATAAGATTTGATTTTGGGTCGCCTTACATACTAAATACGGGAAATTTATAGGGGTGCGGTATTAGGGGACGGGAAATAGTCTTAAAGGCGTCCTTCGAGAGACGGTGCTGCCACGTCATAACCCTTGTTGTCATGTTGTCATGTTGTCATGTCTTCATGTTGTTATGTTGTCATGTTGATTGATTTTGTCATTTAAATATTTTATTAATACCAGGCTTTATGCCACTAAGCGCCTCCACAAAATTTAAAATCGACGAAGTAACAACCGGGTTGTTAAAACTCTGCGCAACAACAACTAGAGGAACGCTCCATTGCGGCTGTCATTTCAACATGTCACGAGGATGTTACATTAACATGCTTGTATCAACATTCCAACGTTGTCGCGCAGATTTTTAACATCCCAGATCTTAATTCAGCAATTTTTTTCGTGTAACTCCTGTGAGGGTTCCACGTTCTCAAAAGGTCGCTTCGCAAAAGTGTTAGACGTGTGGGTCACCATGCGCAATTTGGAGAAATCGGGCTCATCCAGAGATTTTTACTTGGCTGTAGCCGAGGAATCACGCGAAAGCAGCTTAGTTCTAGAATCGTCGGTAAGCCCTCTTTTCAATATCAGTAAAAACGCCTCCTGGGATACGATGAGTTACTCGCGAAGTCATAGAGTTGGCATAGATCGAAATCCGTTGATACTCAAGATATTTGACACGAATGTAATCAATTGAACAGGAAAGTTCAATTCAGTTCGTTTCATCGATTATGAATTACACGGAGAAATGCCTCAGCAGTAGCAAAAACGATTAATAGAAAACAAAGAAGTTTTTACATCACGTCAAGTGAGAGTGACTTATTGCGCCCCCAGGTCTGTAATTAGCGAGCATGCAATATCTGCACATCCAATTAATAACAAACTGCACACATATTTTTCTTCATTGTTACTTTTAAAGGTAAATCATTAACGGTAGCTGCTATAGTTTTTCGTTTTTTTTTCTTTACGCTATGTTGAAGGCGTAGGAGGTGATACTGACTTTACTGGGCAAAAGTTCGATTGCTAGGTAAACTTAAGAACTTCATACGTCAATAGTTGCAAAGTTTCAAAACTTCCGCGCATTCTAAACTTTTGGAGGAAAGACAAATCAAGCTCTCGGCTTGAAATATTTGCTGGGTAACAATGGCGCAGTGAAGAAAAATTATCGAAAATATCGGGTCTTATAATTGATTTTTTTCTTCTATAAAAAATAAAATATGAGTGGAAATTGTGAACCGTCACGATTGAGACGAGTGGCTTCAGAGTTGGTAGAGCTCTCAAGTTTGTATGATGGCCAGCAGGGATGTTAGTTAAAGAGAGGATAAGCTTCCTCTACTCTCATATACTTGGAAAGTTCCTATTATTCTTAACAGTTGATGTCAGTATTTAAGGTGGTTCTTTTTTTCTTTCTCGCAAATCTTGAATTTTTAAATCAAAAGAAATGACGCTGATAAGCCTAGCCACCGTATTTAGCGCTGGAGTCCTTGTGTCCTGAAATCATTTTTCCGGCAGCTTTTGAGGTTTCTTGCTCATTGCAGCCATCAAGAACTATTGCTTGTGATATTCCTTATTTATTGAAGGTATTGAAATTAGAAAAGATTGGGACAATTTGGATATTGAAGCTTATCATTATCAACTTTTCCACACATGAGATTATTCACAGTAGAAAGAATCTCAAAGACTCCAGGGGCAAATTTTTAAAGACTGCTTTCATTATCAAATAGGGCCAAAAAGAGGTTGTATAAAAAAAATACATTGGAGGCAATTTAGTCCATTTTTTCACCAAGGAAAGGCGTACAGTTGTAAATTACTCGGATGGCATTTTGAACTGTAAAAACAGCGGATTGAGACAATACCAGTTTAATATCAAACCTACATTTCTAACTAACAACTCTTCAAACCATCTTAACTCATGTTTGATCAGATATTGCATTATGGTGCTAAAACGTCCCCAAAACATTCATCTGATCACTAGTATGAATACCTTAATTTTAAGTTTTTTGAACTAAGGTCTCTTTATCTGATGACGGTTACATATTTGCCGACACAGCCATTCATTTAACCCATCAAATTCAAACTGAAATCTAAAAAGTCAATCCGTGGGACGGGAATCCAATCGCAGGGGATGTGTATTTTTCAAGAGAAGTTCGATGATGAAATAAATTTAGCGATGTGAGCTGGGGAAAAACGCCAAAGTAAATATTCTAGAGCAAGCGTTGTTTGATGGTGCATGATGCCTCCGCCACCCCCCTCCCCATTACAATCCCAGTTCGTCTTCCAACTCCGCAACCCATTTCGAATTTAGATGCCGCCCCACAAAAAAGTACTCCCATACCACGCTGAGAAAAAATGCCGTAGGTATGAAACATCTGACGTTGTCAGATTTCTCTGGTTCTAAAGCTGATTTCCTGAAAAGCTTGTAAATATTTCTCCATCAGTTGAGAGTTACTCCATTAGTTGAGTTAAAATGAAGCCTTGAGTTAGGTTCCAACCTAAGAATACAACCATTTTAACTCTGGTGTGTTGAACAGTATCACACGCAATTGAAGGCGTTTTACATTGGTCCGACCGCGACCTACGGAGAGTGGAGTTAAATGAATTGAGGTTTAAATTTTTGTCACGGGCAATAATGGGCATAAAATATGCGAGGTAACTTGAAATACAGCAGTTAACACGTGCACATGCCTTATTTGGTAGAGCAATTTACTTGAGTTAGGTTACAACCTAAGAATACAACTATTTCGACTCTGGTGTGTTGCACAGTATCACACGGAATTGAAGGCGTTTTATATTGACCCGACCGCGACCTACAGAGAATAGCGTCTGCATGTGTTGACTTCAAGTGCTGTTTGCACCGCATGAGTTGGATGTAAAATGATGAGTGATTCTCATATAGTTTTATCCCATGAAGTTGAAATATTCAGTGTGAAATACTCATGATTATCTGTAAAAATATATCTTTTATCGAAGGAAATTTGGCAACATTTGAATGCTCATGCGATGCTCCCCTTTATAGCGCGGTTGTGTTGGGAGAGGAAACGTTTTTACACGTGGCCTACGTCCCGCGACAAACGGTAAGCGGAGACACAATATTGCGGGGTGAAAGGTCAAGAGCTTTTCTGGAAAAACTGTATTACATAAAGTGGGTGCTCTCGAATAAATATTGATATTTGATGAAGGCTCTAAAACACTCTCCCAAGGTCTTAATACGAGAGGTGCACGCGATTTGACGGTAGCTGCCAAATCTTTGGATACATCCCCCGCCCTGGAAGAATAACGCCGTATGAGCCTTTGAATGTTGGCGAACTTTTGCGGACAGAATATTTTTTTAAAAGGAAAGGTAAAAATATATTCTTTAGATTTTCAGATGTTGCTCAAATCGCAAATTATATAGACCGAGTATAACAAAAACGCACCAAGACTAGGTAATCAAGTTTGAAACGAAAAAATAGGTTTGAAGTTTTCTTCAGCCTCTTTCGTTGTACACATTGATTATGATAATTTTTCTTTTTCTTTTTTTTTTCAAAAATGAATTGAGGCTTAAATTTGTGTCACGGGCAATAAAGGTAACTTGAAATATAGCAGTTAATAGGTTGACATGCCTTTTTTGGTAGAGCAATTTACTTGAGTTAGGTTCCAACCTAAGAATACAACTATTTGAACTCTGGTGTGTTGCACAGTATCACGCGCAATTGAAGGCGTTTTGCATTGGTCCGACCGCGACCTACGGAGAGTGGAGTCTCTATGTGTTGACTTTGAGTGCTGTTTGCGCTGCATATGTCGAATGCAAAATGATGAGTAATTTTCACATAAAGTGTTACGAAGGGCCTAAAATTAGCCATGGCATCAATATTTCCCGAAACTGCAAATGGGATAGATATTTTAAGATTTAAAATTACACGAATAGTTATAATAATCACTTTTCCTTGCTTTGTAAATACTACTTTTCCATTCCACCCTAAAACTGAGGGACATTTTGCAACCGCAGAAAATAATTATACGGACTCCGACAGTCCGACACATAAATTCTTGAATAAAATGAGCCATTGCTGACGTTCGAAATTAATTGAAATGTTTGCGTTTTAAACAACAGACTTTAAAACGCTCTTTTATTTGCATCTCCTGATTTATTCAACACAGTAGGGCTTTACTAATCCTCTGCTGACCTTCCTCCTCTTATCTCACTGGCTTAAGGATGATAGTAATCGTTATAATGTTATTCTTTTGTAGAGGCTGTTTGCTAATTTTCACGTGCGACCTGTAAAGGAACATAAACTCCAAAATTTAATAGCATTATATAAGATAGGTTTAATATTTGATATAATTCCTCTATTCTTGAATACCTTAATCAATAATTTAATCTATTAAGCACTACTGAGCTACGTTTATTGTCTTACTGCATTGAGAGTCCAACGGGAGGAATATTTTTTTACCAAGAAAATTGAACACCATACAAAAATACACCTGGTTACAATGTACTTTAACTCTATGATTTATCTTCGGCATGAATATATACTATGCAGTCGAGCAAAAAAATTGTATCAATAAGAGGTTTCTAAAATACTGTACCAAATAAGTCCAAATGACAGCATTCGATGATACAATCGGTTTAAATGCTGGGACAGATTTCTTTTAATCAAAATTGCTAGCTTCCGCCGACCAACTGTTTACTTACTGTCAACCGTATGCTTAAAATTGACGGCAAAGCAGCATGAGCGTAAACTGATGAGTTTCAGAATATAATCCCATATCAATCCGGATATCTATTCCTACGCGCCAACGTGCCACTCTATTCAACTTTGAGGCCCATGATCAAATTTACACAACAGACTCCCCCCCCCCCCCAAAAAAAAAATTAAATAAACAAACGAATAAATAAAAAAATAAAGAAAGAGAAGAGAGCTTCAAAATCATCAAAATTGAAATTTTACACAAACTTATAGGAATGTTTTGTTGAGAGATAAAAAAATATTTATCTCGCTTATTCGGAAGTTAAACTCGCAAAACGGCGAAAAATGAAGCTTTTGTCTTAAAAGTTTCCTCTTAAAAGTTTTCTATGGACTGGCGACGGAATATGAGTAGCTTGGATAGAGCAATAATCGCATGTGTGAGTGTCAGCTAATTTACTCTTTTTGGGACAGTCGCACATTAATTTTAGTGTCCAGTGCGTTGCATACCCGTGCAGTGACCTGCACGCAGGCCGGTTCACCTGCAAAAACTTGCGTAGGCAATGTGAGCGGCTTGGAAGCAGGAATATTTGCTCATGGAAATTGCTGCTCTCATTCAGGAATGTTGGCATCACCCATTCCCGTTTTGAGATTTCTCTCGCGTTGCAATAATTAAGGGAATTCAAAAGTACTTTCAAATTTTACAATAAGGGTATCGGTATTGCTGCTTCTTAATGATGTCTAATATGCGGAAGTGACATTTCTTTAAAAAGAAAAAAAAATTAAAATATAGCCCTTTCAAGTAAACCTCTTCGAAGATAATGCTTCGTAAAGAAAATGAACACTATAAATAATTTTTTCAGCCCCAATTTTAAGTCAAAGGGGCAGTCCTTGTAGAAACATAGATGGAAGGGGTGAATGGGACCTGTTATGGGGGAGGGTGGGAAAGGTTGAGATGGGGTGAAGGAAGAGTCAAAAGTTTGGAAAAATTGGCTGACGTTTTTTGACGAACTGTAAATTTAAACTTGGGTCGTGTTTTGTTCGAGACAACAACATGTTTCCGTTTTTTTTGTTTTTTTACGCGATTCTGAACAACCAATGAGAGAGCAACTTCCAATTTTAGGTTAGACAACAGCGATGCTTTTTCGAACAACATAAAAACGACTTGCTTTGAGCACGTTGCCGTTGTTGTACAACAATGTACTATTACTGTACGGGGTTCCCAAATTTTGCGCGCGAAAATAAGCTCCGCCCCTACAACACAAGACAACTTCGAATAAAATGCAATTATTGCTTGTTTTCACAGCATGTTGCGAGTGTAGCCTCCGAACAAAGTACGACCTCGGTTCCTCTCGAAATTGCAGGAATGTCCCTACTTAACTCCTTTATCCATCATAGCTCGTAAATATAGTTTATTTCTCTCCCGAGGCAGAATTTGCGAGTAGGGATAAGCTAGACTCCGGTCTCGCCATCGATTCGACTTCCTTTCAAGGATACCTGGCAACGCGATTCGACACTTAATCCTGGCGACCACCGGTGATGGACAGAAGCGCGTAATCTACTTTCACATGTCACTTAACTCGGCATCGAGGGAAAATGCCGTATCCGCCCCGGGAGCCCCCGTCCCCTCACCCCCACCCCTCTGCGCCAACCCTTCCGCGGCGGATCCCGCGTAAAAAGAAAACTCAGCATGATACAAATCGATCAGTGTAAAATTAGACGGCTATCGGTTACTCCATCGCCGCAAAAAAGCACGCTGTCGCCGAGGCGAGGCGGGGTGGGGCGGCCCAAACCCGCC
>NW_017547298.1:794107-809271 GCF_001854935.1 Bemisia tabaci | reverse complement strand
GACGCCGCCACCATCCCGCCGCTCCGTTCAGCAAGAGTTGGATTCCCTGATTCCGTCCTTATTATCCTCCTTATTTTCTTTCCCGATATCGGGGCCGAGCGACCGGGATCACATTCGCGCAATTAAATTGCTCCGAAAATACGCAGACCGTTCCGGGGGAGTGTCAGCCACGAGTGCGGCAGCAGGTGCTAAATGTTGACGATTTGAAATTTCACGATTTTTCTTTCTTACTGAGAGCATTTCATAAAATGCCGCAAGATTTTCAGGGGCTGAGTAAGGAACTCGCAATAAATATCAGACTTCTATGAGGAGCTTCGGAACTCAACTCGGGATAATTTCTTTTTTCAAAATTGAATTTTCACCACTTTTAAGATTCCGCGGCCCCCTCTTTGTATTCAAAAAGTTTCTAGGGATGTCATAACATTTTGTATACCTAGAAGAAACCCCTTCCATCCAAAATGACCGCCATGCTCGAGCATTGAGCTTCTTTGGATAATTTTNGGGGGGGGGGGGGGGGATTCCAAACGCACTTATTTTAGTGCTTTACGTTTGACTGAATATTCCGAGATGGATAGAAGAAATGCTCGATACGTCTTAACTTTTTCAATATTGAGTTGATTCAAAGTTTAATATCGAGTTCCGATTTGGACTGTCTTCCAATCGTGGGAGAAATCTTTTGAAGATCGCACAACCCGTCCGACTCCTAGGGGGACCAGGGAGGGGAGCACTCCCCAAAATATCAACATATTACACGGGGACCATCTGGACTGCATTTTGCAATTTGGAACTATAAATTCTGGCTCTTCTGGAAAAACACTTATGTGCACAGGGAAACTAATGACACATACGTTGATTTAAACCGGGCCAGTAATTATAGTTCCAAATTGCAAAATTTAGTCCATCTGTGACACATCAAGTTAAATATGGCGTATCGAGCGTTTTTTCTGCTCATACCAGTTGGCTTAGTGATGTTCTTCCTATAATATTAATAGGATTGTCCGTCAAACATCCACTTGATGAGCCACAAGAACTGCGTGCTCAAAACCTATGGAGCATGAAAATACAACAGAAAGGAGTTACAAATGCAGATGCTAGTAACGATGGAGAGGAGGTCGAAAGGAGGGAAATTGAGGTCAGCTCCCGGCGAGAGAATTTCCCAACTTTAAGTCCAGGGAGCTATTTGAAATAAAACCACAAGTCTCCTGCTAAAGGTATCCAAAGTCGCCCCTGTGTCAATTAGTGGACTGAAAGGGGCCGTGAGTTAAGCCCGAAATTTCCCAGCACTCAATGAAGGAGATTTACGACAGCTGTCGGGAACTTTATGATTCCGATTGTTATCTATTGTTCATTATTGGATGACTTCTGCTCTGGCAAACATAAAGATATTTTAATACTTGTAAACATAGTGGACAACAGTTTGATCATTCTTGAGTCGGCTTTTCATGTTAAAATTTATATTGTTGGTGAGTGATTCAACTTGATCGCGTCATTACACTTATGACAACTAGTCACTGTGTCATGCAACCAATGCAGCCTTTAAAATCTTGCTCGATATCGCGGTCACAAAATCATGGTTCTCGGTTCACGACGTTCATTGGCGGATCCGGCAAATTGGCAACATTGTATTTTCTCCATTTGAACCTATGGAAATGTATCGAATCTTGGAGGGGCCAGGTGCTCTGACAAAAATCGATTATTTAGCATATGTTTAAATGGAGGAAATCCGGTGTTGCCTTATTGCTGGATCCACCTCTGACGACGTTGCAGATTTTCAATCATACTCTACGTTTCGAGGGATGGTTATTGTTGTTGCACATTTAATGTGATTTTTCTAAGCTTTTTTCGAGAAGATTCTTAGAAAATTTTGCTAAATAGGTACCTGAACCTGATTATACTTCCTTATCAGAATGAAGTCAGAGCAGAGATATTGAAACAGTGTGTCGAGATAGTGATTTCGTACACTGAAAAAAAAGTAAAGTTGATTTTTCTGGATGTAAAAAAAAAAGTGCGAGAACTCACAAAATGCTAAATTACCCGCTACGGCAGGTAGTTCTACATCTTAACATTGCTAACGTAACTGCTGTAGCAGTTAATTCAGCATTTTGTAAGTTCTCGCACAATTTTTTTATATCCTGCAGAATTTTAAATCAACTTCACTTTTTCTTCAGTGCAGTTTTATAACGTCGATGTTTATCCGTATTTATCCCATTTGTTACTCCCTTAAGTTTTAGGTTTCACTGCGGTAACGATTAAACTTCAACTACCTTACAATTATTGAAAGTTTCTTTTTGGTGCGTAAGTATAATCATCTGATGACATTGGACGAAATGATTACCTACATTTATGTCACTTTTTTTTTTTTTTTTTTTTTTTTTTTTAGAGATTGATCAAATAATCAAAGCGCCCCAGCGGTCCATTACGGTCCTGCAAAGTGCACTATATTGCATAAAAAAAAAAAAAAAAAAAAAAAAAAAAAAAAAAAATTCAGGCGATCTAGCTGTCTCAGACATAACGCACGACTGCGGTTGTTAGTTCTCCAGAGTCTTTTACGATGCACTTACAATAGTGTTTACCATGAAATCCTCGGAGTCAGAATGAGCCATGTTGCAACGAGGTAGCGTTGCCAATTGGTGCATATTTCCAGAAAAAACATTTCCACAAAGGGACGGCGGAGGTCAACCCCATAATTACTGCCGAAGTCATTTCTGCATTTTGCACCATTTCGCATAGTGATACACGGTGTTATATTGCAACACGACTCATTCTGACTATGAGGATTTCGTGGTAAGCACTATTGTAAAGGCAACGTAGAAAACCCTTGAGAACTAACAGCCGCAGTCGTACGTTATGTCTGAGAAAGTCAGAGCGCCTGCAATTTTTTTGTATGCAATACGCACATCTCGAGAGTACAAATAGTTGCAACCAGACCTAGCCGCTTTAAAGGCTGGCGCACCCTCAATTTTTGCCGCTTGTGATAGCACAATATGTCGCTTATTGCATTCATACGTTGTCGTTGCACGAAGACAGGGAGGTTTGAATATTTAATCAAATTGAAAAAAAGAAATGAATGAAATAATACTAGGTATATAAATAAAACGAGGACTATTCATGCGGCAATTACTCGCCTGGCTTTATCGGCAATTACGCTCTTTACCCTCTTCCGAGTCTTCTCATTCAATTTACTTGGAAATGTGTAAAAATCGTATGCTATTAATTATTTACCATCCTCCGTCGTTGGCAGCGTTGCCAAGCGGTAAAATTTGCGGGACCGCAAAAATGAGCGAAAACAATGACCTTTCCTGATCATCGCTGTTTGAAGGTGACAAGTTATTCTTGGCTTTAAAAATTCCCTGACTTTTCAGATATTTTGAACATGAGAATTCATGACTTTTCCGTGTTTGTTTGGTATGGTTCCTATTGAAAACTCTATTCACAAATAATTATCAGCGCGAAGCATCTTGAACGTGAAAAATGCAACGTTTTTGCCGGAGGAAATAATTTCTGCAGCGAAATTCCCTTTACTTTCCCCGCGACTTATCAGGGTTGGGCAAAATTCCTTATGAGGATGCGTTGTGCTGCAGCGCAAACAGAAAATCGGTGGTAAAACTGCAGAAATGCGTTTTTCGGTTTGCGGCATCGCAGACTTCTTTCCATACTTCATAATCTACATGGAAAGCTACTAGACGACAGTTTTTGACATTTTCAGTGATTTTTATTCTCTTAATGAGAAATATTCTGTAAAAACTTTAGGATATGATGTTGATTCGGTTTCTTTTTAAAAAATAAAATAGTGGCGGAGATTTCGAAACAAAGCAAACCGAGATACGCATTTTTGCAGTTTCGCTATCGAAAGTAAGCATAAAGCTTGAATACCGCTACATTCTCTTGCGCTAAATACTGATTTAGGAATGAAGTTATCAGTATCTTTTCTCGAGATTCTCCGACGGATCGAACCCAAATGCAAACAAAGTTCAATGAAAAAGTCGGAGAAAAAAATTCACAGGTTTTTCAAAAACTCATTGCTGCACTGGAAAAAAACACATTGGATCTAGAGTTCAGACTCTTACAAACATCCACAAGAAAAAATACACTTGATTCAATCAGATTTAAGCTTAAACCAAGAACCAAGCCTCTTAATTTGAGCGGATTTCCTTTTGTTTTAAGCTTAAATCTGATTGAATCAAGAGTCCTTTTTCTTGTCAATGTTTTCAAGAGTCTGGACTCTAGATCCAATGTGTTTTTTTCTTCCCGTGCGTTTCAAATCGAATTCGACGAGGTCTGAGAGCATATACGTCGTTTCTCTTCACTGAGGTAATAAAAAAACAACAACAACCACGCAACGGTGGCTTCAAGTAAATTAGATTTAATTACTGTTGCAAACTAATCTCGTTTCTCTTCGCTCATCCTAGGTCCTCTTTGAAGTCCTGGTTTTGTCTCGCAACTGACTTCCTAAGATTGTCCGGAGAGTAAAGCACCGCTGCCGCCCCCTCCCTTCCCACCGTGTCAGAACACCCGAAAGCTGAAACCGCGGAATCCTTGGATTGCGCCCCCCACCCCGACCCGCCCTCTGCTCCCCCTCGCTACTCCTGAGGGTGGCATTTGTTATCCCCTTTTCAGAAGAAACGAAGACGTGTCCATGGTCCTTCCGGCTGTTTGGTGGTCGCTATCGTCAGTGATAGAGAGTTGAAAACATTTTACTTTGATAACCTTCTTTAAGCCACAAGAGCACAGAAGGAAAGAGGGGAGGAAGGAAAAATTAAGAAGAAATAAAAAGAGGGAGTTCAACGGAGAAAAGAACATTCTTTAGATGAAATGTTCTCACAATGATAAAAAAAAATGGAATTTGTATTCCCTCTGAGGAGGCTTCTTTCTCTCTTGATGAAATAATATCATACACTGGAAAAAAACACATTGGATCTAGAGTCCAGACTCTTGATGAAAACATTGACAAGAAAAAATACTCTTGATTCAATCAAATTTTTGCTTGAATCAAAACGAAATCTGCTTAAATTAAGAGGCTTGGTTCTTGATTTAAGCTAGATTCTGAGTGAATCAATAGTGCTTTTTTTGTCGATGTTTTTAAGAGTCTGGACTCTAGATCAAATGTGTTTTTTTTTTTCCAGTGTAGGGAAAAAAGTTTCAATTCTTTCAATTTTTAATCAAAAGATTATAAAAAGAGAGCCCTCAAAAAGATTTTAAAAATCGACGCAGGTACATGTCAATGATGAAATTTAAAAAAAAAAAAAAAAAAAAAAAAAAAAAAAACTCACTCCCCGGTTCGCAACATTGCAGATTTTCAGTCGTATTTTTATAGCGTCGGCATCGGTAGGACGTCGATCATCTGGATTAAATTTTTCAGGAAGGAACCACTATCTCTGGCTCTTCCATAAAATCACTTTTCTGCGTAGGAAAACCAATGGCACATATGTCGTTTCTAAATTGAGCCATAAAAAAGTGGTTCCTCATTGCAAAATGTGGTTCATCTGTAATCATCGTTATGTATTTAATCATTTCTACCGTCCCGAAGAAATTCTCTGAAAACATCATACAAAAATTGAATAAGATCGGAGATTTGAGACGTCGCGATCGAGACACATGGTTCCCCAGTTTCACTCTCGATGTGCAAGATTAAAAGTCTACCGGTCTTTTGATTTTCAAATAAATGCCTCAACGGATCCAGAACTTGGCAGGAGTCGGAGAATCGTTCGGCCTTTTTTCTAGCTCGCCGCTTTGTGTCTGCCTCTGTCCTCTCGAATCTCGAAGTCTGCCAAATGGTCCGCAACACGTGGGCTCACTGGCTTCTGCCCAGATTAGTAACATAAAAGTAGATTAATGTATTGTAAATGCGCCGCGAATACCACTATTGCGGCTTCGGGGAAACCGCTTTTGCCTGTTCCGCTAAATGAAGGCGAATCCGTCCGTAATCGCTCTTCAATAACTTACGCTGCAGCGGCCAATTGTTAAACGTTTCCGTCTGTTTTCGAACCATAATAACGCATGCATAATTAAGCTTCGGAGGCAGCGATGATACGGCTAAGTTCCTGTGTTTCAGAATTTCGCTTAATTTAGAATTTTTATTTGTCCCTTCGTGACGAATTTATAACCTTGGCTGTATGATAATGCGTTACGTATTACACTTGAATACTTCTTTATTAGTTCGAACTACAAAACCACCCTTCTATAGAGAGCTGAATATTGATTTCGATTACTATTGAACATTCCTTTTCGTTTGTAATGTTTGGATTTATGTTATGCCCTCCGTTTCATGTGTCTTGATGATTTCTGACCGTGGAAGACATTCAACGGAATGTAATGAAGAAGCCCTGTGCCGAGCTTTAAACCTTTGTCTTTTTGCTGTGAATTGGGATGGATGGAATCACTGTCAAAACTCACTTTTATTTATAATATTGAAATATTTTACGTGATAGTATAGAGTGATAACATGGTGATATAGACTAAATTGAAATTACGAGCTGCACTCGTTCTAGATTAAGATCTTGTTTCAATAAACAGAGAGAATCAACGAACGACACATATTGCACTCGATAGGGCATAATTTTCATACTAAATTGAATTTTCTTGTCGTGAACACGAGAAAAACTCATCTTTCAATCATTCAACTAAAAATTTTGACCTCAAAAATATTCTTCATAGGAATTATTTGGATTGCATGTTGAACAGCTTTTCACGCGCAGAACTTTTCTTTTTCCAGAAAGTGGTTTCTTACCTCTTGATATTGCTCAATTTAGACGTAAGAAGCAATTCTGTGTCTGAAAGCGCCATGTAGGTAACTTTCAAACTTCAGAGCCTCCCTTCTCATAAATGTGTTAAAGAGGGGTTGGTCTCCCCTTAATTAGATTTGGCATCAGCTCGAGACCTCGTCAGAATTCTCGCCCATTCATCTATTATCCATGGTCGCTTGCTGTTGGGTTTGCGGTTATTTTTTTATTTATTTGTTTTTTATTTTTTTTATCAATTGTTCATTCAAACCATTTTTAATTTCTCATATATTGAATATCTGTGAATTCGGGCGTTCTTGTATCATCGACCAATCCCTTAATTTCGTTTCATGAGACGCTAAATAATCATCAAACTTGAAAACCTCCTCGCTCACATAAGCGCATAAGTGTACTTATGTATGAGGGACTCCTGTTTTGTCACATTTGGCCCAAATTCAAGACTTAGTCTCACCAACGTGATGTATTCCTCGCACTAGCTTGATATAGGTTTCTCTTTTTAGAACATATATTCATTTTTCGAATTTGAGTCTACCCAGCTCATGTTATGTGAACTGTCTGGGCACCACCCCCTCCCCCCCCCCCCCCCCCCCAAGTTCTATAATCTCTGCACAAAAATTATTTTGCAACACTATTTACCAAGTCTGGCGGTATTATTTGCTCATTGAATGGAAACGACCCGTTTTGAAAAGAGGTATAATGAATCTAATTATACATTGATAGAAAAAAATCTAAATTAGAGTTGTTTATTTTTCTTCGCGTGAGTACCAACAGATATTCAAGACAACTTCACACTACTGCTAAATCCAGTTTCAGGCTCAATAGAGCTCGTATGCTTACGATCAACAGTTTCTCCTTATGAATCCAAAATTCTAGTCAATCTGATCAGTGAATATATGCGACGGCGCCTGAAGGGGCGCTATTAATGAGAGACAGCCATAACTAAACATTATCAGCATTAATTTCTCTCTCGTTTGATCATTTCAACAGGAAACTTAGCGACAATTCGCATTAAAAAATTATGAGAGTATCTTTAACGATGATCTATGGTAACTCCGCGATAAATTTCAAAGTATCAAATTTGATGGTTTTTGGTTAAAAAACAAAACGTACGACGAAATTAGGTTAACTAAAATGCTGATTCTAGTTAAATTCCGAGTCATTTCGCAGATTTTAGATTTTTTACTGCTTTGATTATTCCACTAGATCGCACAGCGAGGAAACGTGGGGTACGAGGCGACGCCTTTTTTAAAATTTCCGAAAAAATAGCACGCATTCATTTTCTCCGGGGGTGGAATTGCGCCACTTGCCCTTTCACCCAGCTCAGTGATGCAAGAACGGGTTAGGTTAGGGTAGGTTTACAGGTAGGTTCAAGTTGGATTACCTGCTAGGCAAGTCGGGGGGCTGGCGGATATCCGGGCACTCACTACCGCTACGATCTACGGAAACAAACACTACTTAACAAAGCGGCGCGCGACCGGGGCGCTGCAGCTAACTAAAACTAAATAACAAAAGCCATCGATTCCTTCTTTATCACATATTTGGGCGAAGAGGCGCGCGAGGGTGCCAGGGCCGCGAGACGAACGCAAACTGACCGAGAGCGGACTCAAAACTCGGTTCATCCCCAGTTGGAGGTCGGGTGCCCGCCCCCGCCGCCAGAGCGCGGTAGGCGACCCGCAGCACTCGGCTGCGCGGCTTGCATGGCGCCGACCGCAGGCGCCGAGTCCCGAAGTTAGTCAGGGCGTTTGGAATCGATTCTGCCGTGCTAAGGAAGAACGCCGTATGAGCCTTCAGGCGTTGCCAAACTTCCTGTGACAAATCACTAATTTTCAGGAAAGTTTGTTAATATTTTTCTTCAAATTTCTCAGCTAATTTTGTTCAGATTACGGCCTAAATTTTCTGAAAATTTTAAGGAAAAATATTCAAAAGTCTCCTCACAAATAAAAATTTCTTCTGAGGAAATTTGGCAACTCTCGAATGTTCATACGGCGTTCTTCCTCAGCTCGGCAGGATTGTTGTCGATTGTTGAATGGATATCGAATGCCCTTGATCGATATATAGCATTGTGAAGATAGGGAGCTATCGATCGAACTCATTCGATAACGATTCGACAATTGAGCCGCTGCGACTCCCTCGCGTGATTCCTCTATCGTTCGCAGGGCGAGCGCGAGCCTCCCGCCGACAGAGCGTGGTAGTTGACCTGCAAAACCTCGGCTGTGCGGGTTGTATGCGGCGCCGATCGCAGGCACCACGGGCGCTTGGGGCTATTTCCGTTGAGAGGAATGGAGATGCTTTTCATTGTTCGCGAGATGTTAGTCTTCCCTCTTTCCGACTATAGAGCATCGTTAATCTCGCAGTCTCCTTATTATTTTTGCCCTCGTCCTGGGCGAAAATTCTGATCAGATTAACCTCACGATATTTAATTTTAAAATACTCGAACGGCAAGATTCCATGGTTGGGGGTGCGATCAACCATAGACTATACAAAAAAAAATATTTTTGAATTACTTAATAAGCCGTGGCCGAGAGATTGGAGTGAGGCAACGCCTGAGTGTATCGAGTTGAAAATGTCAGAAATTTTGACTTACTGCAGGGGTTTTTTGTTTCAAACATTATGAACGTATGATCTTTCAAATTTACTCGAACGGCAAGATTCCATGGTTGGGGTGCGATCAACCATAGACTATACAAAAAAAATATTTTTGAATTACTTAATAAGCCGTCGCTGAGAGATTAGAGTGAGGCAACGCCTGAGTGTATCAAGTTGAAAATGTCAGAAATTTTGACTTAAAGGGGTTTTTTGTTTCAAACATTATGAACGTGATCTTTCAAATTAATTGCACCATTAAACTCATGTAAAATTTCAGTCCTGATTTCAATTCCAGCAGATACCGGCGATACGGGCAGGCCACAGGTGTGGAGGGGGAGGCTCCTATTTGAAGAGAAAAAAGTTAGGGTCAGTGCCTTCTCTCATATTCTGGGAGATCGCGATCATTGTGGTGTCCCACTTTATGAGGAACAAATTTTTGAAAATCGACAGAACTTTTCCTGCTTATCTCAAAACTCGTCGTCGGCTTAACCGTAGCTGGGGCGTTCTACTTCAGTAAAGCTCTAAAAGTGGCGATATGCCGAAATAATGTCTCATTCCAAAATTAGGCAGACAAAGTTTTCCCAATGCAATAATGCCCCCTGCGGGCAGATTGCTGAATCGTTATCGAATGATCCATATCGATAAATCCCTATCTTCACAATGGTGTATATCGATCAAGATCATTCGATTCAGATTCAACAATCGACCCGCTGATTCCCAAGAACGTTATCTTAAAATGTAGCATCAGAGGATATTTACCGGAAACACTTAACATTTCTGGTTGTATCAGCTGATCGCCGGAAAACTCTCTGATTGCGCGTGCAAGTTACAGCGTCAAGTATGAATATGTACAATGAGAAAAAAGCATGGTTTGAGTGATAGTAATTTGGACACATTTATGCTAAAAGGGACTATGCGCATAGGGATTGCATGTAACATAGTTTCTTTTAGCATAAATACGTCCATTTGAGAATGGTAATCACCAACGGACTCTATATGGTCGCAATCGCAAAGACCTTAATTCTAATCGGATTCCCCCAAAAGTATGGTTAGTGTTACCAGATGTCTAGTTAAATTTTGTGACATATCACAACAATTTTACCCACGAAGCTGCACACGGGACCTCTTATTTGTACATGTGGTACTGGACTATTTACCCTACAGTGTCACTGTGTCAAAAATCAAGTAGACTAACACCAGAATTCACCTTTCTTCTGGTAAAAATCGCCATATTCTCTTTTCAGTGCACCGGAAGTATTCAGCGTTTCTGGTCCCATCACCTGATCGCCGGAAACACTCTCTAATTGCGTGCGAAAATATGCAGCGTCAAGTAAATATTTATCGGAAATTCTAAATATTTTTTTTAAATATTCACTAGGCGAAGTATACCTTCCCACGCAGTCAAATGGCGTTTTTGGGAATCAGCTGATGTAATCGGACTTGCTGAATATTTTCGGTAACTAATGGTTTGACGTTGTAATTTTCGCGCAGAATCAGGGAGTGTTTCCGGCGATCAGCTGATGCAACCAGAGATGTTAAGTATTTCCGATCGATATTAGCTTGACGCTTTTTTTGGGGACATCATGTTTTTAAAGATCAAGAGGTACTCGGTACTCTTGCATTGACAAAGCTTTGTCTGCCTCATTCTGAAATGAGACATTTTCCCGATATTTTTGCCACTTTTAGAGCCCTACTGCAATAGAACGCGCTAGCTCCTGTCAAACCGACAATGGATTTCAAAATCAGGGAGAACAATTTCGTCGATTTTTAAAAAAATATCTGATTGGAAGTGGGACACCAATATTTCGGCGATATCTGGGACTGCTATCAATGTAGCCCCTTAAAAATGTTGAGAAGTCCTAAAAGTAGTTCCTGTTAACTCATGGGTATACTCCCAAAATTTCAAGTCTCTGTTTCAATTTGTTAATAAGTTCAGGAAGGGGCGCGGGACTTTTGGATCACCCTGTATCAAGAATATTGGGCCATAATCACTTCTTTCGGGACTTTTGGATCACCCTGTATCAAGAATATTAGGCCATAATCACTTCTCTCGGAACTTTTGGATCACTCTCTATCAAGAATATTGGGCCATAGTCATTTCACAACAAAACAAAACTCCTATTGAAAAATTCCAAACATCTAAATAATTGCTTGACAAGTTTGTCATGAATCCCAGGACCTCCTCTAAATGTAGATAAGAAAAGCTTCTAAGCAACTTCTTGATAAACCCTTTATTAGTTTGTGATCGCAACATCGGTAGAAGTAAGAGGTTGAATAAATTGAAGAGCTTGGATAAATAGTGAAAGGTCGGAGAGGAGTCTCGGACGGTCTGTGTGCACTTCGCGCCTTCATTTGCACAATTATGCAAAGAGCGTTACTTTATTCCTCTCTTCGTTTCCCCGAGTTTCTCAAAGTGCAAGCTCTCTCGTCTTATACCTCTTGCTCCGAGAATCGATAAAAAAAAATGAGGAGAAATAAAGCCACTGATTCGTGGAGTTATCTCCAAATATATTTTCTATGAAAATCATTTTTTTCATCCATACAGCACAGCGAGTTGTGTCGCATTCACAGCAGATTTTCTAGGGCACAGAAACAGGGTCGGACTGGCCATAAGGCCAATCTGCCATTTGCAGATACGCCCCCCTGACGCATCGAAGACGCGCCCCTCTGTCACTTATAGCAAAATAAGATGAGAGAAAAAATTATGACCGAGAAAAAATGCGGGAAATTCATAAATGAACGGGAGAAGAGAAAGTGAGAGTAAAGAAAGGTCCTCGTGCGCATGATATAAAGTGGTGAATGGATGTCCTGGAACTGGAAATGGAGACGCTTTATCACCCCCCCCCCTTCCTCGTCCGCCATGTGTCACTCTCTCAGAAGAGGTAGTACAGTCAATTTTTAGATGTGCGCCCTTTTGATCGCTCGAGAGATCTCTATCATTTTTTTTTCTTTTCAAAATGATAATTGATTAGGGCACATCCTATTTTCGGCTGTGTTGCTCACGTAGCCCTTGAAGCACCACTACAAATGAGACAAACGAAACAAACACAATATGAAAATAGAGCAAATGGAAAGACGGCGCCAGGATACAACTATTCGTGGTTGATGGATGTCTGTGTTGCATCTACAAAATTGAAGGCGCGACGGCGCGAGTTGTGAATTCGCGATGTTCCGCAGCTCCGCTTTATGCTGCCAATAAGGTGTTGCGAAAAAAGTTAAGAAAATAGGCTCGATTATTACGGCTCTCCTATCTACGGCTGTGTTGCTCATACAGCCTTCAAATCACCGCTAAGAATATAAATAAGACAAACTGAAAGAAACACAGTATGGAAATGGAGCTAAGTAAAAGGAGACGCATTGATGACGACGCAGAGATACAACTATTCGTACATGATGGATGTCCGTGTTGCATCTGCAAAATTGAAGGCGCGATGGCGCTGTATGCGTGAACTCGCAATGCTCCGTTCTGTGCTGCCAGTGAGGTGTCGCTCGGATTCGAGAGAAAAATTTAAAAGGCCCAATTAGGTCTCGACTCTGTTGTACCTCAATTTTTTCTTCTTTTTTAAAGAGGTTTGATTCTTTTTCTTAATGCACAAATATATACAGACCTACATCTACGGCTCGTATGTATCGCGGCCCTATTCACAACTCAACTCACGTGGCACATTTTTCAAAGAAGTCTCCTGTCAATTTGACCGGGCCTCAGCATCTACGGGTTAATGAAAATATCATTAAAATATGGCTGCACCTCATTCGCCAAAAACTCTGGATTCAAGAAGGGGGTCAAAAGAAGCCATTCACAATCACTCAGTGAATTTTAATAAATATCACTCTACGCATCTTCAGCCGGTTAAGATTCTACGCCCTGAGATGTGAGCCCTTCCGACCCTGTCATGAACAAAGTTTTACACGTCTACGTAGTCCTCGTCGGGAAGGCTATTTAAATGTTTCCAAACAGAGGTTTAAATTTGGAATGCCCGAAACGGTGATGATTTTCATCGTAAAAAAGCATCCGATTTTCCATTAGCGCGTATTCTCTCTCGAAGAAAATTTGTCTGCATAAAATTGGGGGGGGGGTATTGAGTACTACGCGTGCTATACTATTTGACTTGTCAGGTTTTCTGATCCACATGTAACCGTTCGTCGCTAGGAAAAGTACATCAGTCTACGGAAGCTCAACATATTCACCTATAAGCTTTTTCCGTCGAGAGGAGTCAAGAAACCGAATTTTCGGACGGAAGGCGCACGCCAGCACCCCCTCAAGAATAGATTTTCAAGGGTTTTATTTCGTTTTCGTACTGAGACAGCGCGTGTAAGATGAGAAACTGCGAAATTCCCAAATGAGGGGATCGGAGGACGAGGCTCATAAGTGCAGTATTTTAGAAAAAAGAGATATTCACGTACTCAACTAAAACTAGTTTGAAGTTATATTCGGTGAAAAATTTACAACTATATGTAAAATCCAACTTGAGCATCAAAAAGTGAAGTTAAACTTCCTCTCTGCCATATGGCTCCATGTAATTTTGAAACTTTAAACACGTTTTTATTGAAATAGCAAAATCTGCACTTATTGCCTTTTCTTCCAAGCCCCGCAATTATGTCGGTTGTATAATCAAAGAGCCTCGCCAAAAAGTGGTGTTTTTTAGCCCCTTTTTGTTTACCCGAGTTGATCAACCGCACGGTGCTCAAATGAAAGCTTATGGTAAGGCAAACTTCCTGGAAAAGTTTCAACTTGAAGTGAAACCTCGTTTAGGCTGTACAGCGTTGCCAATTTTCCATTTTTATGTGCAAAAATTGAGGAATTCTGGATCACCATGGTTCAACAGACTAATACACCCGAGTTGGTCAACGAGACAAGGCTCAATTTTCCATTTATTTGTCCTAAAATCAAGGAATTCGGGACTAATAGTCCAGTGCATCATAATTAAACAGACTAGTGCATCGGTCCACGAGCTGAATACTACCCTGAGATCGAATAGAAGCGCAGCTGAAGGCCATCGTGAACTTTTCGAAGCAGTGTTGCCAATATATTATTAATTTTTTTAACATAAAATTATGGTATTTTCGAGATTTTTGGCGGAAAACGTACCTTCATGGACTATAACTTTGATGAGTATGGGCTAAACATTACGACTCGATAGTAAATGAACGCTACAGACGGAGGAAATTGAATTCCGAACGCAATGTTGCGTTCCGTGTGCGTTGGTTTCTCCGTCTGTAGCGTTCATTCACTATCGAGTCGTAATGTTTAGCCCATACTCATCAAAGTTATAGCCCATGAAGGTACGTCTTCCGCCAAAAATCTCGAAAATACCCTAAATTTATGTTAAAAAAATTAATAATAAATTGGCAACACTGCTTCGAAAAGTTCACGATGGCCTTTTAAGGGGTTTTCTTTTTTTGATCGGTAGATCTGCCTAAATCCACCGATGGAAATCCATCGGCCGCCATTTTGGTACGAAATTGCCCGCGATCAGTCGGGAGTTTAAGAACACACTTTCCACCAATGTAAACAAATGGATTTCTTCCTCTCATCAAACCTTTACCGCAATGATACTGCAATAGTGCAAATATATACTCAATGTACCAGCATTAACTCCTTTTTTGCTACAAATAAAGTACGGGGGAAAATTTCACTAAAAATATTACATAATTCAATACATAGGCGACAATGACGATCCAAGCAGAATCATCAGACTCAGCGACGGCGGGAGGCGCGAAATACTCACGATTTCTCGTTTGTTTGCTTGTTTTTGGCCTGAGATCTGGCTGAAGTAAGGTTAGGTTGTCCACCGGTGGAGCTGTGATCGGAGAAATGACCGATCACTCCGATCACTG
>NW_017547298.1:704773-793508 GCF_001854935.1 Bemisia tabaci | reverse complement strand
ACCCTTTTTACGTATGGATTTACGAGAGGTTAAATTTAATTAAAGTAATCGTGATTAAAACTCTGGACTTTTTTTACTTTAATACTGTGCATTTGAGAAGAATGTATTATGGAACTCGCCCCTTAGGTTCGAATCTGCCGCGAAATTACAATCCAAACATGCGACGTGCGCGCGCAGCAGAGCCTCACTTTTGGGCGCCTCATCCCTCCCGTGTGTGGCACCCCTCCGATCACTGATCGGTGGTACCAAATCCACCGGTCGTACTTCCACCGGTCGTGACGTCAGCACCGACGGATCAATTAACGAACACAGTTTGGTGATCGGCGGTACCACCGATCAAAAAAAGAAAACCCCTTTAGTTGCGCTTCTATTCGATCTCAGTGTAGTATTCAGCTCGTGGACCGATGCACTAGTCTGTTTAATTATGATGCACTGGACTATTAGTCCCGAATTCCTTGATTTTAGCACATAAAAATGGAAAATTGGCAACGCTGTACAGCCTAAACGAGGTTTCACTTCAAGTTGAAACTTTTCCAGGAAGTTTGCCTTACCATAAGCTTTCGTTTGAGCCTTGTCCCGTTGACCAACTCGGGTGTACTAATCTGTTGAACCATGATGATCCAGAATTCCTCGATATTACCTCATGAAAATGGAAAATTGGCAACGCTGTACAGCCTAAACGAGGTTTCACTTCAAGTTGAAACTTTTCCAGGAAGTTTGCCTTACCATAAGCTTTCGTTTGAGCCTTGTCCCGTTGACCAACTCGCGTGTACCTACTAGTCTGTTGAACCCTGATGATTCAGTATTCCTTGAGTATAGCGCATAAAAATGGAAAATTGGCAACGCTGTACAGCCTAAACGATGGGTCACTCCAAGTTGATACTTTGCATGGAAGTTTGCCTTACCATAGGCTTTCATTTGAGCACTGTCCGGTTGATCAACTCGGGTATACAAAAAAAGGGGCTAAACTTGGCGAGGCTCTTTCATCATTGCACGGTCTGCGGAGCTTCGATCGTCTTTTGCTCATACGATCTGGCAACGCTTACTACAAAATACTACGCATAGTACTACGATGCGTACGATGGCGAATCCTTAGTCTCTCATTGGTCCATTCTGTTTGGAATAGCTCATTCATGAATTGCATGGTTAAGTTTGTAAACAAAAGCAAACAAAGCATGATTATTTGCTTGATTTATTCAGCGCAGATTTCTATGTAGGTTTCAGGAATAACGTATTCAGCATGATGTAGAGTTTGTTTAAAGTAGGTATGTACATATCTTCATTTTGATTTCAGCAAATATGTGAAGACGAAAAAATAACTGAATGTACCACGTGTTTTCGCGTCGTCTATCACCTGGAACAATTGAATCAACATTCCCTCCTCTGTTGAAGGTCATTTCATTTTAAAATACATTTGAAAATGATGAAAAGTACTTACACGGCATTTTACTCCCTCTCTTTCACCTAACTTTCACCTTATCACCTTGTTTGCTTTCCACTCTTTCCACTAGCTTTTCACTTTTCACTGCTTTTCACGTTGATCAACCAAACATTTTGGTTTGGTTTGATTTTGGTCTTACTTGACGACATCACTGCTCAATGTAAATGTAAACAAACGTAACCATGTGAACTAACCAAACTTTCTCTGCGCCCCTGCCCGGAAGACATCTCTTGAGTTTGTGTTAAAATTATTTTGAGTAATCTTTCTAAAATCCTGTGCGTTCAAACGAATACAAATTTGATCAAATACTTCTAAGGAATCGAAACAATATCTCACTCCAAATAAGGTTTCATAAATGTTTAAATTGAAGTTCTTCATTCTAAGAGTAGCTTGTGATCACCTAACATCAATCTCTTTTTCTACTAATCCCAATTAATTATTCAGATCCTGTAGCCGCAATTCCTCTTCAAAATGCCTCCAAGTGACGATACAACAGAAACCCATGTGAATAAATTTTTGAATTCCCTTACGGATCAGAACAAGTTTGTGCGTAAGTCAGTGCTCTCAGAAATGTGTGAAATGGTATGCTCCTCCACTCTCAGTGCTGATACTCTAGAAAATCTCTCAGGACAGATACTAAAATCAGTTATTAGATGTTTCAATGACTCAGCTGAAGTTTGCCGTGAAAAATCTGTTTTGCTCGCAGAGGCGCTGATAAAACAATCTCCTGTGAACGAGAAGTACCTCATGGTGATTATCCCAACTTTACATCAGCGCCTTGGAGACGAAAAGGTATTATATTATTTAGATTCCTTTAAATCACTCCAAAAGCACCAAAGGAGCCTCTTGCTGAGGTATCGTTACTTGTCATGTGTGGTGTGACCCCAAGCCTTGCCATTTCAATGTTGTAAGTCGGCAACCACATAACCCGGTTTGCGATGTTGGAGATGTCCTGCCATACTTTATTTCTTAAACGAAAACTACTCAACAGCAATTCTTCAAAACTACCGTGATTTTTTTTCTCTGTGCAAAGACAATTCTACTTTAACTTCAAGGAATGATTTCAATTTGTTCTCCTTTAAAAAATAACATACCTAAGTAGAGGCGGAGATTTTCAGACACTGCAAACGAGATATGTAATTGCGGACGTACGTCGTTATTTTGCTATGTCATCATGCAGATTATTGATATGAACATTTACAGAGTTTTATTGAATTTATTACCTCCCCTTTTGCTCAGACTTATTGTTTGGTTTTCTTTTTCCATCAGTGCTGTAGAACTATTTTAACACGTTTCTTTAAAATCAACTGGCGATAATATGGTTAAAATTGTGTGCCACAAGATTCATAAGACATTTGCTGGTGTCTTAAGTAGGTGCTTAAATATTTTTTCTGCTTTCTTGGATCAACTATCTAAGATAAATTTTGATCAGTAAAGCGATGGGAAGAAATTATGTGTACGTTTAAACTGAAGTCTAGAATATAGTTTGAAAATTTGCAAAGTGATATCATACTATGGTTACTCTCACTGTAGATGCAGAAACTCTCCTGCTCAATTTCTTTTTTGTTAATTTTAGGGCAGAATAAACCTGAAAGAGGCAAATGACATTTCAAATAAAAACAGACTTATAAATTCAATTATATTTTTACATTTTTACAGTCGCCTGGTTGCTCGTTGCTCGCTAGATCAAGCATCAAGTGTTATAATAGATAGGTAGTCATTATATTTAGTAAATCTGTCTCATTGCGGCAAAACAAGTGAATGTTATCATTTAGTGATCAAGCTTTAACCTTAGAATTTTTGGAAGAATTTGGGAAAAGTTTGCTTGGGCACTGAATGAAGCTTTTCGCTATCACTCGAGAGAGCTGTATTGGATTTTCTTGTATCAACAAAACTTACTCAATTCACTTGTAATGATTCTTGCAGGTTGCTGAAAATTCAGAAGAAGTGCGGTTACTTGAGATAAACTTTCTGCGGCTGATAGTTTCGAAATATGGACTCCATCTTCCAGCTTATCTGAGTGATATAATTGATATTTTATGCAAGTCCATCATTGACCCATATCCTGAGGTTAAAATTGCTAGTTGTGCGTGCGCCTCAGAGTTATCCATGGTCATTCCGGCACATTTTCACATGCAGTCGGAATCATTGATCTCTCCTCTCACACAGACTTTGGGACATCGCCAGTCAAAAGTGAGAATAAGTGCCATAAATGCGATAGGTAAGTTTTTGTTAATTTTTTTTGTATTCAATGGTAAAGTTTCTGGTGCAAACTTTAACCAAATACAGCAGTTTCTTTTTTCAACCCAGCCCATGTGCGCTCGGCAGCTTTCAGTGTCAGTTTTACCTATGATTGTATGATTCAATTAAAAAGTTTATTTTTTATTTTATTGTAAGTAAATTATAAATCAACAGTGTAAGTTGGCAATCACATAACTTGGTTTGCAACGCCGCAGACTTCCCGTCACACTTTATTTTTTAAACAGAAAACCACTCAATGGCAATTCTTTAAAACTGTCATGATTTTTCTTCACTGTACAAACTAAATTCCGCAAAAACTTCAAGGAATGATGTCAATTTTTTCTCCTTTAAAAAAGTAACATAGAGGCGGAGATTTTCAGACACCGCAAATGAGATATGTGGAACTTCTGATTTCAGAGGTATTGGTTCATTTAACATTAATATTATCTTCTTTTTTTGGTAATTTTTAGAACATCTATCCTAGGACTTCTTTCGACTTTAATCAAGTAATTAATGTTTCTTTTTCAGGTTTAGTCGTGAAGAATGGAAATAACAGGAGTGTTGAAGTCGTAGCAGGTCCTCTAGCAGAAAGGTTATTTGATCAATCACCTGGTGTCAGGAAAGCAGTCACACTTGTTGTAGGAGACTGGTTGCTGAATTTGCGGGATAGATACTCATATTTCAGATTTTTAATACCCCTGATTTTAACATCGTAAGTAATTTAAGACATTTTTTGCATGCTGTTTATTTGGGGGCCTGTTAGTTTTCTTGGAATGAGGATGGGGGAAGCACAGAAAAATCAAATGCAATGTGTGTCCTACCGATTCATTTCAAGAAATGTATAGCCTGGGGTTTTTGGAACAGGTGGAAACTTGATAAAATTACGTCAGGTCAGGTCCCTTGCTTTTGAAAAATCTCTTTAACTTTGGACTTGATTGCTGTAGTCTTGAACTAACCCCGGGGGGGGGGGGGGGGGGTGCACGAATATTGGCGCTTGCTTGACTAAGAAGCCCTGCTCAAAATCAGGCTCTTGTTTTCAAGGAGAAATGAGTAAGTAAGTGGGAACAATGCAGCGTCCTGTCTTCATCTGTCCTGTCCTTTCCTGTGTTCACCTTATTCACCTGTCTTTTATTTAATCATTCATTAACTAAATAGACACATCTATCCAGAAGATGTATTTTTGCCATGATCTATCTCTGTAAATAGACTTATTTTGCTTAAATGCTTCCAATTCTGTCTTTGACCTTTTTCTTTTTTTTGGTTTCACAGACTTTCAGATGAAATTCCCGAACATCAAATTGAAGCAGCAATGTTATGGGATAAGATAGGCCAACAATATTTCACAGAAAATGAAAAAGAGCTTCAAGAAAAATTGGACTATCTACCAGCAAAACCGGATCACTATCCACAAAAATGTATGCATAACAAACCTTTTATTTTTAGTCCCACTTTTATCTTTATTCCTTCATGTTTAACCATTCATCTTTAGACTTAATTTTTAAAAAAATGTATTCATAGTTTAATTTTTATTTTCAATTAGATTGACCATAATACATTTACATAATACATTCTCATTTCTCTTTGGTAGTGATAAGTTGATGGTTGGTGTAGAAGAAATAAAGGACTATGCTCAGAACACCAAGAAATTCGGCACAAGGATAAATTCCGACATTATTTGATATGATATAATTATGCTTTTTTTAATGAAAGTTCTGGGACTGATGCTATGTGTGTGTGGATGCTGCATCGCACACTCTCATTTTCTGGAGGAATTTGATCTTTTTATCTGTCTTATCTTCCCGGCCTGCGAGGAAACAATAGATCACCTTGACCACCACTAAGATGTTACAATATTTTCAGTAGATATTGCATGCAGAAGTGCCGAAATATTCACTTTTCAGCCTCTTTTTTCTCGAGGTCAGCTCCTAGAAAGTTCGATTTTAAAAGCCCATTCTGTTCGGGAGGCAACAAAGAAATTCATATTCCCCCTTCATTCAATGTCAAAGCTATAATCTTCTCAAAAGGTTACGTACCTAGCCAGAGATTGAATGATCTTGAAAAGGCAAACAAAGGATTTATTTCCCGTGCACTGCCAAAAATTTCTCATCTTCACCCTTCTAAAATTCCGAAACTACAAATGAACATTGCAGCTGCATTGTTTGCTCTTTCTATGTCTGTCAAAAGTTCATAATTGTGTATTTCTCTATACCCCAAGTGAGCTTTTTTTGGCATTGATATACCTACAAAAAAAATCAAGTTCTTTTAAACGTTTCTTTCTTTAATTTCTCTTATTATAGTGGAAAGGCCGCATTTAGGGTGTAGAGTTCTGGTTCAACGCGAGATGTCAAAATTCATCCCAGCAATAGCAAAAGAACTTGAAGATTGGGTGAGTTTTTATCTTCCTGTAGATAAAGTGCTCTATCATATCTATATATTTTAAAGTTACATATCGAGAAAGTCTAGCAAAAACAGTATGTACTCATGTAACGTAAACATAATAAAAATATCAGTTTGCAAGAGCAAATGCCTAACGAATGCCTAAAGAGGCAACTTTTATTGAAGAGAAAGTCTAACTGAGGGCATTATAATGGTTTATCAATTGTTTTTTTGTCTCTTTGAGGACAAATCCCGGTGACATATTTCACTTTGTAATTGATGTTATCTTGTGTTGTCCTATATCGATGGTGAAACTACCATACCACGTATCTCGGAAAACTCGATTTTTCAGGAGAGCAAAAAAACTGTCTGCGTTCCTTATTTTTGATAATTAAAAGGTAATAATTCTTGGAGATAGAGATGATAAGATGCTTTTCACCACACCTTGAGCATTTTTGAAAATAGTCGCAACCGTGATGAAATACGGAGGAAAAACCGAGTTATGTGTTTTGCGAAGTAGGAATTGACACTATTACATCGAGATATGTGAATTTTGAATTGAGGTATTGAGCCTCTTGTTTGAAGATTTTGATCGATTTAAGGCTTAGCGAATAGTCATTTTGAACAGTGTACTTCTACTCATGCACTGAAAGCTTCTGTTGATCCTACAACTGGACCAATCATCGTATCTTTATTAATTACAATACTATTAAACGGCATGACAGACTCAGAATCGTTGCATAGCATAAAATTGAAAGACTGATACGACCCGTACCGCAAGAAGTAGGATACTACTACTACTACTACTTCATACTTTCTTGAATACCTTAACACTTCTAATAAAGAAGGTGAATTTCCTTTCCCGGTGGATGAGTCGCCTTCTAATAAAAGCGTATCAACGGTGAAACTACCAGACCACGTATCTTGTTTGCGGTGTTTAAAATTCAATGCTCCCATTTTATTTTTGCGCAAATGAAAACCAGCCAATATATCATTCCTTGAAGTATTCACAGATTCTTCGTCACTCAAAGAAGAAAAATCACAGAAGATTTCAAGAATTGATGTTGAGAGGTTTTCATTTAAAAAATATAGTATGACAGGGCGTCTGCGACGTTGCAAACCGAGATACGGGGTCCGGTAGTTTCACTGCGGCACAGTGGATCGAGATAGTAGGAGAGGTCAGACAAAATTTGGACTTTAAACGCTTATAACTCCGTTTATACCAAAATTTTAAGATCTATAAGTGGTTTCATTGGTTTCCGCGTAAAATTTTCTTCTAAAATCACCCGTTGAGATTTAAAATGTGAGAAAATAAACATCAAAATTTGCAGTTTTGGTCAAAAATTTAATATCCGACCTCTCTTATTGACTCGATCCACTCTGCGCCGACATGCTTTGCCATGCATTCAGGATGTTCCCGAAACGTACCCAATGCCGTGTGATGTCAAGAGGGTACGAAACACGACCACCATTCTTTATCCGTCTCGGTACTTCGTACTGTAGAGCGCGCCGTGTGTACGCAATAACTTCCCGCCGGCGCGAGATACGCGAGATATGTGAATTGCGAATTAGCGCTGAGATATGTGATATTTGAACTACGGTTTTGGATAACTTCCTGATTTTATTCGACAAAAATATTTTGGTGGCAGATAAAGGACATCTCCTACAACTCATTTATGCAGCTAACTCAAAACCGACAAAAATCGAGATACGTGGTATGGTAGTTTCACCATCGATATTCTCTTTTTTTGCAGGTTGATGATGTGAAAGTGAAGTCTGCTCAGTTACTAGCTGTTGTACTTCTACATGGAGAACATTCAATAACCATGCATCTAGAAAAAATACTTCCTACAATGTACCGAGCAATCATTGATACCGATACAAGAGTATCCGAAAATGTAAAGTTTCATAATATGCCTCTATTTTTCCTCTAATTCAACTCTTGGGATTCGACTTCCTGATTTTTAAAAACTTATTTAAAAGTATAATGTTTATTTAGCAAAAAATTAAAACAACTTCTGCCTAAGTTTTGCATGTCAAACTAGGCGAAAACAAATGTTACTCAGGCTGTCCCAAAATTTTTTATTGTTCCACTATTTGTCTCAATCAAAAAAGCCAGTAAGTAAATTGCGGGTTTCAGGTCTCTCTAGATCAGCTCACTACCTACAAAATGAGCCCTTGTTGAGCACAATTTGTTAAGAATTGACCGAGATACTGCGTTTTTTAGAGACATGTTGGGCGGCCCCCAACCAGAGTTTAAGATATTTTTCTAGAAAAAAAACTAAGTTTACAATCCTTCTGCCCCTCTGCTACAGTCTGGAACTCGCGAATTGTGATGTGGACTTTTCTTTGTGTATGAAAGCTGAAGGATAGTATTTTCAAAAATTGAGAAGAAGCACAGAATTTTTAGATGAGGAGCATCAAAGTGTGTAAACTACTTATTCTTTCATTTCTTTTAAGACACATATCTGTTGTTAAAACTTTTTTTGTTTTTTCCCCCTAAAAAAGTCCTAAAATCTGGCAGGGACAGGCTCAGCATGTCACCGAAAAAATTGGTCACTTTTTACCAAAATTTTATTGACAAGGGCTCAGCGATGGCTTTTGGTTCACACGATGGACCCATGCAACTTTTGACACAGCCTGTGTATATAGGAAGTCAAAAATTTATCTTTGACATCAACTGTTGTTTTACACAAACTATTGTCTGCAGTTTAAACTTTCTGAAAGAAGGCAGACCTTTTTCTGCCGTAAAAACTGTTTCAATGAAATAATGTATAATGAATAAAAAATGAGTAACTATCCATTTAATGTTTTAAAAAATAAACTTTTTATACCAATAGATTCAAATTTAGAAAGAACCTTTAATGGAACATATACCTCTTACCTCAAGAAAATTCTCCCTCAAAGAAATTTAAAATTTGCTGTATTTCTAGTGGAATTGAATGGACCATCCTATCTCAGCACATTTAAATTGGTACTCTAGCGAATTTTGCAGCATCACTGTATGAAAACAATCAGTGAGCCAAGGAACCAGAAAAAATTGACAGAATCGGAACCTGCAAAACTCATCGCTATTTTTCAGTATTTTCTCTTAAAATTGATTTTTTAAAAGGAAAATATTAATGACTTTATAAGAATGTTTATATTTCCCTGGTAGTCCAGGTCCAGAGATGGACTGATGAAAGTTTGAAGTACTTATATTTAGAATCCCATTTTTACTAAGAGGAACTCAAATTTTTTGTTTCCCTCAGTCCTGTGTCCACTTTCCACTTTAGACCTTTAGATTGGCTGGCAATCTTTCAATTTTTAGGCATATTATAATGTTACTTTTCTCTGTTTCAGGTTGATAGAGCAGCTAAAACAATGGGCTATTTTGTGCCACCTGAAACTTACTGTAAATTAGTCTTACCTCTTCTTGAAGAAAGCCATCATGCAGGCCATTTACGCCTATTAGCTTCTTTAATTTCAACTTCGCCGAAAGATTCATTGATACCTTTAATAGAGGAGGTCACCAATTTACTATCAAGTAGCAACGTGTGTCACAGCAGGGAGGTAATGAAGAGGAATGTAGTCAATTATATTCCCCGAATAAAAGTTAACCTTTAAAAGAATAATCCTTCAAACACCAAACTTTTATTTGTACAATTGCAAGATTATGAAAAAGGGAAGTAAAAAAAAAAAAAAAAAAATGGCACTTGTAAAAAAAGGATAGTAACTTGGTTGCCATTTTGACGGATTTGAGCTGTAGCTCTTCCAGTAATCAGCCCTTTGAAAGAATTACTCTCTCATCTAATTCATCAGGTTCTGCATCATATTACAATCATTCTTATCCTATTACCGATGGCTAAGTCGAAAAATGCATATCTCAAATTGCGATGTTGTAAGTCTCTGCCAGTGTTGTCTTATTTATGACAGGGTATGTAATTTGATTATCTTGTGTGTGTGGTGTTATTATTATTGAAAAGATTTTGAGTGCTCATAACGTTTATTTAAATTTTGTTTGTTTCATTGTGATTTTTCTAATTATTATAAATATCAATTTTAATTTTGGTTTCTGTTCGTTTGTATAGAAATTTTCTGTAAATTTTCGTTACTCATTCTAAAAAAATTTCACAAAACTACAAGTAAACATTTTGGCTGATTTTTCTTGAAGCATATAAAACATAATCAGAGATTTTTGAACAGTGAAATTGAGGTATGCATTTTCCGCATTTTACCATCGATATCATGCTTAATTTAAAAAATATAGCTATGAACCAGGGAGGTGAAAAAAAAGAGCTCAGATTAGCCACTTAAATTGATTCCTCTTAACTATCATTTTCGTCCATCCTTTTCTGGAAGTTACGAGGAATTTTTTTTGGAATTGTTGCATTTGGAATGGAATGAGTAGAGCCAACATTTATACTACTGAAACATAAGAAGGATCTTCCTGAAAGTTTTGCATCAATCCATTGTATGAACTAGCAAATAAAACTAGCAAGTTACGATTTAAGGTATTCTTTACATCAACTTTTGACCAGCAAAGTGAGTAATTGTTGTGCTTATTTTGTCAAAAATCAACAAAGATTAATAGTTTTTTGTAGACTTGCTGTGCAGTCCACTATCTCTGGGCTCATTATACACACCTTGCAACCTGCAACTTTTTTGCTTCTTTTATTGGCTCATACAGTGGACCGATGCAAAACTTTTGGGACAACTTTCGTATTTTTGCATTCCCATTTTTTATACATTCCCTTTTGGTTTTAAAATCGAACATTCATCACTTTCCCTCTTTTTTTCTCATTCCAGGCTTTATATCAATTCTACCTCTTGGAGGCATGCAGATCCATTTTAAATGTCTGCGAAAAAAATTGCAGCGTTATTTCAAGACAGCTATTTGTTGCAATTTTATCAGTTCTAGGCCTTGCTGCAAATGAAGAAATTAGAGAGGAAGCTTTAGGTATACAAAATCTCATTTATACTCATTTTTGTTTCCAATCTTATCTTACTTCCTGCCATGGTAGTGTTTTCCTAAGAAGTTTATTTATTTATTCTAAATGAATTCTATAAAAGCCAAACACTTTGCATATCAGAAGGCTAAGGCTTTGTCTTAGTTTTTCGAAAGTGTTTGCATGCCCTCTTTTAAAATAATCTGTAAATCCTATCGTTTTAATGTCTCATCAGCAATGATTGGGCATTGACACTCTGGAAAAAAAAACATTCTTCTGTTCCTTAAAAGAGCAAAGGAGTTGTCCATAAAATATCTAACGCTCAAAGAGGGAGGTGGGTCGAGGAGAGCGTCACATCATTTTGTTTTCACAATTTGGAAGATAGGGACTTACATCACAAAAGCGTTCTGAAGAGTTGAGGGGGGCCGTATTTCATGGACGGCCCCAAACCACGAAAAACTCCATCTTGTATGGTATCTAATGGTTTTTAAATGTTTTTAGGCTCAACAAAGAAACACATCACCTCTTGTTTTCAATAGTAGGCACAGCCCTGATGGTTTTCTTTTTGTCATTAGTATACCTGTGAAAAGTTCAGTCTATGCTGGACTTTTTTCTTCTTACCATATTCCCCTGAAAAGTTCTTTTTAAAAAGAATACCTTCTTTTTGTTCCTATAGAATTGCTCAATTCACTAAGCGAAATTTGTGGATTTGATAATGTAGCAGCCTTATACAAACAACACATTGAGTGTGTTTTGGAATCACTGAAAACCTCAGTCGAGTCACTCTCCATTCAATGTCCTCAACGGTTCATCTTTGAAGCTATTCTCATTCATGCGGGTATGTATCTAACTTCCACATCTATTTTCTTTCTTGATTGAAATCTTAAATAAGCATCCACTGCTCTCCTTCAATACTTTTAGTCATGACTGTCTCTGAAGTGTGACTTTCCCCTTTATTTATGTTTATTGCATGGAGCTAAAACCATATTTATCTAATTCTTAAAAGAAAGTAATGATAAAAAACATTAACTTCCAAGAAAATATTAGAAAAAAATCGGCAAAATTTTTCAAGTGATCGTGTTTACTTAAAAATAAAATCAAAATTTTATGTATGATCTCTTGGGATCATTTCTCTAGGATTGCAATAACAATTCCGAAACTGCTGAAAATCAACCGGACATCTTTCCTTTTGTTTATTTCAATATTCCTTTTATTGAGACCTCTTTTTTCTTAATTCTAACTCTAATTTTTAGGACCAGTAATTGGCAATTTCATCAACCTAATCCTTGAAATATTAGAGATGGCATTCAGTGTAGATAATGACCCAGAAGTTGTTCTGAAATTTCTGATGATTATCGCTCGCATCTTATCAAACTGGGAGGAAACTTTTGCTGAGGTTGAGGACAAGGCAGGAGCTATCGAAAAACTTCTAGGTATGTATAATTTTTACAAATCTCATTTTTACGCTTCCTCTCTGATTTCTTATCCAAGAAATGATTAAAATACAAAGGTCTCATCCATTTTTTAGTTTTATTATCCCAAAAGTCAGGCTGCCACTTCTGTATTTTTTAGGAGAAAAACGTTTGACCGTTTTGGAATTATGGTTCTTCGTATGGGGCATTATTAAATGTACAACATTTTCTTTTATTGAATTGATTATTTAAAAATTACTGAAATTAATTTTTTTTTTAAATTTATTGTCGAATATTATATTTAGGGTGAAAAAAATTGATGACTGCTGTGAAATTTTATTATCTGTTAAGTATGTAGCAGAATATCTGTTGTAAGCACCTCTCTGGTCGGACATATGGAAACATACCAAAAATAAATTGATTTAGGTATTTCTACCAGAAATTTAATTTTCTTTTATTTGTTTTTTTTTTTGTTCTAAAGATATTTTAAAGTGTCAGCTTATATGGCGAGCAGGCTTATCTGCAGAAGCTTTACGAACCGCAGCTGTAACATGTGTCTTGACTGCACTCTCTGTGCGGCCATTTTCTTCTAGTCTACCATCAAAGGTAAATATTTTGCTATTGTTTTTGTGTTTGTATGTGTTGAGGTTGAGATCAAGATGGTGTGAGTATCATGAGTGAGGCACACAAGCTTGCAAGCATCAGTTAGATTAGATTAGTTAGACCATCAGTTATTTATGCTCTGTATCATATTTCAAGAAACAATGGGCCTGTTGCAAACTTTTGCTAGAGCAAAACTAAGAGTTGTTTCTTACAGATAATGCCTCAAAAATCACGATGAGCGCATCGGCAAAGTCTGAAATGCACTCATAATTTCACAATCTGCGTAAGAAATTTGCGGTTTTTTGAGCTTCCCGCTTCGAAAACGATACTACGGTACAGGTGAAAATCTTGTTAGAGGAGTCGTTCCATTGGCGGCAATACTCATCATGGCCGACGCCAGTCCGCCAAAACACGTGTGATGGGACGAGATAACACCTGAACAGGATTAAACCAGATAACAATCGGCGTCTTTACGTTCATATTTTCCTCGCCCGCCTTAATTGACCTTGAACTCTCCTCGAATTACGCGAGGAACTGCGCAAGCGTCGGCCATGATGAATATTGCCGACGATGGAGCGACTCCTCTAACAAAATGTTCACCTGTGCAGTAGTATCGTTTTTGAAGCGGGAAGCTCAAAATAACGCAAATTTCTTACGCAGATTGTGAATTTATAAGTGCATTTCAGACTTTGCCGATGCGCTCATCGTGATTTTTGAGGCATTATCTATAGGAAACAACTCCTCATTCTGCTCTAGCAAAAGTTTGCAACAGGCTCATTGTGCACTTAGCTCTTGTAATGTGTATTTACTGGTCACTGTAGATGAATTAAATTCTTTCTCTCTGACTTCACTTGCAACCTTTTAACTTCACTTGTCATTTCTTAAATTTGGTTCCAGATCACCCCAATTGTACTAAGCTTAATAGAGGATCAAGCATACAAAACAAGATTGTACGCTCTCTCCTCCATCTGTGAACTTGTCGACATGGAAAGAGAGTCTGGGAGCTTAACTGCTGAAACCATCAATAAAATTTATCCTGGTAAGAGAAAGACACCAATCAGAAGTATCATTTTAACATCAGAACCCCCATAATTTCCACGACCCTTTCCTTTGCTAATTTTTGAACTATTTTCAATCACTCTATCTACTTGTATGAAAAATATAGCGGTGAGATGTCAAGTTCCAAAATAAGAAAATTTAAAACATTATTAAGTGCCATCAGCTGCTAAGTATCCAAGGAAGTTTCCATTTTCATAAAGTACCCGCCACATAAGTTTCAGCAACTCTGCAGCACACCAGAAGATCTGCCATCGTTAGTTTAGCTTTGAAGGTAAATACAGAAATCAAAATGGTGGTAAAAGTCATCAGCACCCGGGGAGTAGGATGAACCACGGTACCTGTAACTTTCGTTATTTTCTGGGTAATGAGTGGATACAATTGATGGTTTCAGGTTGCTTTGTCTTTTTCTTGCCCCCCCTTCCCCCCCCCAAAAAAAAAATTCAGATCTTTTATTGCACAAAAATCATTAACTCATTGGCATAGAAATTAATGTGGTATTTTCTAAAACTGTCACAATAGTGTTCATTAAACATATTTTTCTAGGAACATTGTATAAAATTTTCAAAATAAACTAAAAAATCTAATATTTTAGTATTTTTAGCAGCTGGCAAATTCACTCGTCATTCACAATATTATGAATATTTCCTTTGCCACCTTACTGAATGTATCTTTCCCATTAACATATTTTTCTCCTCTTATCTCAGAAATTTTGAAACGACTGGACGATGCGAATGACCAAGTTCGAGAAAAAGCTGCAAACTGTATTTCTGTTTTATTCCAAACACCACTTCCCGCAGATTATGACATGAGCTCTTCAAAGAATCATTTTGAATTCATCTACAAAACATTACTCATTCACTTAGACGACATGGACCCAAAGTTTCAACAAATTGTGTTAGGTAAGTATCTCTTTGTATACCATCATGTACCCACGATTCTTGAATATACAGATTATTTTGCTAGTGGAGAGGAAAAATCAAGGAACTTTTTAAGAAATTGCGCTGGCTAATTTTCCTAAGAAAAAAGTGGGCCTGTTGCAAACAGAGATATGTGGTTTCGCACAAATTATGAATATGCTTGACTTCATGAATAAATGGTGGGAGAATGTTTTTTCTGATATGCAAGGCCCTTGGTACCAAATAAATCAATGCAAGACATTGGTACCACTGCTCAAGAAATGTATTATGGACATCTTGGCAAAACAAACACCCAAAACTTTCAAATCGAACTAAAGTTGTTACAGTTGAAAGTTTGCAGCTCAAAACATGTTTATAAGGAAAAGTTTTTTCTAATTCCTGTCTCTCTTTCTAGGATAGTAGAGAAGATTATTAGTTGAAAATTCAAATTCCCATTTTTCAACCCAACATGACGAAAATTACTATCCATATTTTCTCCTCTGCAACTATTTCTTTGATAAAAGAATGCAACAAAAACAATTATGTTTGACCTTATCACGAAGTGCAGTTTCACAAATTAAGTAGAAAAGCAACTTTATAGGCATCAACCAGCACATAAGTGATAGCTTAGCCAAGGCCATATCATCAATGCAAGGAAGCCGGGTAGAAGAGTAAGTCTATGATTTCTAATCAACAGATTAACAATTAGGAAGTCTGATGTGGTCGCTTCTCCATCAAATTAAGTCGAACAATTTATATACTTTAAAGTGTGTGTTTACCTTCTTATTTTCCGAAAAGAATTTCTCGAAAAGTTAGGTAGAATATTTTCCTTGGACATACCATTTTCTCTATTGTTCTTTTTCTCTCTTTTCAGATGTTTTAAAAAGTGTTGGAAGTTTAGAACCTAATGTTTTGGCAGAGAAGCTGTCAGTGCAGAATTTTCGGGACAAAAAAATTTTGGAAGACCTCAGAAATTTCAACAGTTTAACACTAAATGAACAAACAAGTGAGAACCCCAGCTGATGCTTTGTCAACACGTACCAAACTGACCAAAATTAATTTTTTAATGATTCCATTTTGATTTTTTTGATTTTTCCATGAGGTCTTTTATGACTGGTTTTTAATATTGACAATGTTGATCAGGATGGTCTTTATTCAGCAGCATAATCATTCTGGAAAGAAGTCCTTTGGGAAAATTTAGATGATCAAACTTTTATTTTATTGAGCTTTTTTTAGCTCTCCCCAGGATTCCATAACTGCTTTGTGCTGACTCGTAAAGCTTACCATTGTGTAAATATTTTATAATGGACCACTAGACAAGGTACGAATTTCAGCATTCTGGTACATTTTTCTTAACCAAAATTTCACGTAAAACACGATGCGCACTACAAAAATTACCAAAATTGACTCCTTACGAAGATACTTAATGATTCTTGATGCGCAAATTCAAACCAACTGCTCATGAAAACTCAATGTTCTACGTGACTCACATCGCGCGCTGAGCGTTATCATGACAGTCTCTGCAATATAAAAATCTGGCAACCTCAATCTTGACACTTTGGCTCAGCTATAGCAAGTTGCTTATAGTTTGAACAACACATGGTGGGAAATAAACATTGCTCGATTGAGGAGCTTGCTGAAACCGTTGTAATGCACGATTTGACTCACGTAGAGCTTTGAGTTTCTTGTGAGCGGGCAGTTCAAATTCCTCGTGGCCAATGTGAAATTAAAAGTAAATATCTTCGTTAGAAGTTTATTTCAGTAATTTTCGTTGCACGAATCGTGTTCTACGTGAGATTCTGGTTAATAAACATGTATTAGAATGCTTAAATTCGTACCTTGTCTAGTGGTCCATTGAAAAATATCTTACAAAAGAACAATAGACAAGTTCATAGACAGTGGACAATAAAGCAAGTTCTTCGACTTTAAGTTCTATATCATAGCCTAAATTGATTAGCTCTCAAACATTCTCTTGACGGTTACCTCTCATCAATTCTTTGAGTATTAATATGCAACTCTTAAGTAATTAAAAAAGTTTTGACGTTGGCAATATGACATTGTCCTAAGTCAAAAATTACAAGTCTTCGCATATTACAAGATTTGAATACTTCTCAAAGCGAATTAATTAAATGTGCTCATTTTTTACAATTTTTTAATTTCATCGTTTGAAAGCACCGAATGCCTCTAGTTTATGGAAAATATGACTATGCAGTTTTTTTCCTTTCATCGGGACATCATCAAGAGAAATACTTTAAAAAATAATACATGTACTTTTAGAACTTGTGAAATTGAATTAAATGCTTTTGCTGGGCTTATCTTCTGTGAAAATTTTTACTAAAAATTGTGCTCCATGTACTAAATTTATTTAAAATAAACTGATCAAGCATCATTTTGTCACTTTTTGATCTGATGTTTAGTGCTGTTTAAATTAGCATGGGTCACCCGATCAAACTGAACTATCAATCTGGCAAGGGTTCTGATTAGTTCTGTGAATACCAATCAAAGATCAGTTTGCCATTACAAACGGCCGCAGTAATTTAAGAGCACACTGATCTTTGATGGGCATGTGAAAACCCACTGGACAGTGACCTCGCTAATTTGATAATTTCAGTTTGATCGTGCAATCTAGGTTATTGACACAATTAAAAATGATATTCCAATTATACTACATACTTCAAAAGATGTAAAAAAAAACCCAAAAGGAATGGTAAAGAGGTAGTGTTTTTAATCAAAAAGATTTAACAATAATCGAAAACAATCTAAGAATTAGTTAAGCAATGATTAAAAACAACAATAAAACTCTAAAAACATAAAAGGCACAATTGAGAGTTTGCTACTTTAGCTACAATCACAGAATATAATATTGATAAAATGTAAACAACTGAATTATATGATTGAAATACTTCGCAAAGGTACATGAATTTAGCTGCGAGGAACTTCCTCCTTTACTGAGTTGAGGTGTTTGATGATTGAGCAAAAAGTGCTAAAAATGACACATTTTTTTCTAAATTGAAAGTGCACTTCTGACTGGCAGAAACTTTGAGTTTGAAAGCTTTAAATAAGGAAATATTTTCTTAAATGCATAAAGGATTACAAGTTCAGCTCTGCAGACTCAACCAGTTTGCCCTCGTATTTCTTCAGGACAGGGTTCACTTCCTGGTTGATAAACTTTTCAACCTGGAATATACAAAAGTTAATCAGTGCACCATTTTTTTACTCAACCAAAGGTTATGACCACAGACTGTCGAGAAGGAGTAGCTGTTTATTTTCAACTCTAGCAACACTTCTCTAAATATTAAAGATTCTACTCTCACTGGAGCTTATAGGAGGAAAAAGGCATATGTTCATTCCTCTTAAATTCAAAGAATGTATGCACCTCCATTAAGTGATTCTTCACTATGAACCTCATTCTTTTTTTCGGGAGACTATTAAGTTGACTTTGATAGAGCTTCTCATAACTAATATTAAAATTTCGGGAGACATTTCAAGTAGTGGGTATCCAATTAAGGATTAAAGTTTCCGGGATAGTTAGGTGCCCATGCCAATGGATGGGATCTCAGGTATTTTCGGGAAAGTTATGAGACATGTTCCTGGTGGCTCTTCAAAATGTAAGCGATTTCTGGGAAAATGTGCATTTGCGTATGTTTTTCTGTCATGAATTCCTGGAAATTGAGATTTTAGCCAGAAATTCAACACACCTTAAAACCCTATTTTCTATTTACTAGACATCTCATCCTTCTTAGGTTGTTTTTCAAAAGAATTCCCAGTGGCATTACGTAAAAATATTATTGTCTGAGGCTCCAGGAGTGTTGCAAAAAAAAAAAGAAAAGAAAAGGAACAAACCTGTTGGGGTGCTCTTCCAATATAGGCGTCCGGTGCTAAGAGGTTATTCAGCTGATTTTTAACGGGATCAAAATATTTGTCATTGCGAATTCGATCCATGAGATCATTGTTTAGGCCCTTCAACTTAACCTCAGCTGCAGCCTCTTGAGATAGGACTCGAATCTTTTCATGACAATCCTGAAAAAATTCATAAGAGAAGGGTTTGTCACAGCTGACTATAAGGGTCAATCTTGTTGAGTCAAATTTTCTTTCCAGTATTCAATAAGGACAATTCTCTTTGAGTCTACTTCAGAGGGTAAGAGTAATGTTTGTTGAGTCACACAGTGTAGAATGTAGTTTATTACAGAACAGCAATTAGAAGAATAGTCGATGAAAAAACAAGAGAAAATTAATGTGAAAAATTAGTCTGGAGAAGTAGGCAATTTATAATAAGTCTTTATAAGTTCCGCAAAAAAGTGATTAACTTAATACTACTGAAATTGCTTGAACCATAAATTACTGGGAATACATAAAGGTGCAAATAGATGTTTCTTAAAATTTTGATCCTGAAAAGCAGATAAGAAAGATTTGATACTTTACGAAACACCTGCAACAATTTTAGTCTTACGAAAAATTTATGACAATAGGTACTTGCTCTCTAAAAGCTGTTCAAAGAAAACATAAAAAATAGATAAGTATTACAAAGCAAAAAAGATAGAGTGGCAACAGTACCTGTCGATCAGCACCTGCTTTAACCATGGCCATAATGATATTTTCAGTTGCCATAAAAGGTAATTCCTCATCTATGTGCCTTCTGATGACTTTATCGTAAACAACAAGGCCTTCACAAATGTTTTGAAGTGTAATGAGAATGCAGTCAGCACTCAGGAATGCTTCAGAAAGCGTCAAACGTCTGAAAATAAGAAAGCTTAAGATGAGTTCCTGTAGATCATTACTTCTACTAAACTCACTTCGAAGTTTCCACTTTTTAAAAAAGGAATAAAGTATTATTGACTCTGAAAGAAATTAATTGAATAATAATCATCAATATACTTATTATCAAAAAAAAAATTAACTTCACTGATGAACTGATGACAAATACTTGGGTCTTTTTTCTGGGGAACTTTCATCTACCGATGCTTTCAATTGCAATCCTAGGAGTTTATTTAATTATATTTGACGACGTTGTTTAGGTACAGCTTCTTAAAGTTAAATCAGGCTTGTCAGCTGTTTACAATATGTGCTTATGTGAACTGTTAGAAACTCAGTCTAACTGCATACCTACTTTCTGATTAAAAAGTTTAGTATAAGCTGAATATGAATGAGCAAGAAAATAAGAGAATAATGAAATTCTACCTGATGGCACTATCATCAAGGGTGCGTTCCATCCACTGTACTGCTGCTGTGTGAAGAGTGTTTGCAGAAAGATTCATCAAATAACGTGCAATGGCACAGCACCTCTCGCTTCTCATGGGATTTCGTTTGTAGGCCATTGCACTGGATCCAATTTGAGTCTTCTCAAAGGGTTCCTCAATTTCCTTCTTGTTAGCCAATAAACGAAGATCTGAGCAAATCTGTTAAACAGACGAAGTGGAGGGATTACTCTCAAATAATTTCTTTGTTTGATTCATGAATCCCACAGTAATTCAAATGACCAGAGTAGATCTAAGATTTAAGAGAATGTGATTCTTAATTCAAGAAAAATATGGCAAAATTTAAAAAGGAAATTTTTTGCTATGAGCTACATAATATCAGCTTCAGCTCTACTTCCAGTTTAACTTTTTAAAAGATATAGCTACCTTTATCAAAAGGGCAATGTCTGGGAAGAAACTGACTGTGAGTAAAGTCGAGGACAGTCAAGCAATTGAAGAAAAGGTCGCATACAAAGCTTCTCTTCCCCAAACTTTTTTTATTTACCTAAAGCATCAAGTATTTAGCCTAAAAGCCAGTAACTAAATTTTCAAGAGAAGTATAATTAGGTATATCAAACATTTTATGGGGAAGAATCCGATAAAATAAGACAGAGAGTAAACATGAACCTTGTGAAGTGTTGATCCCAGTCCACTCAACACAGCAATGCATTCTGCATCAACCTTTCGCGTGTACGTTTGGCCGCAAATTATGTACGCCGAGTGAAAACCAGCTTTCTTGGTGACCAGTTCATCAACTAATTCTACCTTGCTGTGATCGCCTGAAATCGAAACAAAAGACTGAAAATTCATAAAAAGTTAAAAATTCAAAACTTAACTGGTACTACTTTCAACTCAATATTTATTTGAAGGCAAACAATTGAAGTTCCTCAAAACAGAAAACTTGAAAAGAAAGAAAATTGGTTTGAAGGACGTGAATATGTTGAAAAAAATTATGTAATTCCCATGAGTGATTAAATTTTTTGTCCATTGGCTACCTCCACCTACTCAAAACATCAAGTGCGCAAAGCTGTGTCTGAGTTCCAGAAACACACCAAATTCAAAAGACATAACATCGCTTCATTTCCTCCTCTTACAGGTCTTTTGAAAAATGTAATCTACAATTTCAGTACCTTCAAAAAGCTCAAGGAAAGAAGCTTGCGTGCCAGTCGTTCCTTTGACTCCTCTGAATCTCAAATTATTGCGTGCTTGACTTATTGCTCTTTCGTCCATCAGTAAATCTTGAAGCCAAAGACAAGCTCTCTTGCCAACTGTAGTTAGCTGAGCAGGCCTAGAAGACAAAAAAAAACCAAATTGTAAGCAGAACGTAAAATGAATGGCGATCCGCACGGCGGACTGGCTCCGAATTTTCGAAGGGGGGGGGGGGGTGTCCCGCCAAGAAGAAAAATATGGGTCTGATAAAAAGGAGGGGAAGGAACGTTCAAAAGAGCTTAATTGAGAGGCTCTACGAGATTCTATGATAAGTGCCGAATAAAGCCCCAAGAGTCTGCGAAAAAGGGCCCCTGTGAAGCCTTTTTGGCCAAAGTTTAGGACGCAATCCCCCTCCTCTCCCAGGGCCGGATTTACCTACTTGCCGCCCATGGGCCGCCTGTATTTTGCCGCCCCCTTCTCGTTCGTTTTGAAACATCAATAAGAACCATCAAGTGAACGTGCTGGAGGGGGAGGGGTTCATAAGACGCGTTTACTCGTGTTGGACACATATTTTGCGAGAGCCCTGTCAACAATATACTAGCAAAAGTTCACGGAACTTAGTGCGGAAGTTATGTTCCATAAACCTATCTCTGTGTGGACAAGGCCTTCCATTTATATGAAATGAACGTAAAAATAATGATAGAACAAACATAAATGTGGTTTAATAATTTTAACTTCCGCCGCCGCGCCGCGCTGACCGCTCTGTGTTTGGCGCAATGCGTGAAGTATTCCTTCAGTCTTGTGTGTGGTTTGACGCAATGCATGAAGTATTCATGCAGTCTTGTAGGCGCTATGCGTTTCACGCCGCCCGCTGCGGACCGCACTGTCTTTGACGCAATGCGTGAAGTATTCATGCAGTCTTGAAGGCGCTAATATGTGTTACATTCCGACCGCCGCGCCGCGCCGACGGTTTCTCCGTTTCATCTCAAGTTCTCGTCATCATTGCTCTCTGCGTCGCGCCATTCCAGACCAAATTCCGTGTTCGGTTTCTCTCTTAGTCTTAACTCAACTAATTAAAGGTGCTGTCTATTGTATCACAGAGAGACGACTAAATTAGAATTATACTCTCAGGAAATGAGAGATTTTGTCACCTTTTCTCGTTTGTACCTAATCTTTTTTCTGGTTCCGATTTTTATTTATAGCTACATTTAAAAATACTGCAAAATTTGCCGCCCCCTAAATTTGCCGCCATGGGCCGCGGCTCATGTGGCCACCCCCTAAATCCAGCCCTGTCCTCCCCTCCGGCTCTTCAGGCTAATCAGTCTCTGATGGTTAGTCAGGGATTTATTTTACGAATAGGGCAAGCTAGAGGTACTGAAGATAGTCCGATGTCTACCTAAATGAGGTGAGTAAAATAAGGAAGCGAAAAGAAACTTACTGCAGATGGGTGTATCCTAGAGTCGGAAGACTTCGATACTCGTGAGCGAATTTTGCCATTTTGCTTATACAAGTTGCTAATTTTGGTAAGAGTATATCAAATCCATCGCGAAGAATGATTAAATCCTGTTCAAATAAAAACATACAGGGACGTTAGATGAAACGGACGTACTTAATTTAGTTTTGATAATTTTTATCAATAATATTTATGGTTCATGTCTCTTTTTTCTCTCGATAAAAATTGAAAAAATGTACTGACACATTGTAGCGCGCCCCCCCCCCTCAAAAAAAACGTCACAAGGGGGGGGGGGGTGTCAAAAATCGAAAAAGTGCGCTCCGTAATACTTGAACGGCAACCAAAACATTGGAATTCACTGTCGATATTTTTACCAAAATGTCAGACAAGCTTCCGAAAAATTGGGGCTTCGCACCGTAAATTACGTCGCCCAGCGTTAAAATCCCCCCCCCCTTCCCCCAGAACACCAAGCTAGACCAGACGCCCCCACCCTATATAAGGACTTATCAGTAACAATAGCGGATTTGAAAAATTACCTTTCCGAAACACATTCAAAAAACTGTTTTGGCATCGAGAAAATTTTGAGTAAATACTTGAGATGTGATCTTCGGGATCTGTACATTATGCCAGAGCCAAACATATTCAATTTTTGTGTGAAAAAAACAGTTTTTTAAGCATGTTTCGAAGAGGAAATGTTTCACATCCGCTATTGTTACAGATAAGTCCTCATATGATTAACAAATGACTTCCAATGACCTATCCGAAGCCCTGCATTTGTAGCGAGCCTTGGAGCTTATTCACGTACCGTGTTATCTCCGACATAGCAGGAGGTAGCCCCCAGGTGAATGATAGGGGCTGCGGTCGGGCACTGGTGCGCCAGGACGTGGACGTGAGCCATGACGTCGTGGCGCGTTTTTTTCTCCTCCTCAGCGGCAGCCTTGAAGTCCACGTTCTCGATGTTCTTCTTCAACTCCTCGATTTGCGCGTCCGTGATCTTCAAGCCAGCTTGCTGAAACACGAGCACACACTTGTCAATCAAAATGTAGCATGAAATAGTCAGCGTGCGGAAATAAAATGAAGCATACCTAACCATTGCTTAGAGCATGACCTAAAGATGTAATATCGACGGTGAAACTACCAAACCACGTATCTCGTTTGCGGTGTTTAAAAATCTACGCTCACATTTTATTTTTTTGAAGTAGACCAAATCAATATCATTCCTTGAAATTTTCACGGAATTTTCTCCGCACAAAGAGGAAAAATCACAGAAATTTTCAAGACTGGATGTTAAGTAGCTTTTCATTTAAAAAATAAAGTATGACAGGAAGTCTGCGACGTCGCAAACCGAGATACGTGGTTTGGTAGTTTCACCGTCGATATGTAGGATATCGATGGTGGGAACATGCGTACCTAAAACTACCTTGGCAGATACTGTTCACCCAGGGTTCGCCTCGACCTTTCATTCAACCGTCTGATGATACATGAAGTGAGATGGTTGAATAATGATAGTATGGACATAAAGAACTTTCCTAACTTTTCTCGGAAAAAATATTTAATCAGGAGAGATGAGGAATCGTTGGAATGCTCGTACGGCGTCGAAACACAACATGGGCCTTTCAAGCTCTACCATTCGATGTCGCGATTATTGTGACGCGGGTTCGCATAATCGCGCCAAACACAGTGCGGTCGGCGTTAAACTTTAACGGCCGGCGCCTGCAAGACTCTCGAAGTACTTCACGCACTGCGCCAAACGACGCGGTCGGGGTTCAGCCTATACCAGCGCCTGCAAGACTGCCTGAATACTTCTCGCATTGCACCAAACGCAGTGCAGTCGGTCAGTTGGCGTGAAATGAATATTAGCGCCTACAAGACTGTAGAAATGCTAATGCTTTAGGACTGCGTGTCATCTCTTTTGACTTCCTGCTCCAGTTATTACTATAATGAAATAAAGCAAATGTATCCTCATTGTTACGATTCGGAAACTCGGATGATAGTTAATTTCTTTTGGTCCCATTAAAAGAAAATATAACGTACTAAAATAACGCGTCGAAATTTTCGATACTAGTATTTGAGATAATTTCGGGAAATTCGCGGAAACTTCTCGGAAAAACTGTGTGGAACTTTTAAAAACGTTTATTAAAAATAAAACATAAAAGTGGTGCATAACGTTGCAATCAGAGATCCGGGTGCAACGTTTTCTTCCGGGTGCACCCGTCGGGTTTTGAATCCATTCAGCTCTTAAAAAACTTGAACGTGGCTGTTCTACGATTTTCTTATTGTACTTTTTTCCAGTGGTTGGCGGCCGCGTAGCGGTCATAGGCCCTTAGTTCACTTTATAAATGTCTATGAAAGCTCTCTGGGCTATTCGTACTGCGAGGGCTATCCATTGAAGAGAGACATGCACGCAGTTGAGGAGGGGATGAACAGTCTTTTGCGATATAGTTATCTACCAAAAACTACCAAGGTTGTCAGATTAACGCTTTCTCGTTGAATATTGAATATTCTCGCAAACATATGAGTTTTCAGTACCAGAAAAATTCGCGCAATCCTATACATCTCCAAAAAGATAAAAAATGGGGGCATTCGCGCAACCCTATCGCAGCCGTCCCTAAACTTAAACTCCCTCCCCTCCCCTCGCAGAACGCCTAAATCAATCTCGCCCCGGGTAGAAAATTCATAATTCATCCTTCACAGTTTCTAGGGAAGGCCTTTTGGAGGGCTCGTCCCCCGGGATCCCACTGGCTACGCTTATGGTGCTTAGTTTGGGGTTTTTTTTCTTCGTTCAGATGTGCGTTGTGTGGGAGGTTGCTGAAAAAAACTGCCTAGCGGCAGCCAGATAAAGAACAATAATAAGAATTCGAAGACCTTATCTGTATTGCTTGAACTAGCGACGCGAAATTCAATTTTTTAGATTTGCTAAGTATCTTACCTATTCGTCTTATGGGACCTTCCTTTTTTCCCTCAGCCTTAAATTACCGCCTCGAACATTCTTTTAAATGTTTTTTCACCATGTTCTTCTACAGTAATCACGATGATAACTACATTGTTGCAACATACTTTTGAGGTTCTCTCCTAGTACATGCCTGTTATATGCCTCGACAGCTGCTACGCAAGACATCATTGCATTATTAGTCGCCGGAAATAAGTTTCGCAACGCTGCGATTCCAGTTCATTTACTATAGGGCCACTCGAGACAAGACTTACGCATCCGCGATGTCGCAATGCGGGAGTAGGAATGAGAGAATAGTACACAACGGAGCTCTCCTTCACCGAAACTTTCTCATTTTAACATCTACCATTGCTCCCTACAGTGAGTTCAGTCAAAAATTTGTGGGTCTGAGATGAACCTGAAGGCTCGTCACCCAGAAATGTTCCGATTTCAGGAGTAATAAATTTCAACCATTTTGGGCATTTGTTTAAGAGAGGCAAACATTTACTTGAGGGAGGAGGACCAAAATTTCCCCCAAAAAATTCAACTTTGAGGTGCATCGGGAGGGGGGGGGGTGTCATCCATAAATGACGCGCCCGTTTGAAATCTGTAGTAAACATATTTTTGACCTAAGACATATTTTTTATAAGTAACAACTTAAGGTGAGACTGTACACTCCATTTAAACTCATGTAAAATATGCTCATACAAATGACCCTTTTTCTCAGGAACTGTTAAAGCTATCAGTCTGAAATTTTTTGAGTGTATTCTTTATGAGGTGGTGCAGCACTGGTACTAGGATTAAGACTTTACTGACATAGAAAGTGAACTTTTTTGAAAGTTCAAAGTTTGTTTAAAAAAACCCCTGCTTTTTTAGCTTTAGGAATATTTTGAAAAAAGTTGAGTTGAGTTACACACAAAATCCTAGTTCCACTTATGCTCCTTACTCTTGTGAACAGATCAAAAAAAAGTTTATGAAGATATCTCTTCTAGTTCCTGAGATAAAGGGTCATTTAGTTAAAAAAACCAAACTTTCGGAAACAGTAAAAATAGAAAAAAAAGTAGCATTGTTCCAGTAAGTATTTTGAAGAAAATAAAATCACTCACATATTTACTCAAAAGCTCCTGCTTTATAGAACTCTTCCTCATCCTCCAGTTTTCTTTTGCAGCCAATATTGCAATATTGCAATATAATAATATAATATATAATAATAATATATATATATATTATATATATATAATATTGCATATTTGCAATATTGCAATTTGCAATATTGCATGCAATATTTGAAGAAGCACAAAAAATAGACCGAAAAAGGAAAGTATAGCATGTTATATACCATTTTAATCAGCAAAGCAAGCTGTTCAAGAATATATTATAAAACCAAAATGTCATTTTTTTTGATTTTGGGTGTACAGTCTCACCTTAAGAGACGTAATTTAAAATAGTTTTCACGCAGAACCCCGAAGTTCGGAATATCAACCCCATTCTGGAAAGCAAATAAAGGTGATACTTAACACATTTTCCCAGACACTTGCGCGCGTCATTTCCCCTGAAATTTCCAGGTTTTCCTACACTTTTTAAAATTCCCTGACATTTCCCGGTATTTCCTGATCGTGGAAACCCTGTTTTAATGACAATGTATTTGAAAATATAATTCTCTGAAATTGATTTAATCTAAAAAATTTGCCACTTTTATCCCTTTTGAGAGAAAAAAACCCTGAGAGCAGGACGCTCACGCTCGGAATCTCACGGAGGCAACAATGCGACTCATCCTGCGAAGGTGCAAGCGAACGAGTTCCGGACGCATACAATAAAAAATGAGAAAATATTTCATAACCCGAACGAACACACCTGTAAGTTCCGATCGCTTTATCTCAAGATTTCGGCCCTATCTTTTGAGGGCTTAGCTCGAATGCGCGATCCTTCAAACACGCTCAAGAGTTTCGCCCGCGCCCTCGACTGCGAAACAGGTGCCACCCGAAAACCTTCACTCTTTGAAGAATCAACAGGGTAAACGCGAATTTTCCCCGGAAAAATCCTACGTTTTCTCGCTAGAGCTTTTAAAATCGCAAAAATTAAACGCCAGAGTTGAATTTTCTCGCGTGGTTGATTCATTCGCGAAAGTGCAGAGATCGTTTTTTTTTTTTAGATACAAATAATTTGGTTCCTTTTTTCCCGAGTGTTGTGGTTTCAACCCCGGTTTAAGAACGTTTTCATTATTTTTTTAGTGTCACCGTATAAAAAAAACCAAACTTAAATCAAGATGGTGAGCATAGCTACGATTGCGACGATTGTCATCAAAGTTGTGAAATTGGTAAGTGAAATTCTTCTTTTGTGTCGCACGCCAAGGCACTTTTAGGATATGCAAAGCCAATTGCGAAAAATGTTATTTTCACGATGTGAAACGTGCTTGCCCTAAGTAGCATTTTTTGCGGGAATAAAGCTCTCGAGTGAGCAAGAGGTATAAGAAATTCACCACCGCGGAAAACGCACTCCCTAAGGTTACATAATAGTTTTGGACATTGTGGGGGTGGTTGAGGTGCGGCTACTTTACTATCAGGGTGTAAGAAACTACTAAGGGTATCAAGGTACTAGTAAGGTGGGGCACAAATCGCTTATTGATATCCAAAAAAGGCGTATCCGTCTAGGGTTCTTACAACTTTAGCGGCTATGTCGTCTGAACTTGATGAGGAATATTTTTTGTACCTAAAATGAGAAAAAAAGAAAGAAAAAAGATAATGACGAATTTCGCAGAAAAATGCTGATCATATTTTCTTCTTAAAAAATGAAATATGCGGGGGAATCTGCGAGGTCTCAAACCAAGATATGTATTTTTTGAACTTACACCCACGATTGTTCACATCATTGTTTTGGAACCAAGCTGCTAATATAAAATTAAGTTGGTCTCATGTTAGTTTTTCATCCATCAAAAGAAAAAGAAATTTAATCGCGGTTAATTTTCAAATGGTAGAAGATTGAGGCCTCTTCCTTAAGAGTCTCGGCTGAGCGGCAACTATAGGTACCCGCTCAAAGGCTGCCCGTGTTGCAGATCCTTAAAAATGAAGGCACTCTAGCTTTTCTTATACCTTGAACCGGAAACGCGCAGGGCAACACACGATAGGCGAGGAAGAGAGAGAGGGGGGTCATCTTCAACACATCTTTATGACACCTTTTGGGCCATGCGATATCTTTAAACAACCTCCGACGCGACATAACGCACAAGTATGAAATTGGACGCACGTTATCCAAAAAAACAGTGTATATCTACATGGACTTGCCATTACAGACGGTCATATTTTCATAAATTTATCCCGTGCTTAATGCATAAGACATACCTATACATAGAATCAAACTCTCAACCTTTCACAAACATTTGTTTTCAAAATTGAACGCATACCCGCGTAGGCGAGCAAATAGAAGCCCGCTCAAGTACTACGCAATGCGGTATTTCTAGTTTGTCTACCCTTCCTTCCCTTTGAGACGCACCGATAACGCACATTTAAGCCCCTCCGATAAACAGACCATTAGGTAATCATCCTATCATAAGAGTTTACGGAAAAAATGGATTGCTGATTTGACAATTCAATTGTTAAAAAAAGTGACTAGCCTGTTTCAAATGTATAATTTACAATAGTAGAAAGCTAATTTATTATATATATTCAGCGATAATAAATTTAAAAAAATAATAAATTAGCATTTTTCACTGTAAAATCTACATTAAAACGACTGAAACGTGCCAGTCACTTTTTTAAACTACAAAATTGTGAAATCAGCAATTTAATTTTTTCCGCGAAACTAGCCCCCCTCCCGCAGCCGCCACCTAAGAGAAATCATGCAACGAGGATATTGGCATGTTTTTCATAAATTCACCATCGTTTTGTAAAGAAAACAACATATAAAAGCATACTTTTCCAAATATACGAGCTTATGCAAAATACTACAGGTGCATATTTGGGTACACGAGAAGGGTTCCCACCAAAAAGTCATTATTAGTCATTACTCATTGATCTGGAACGAAGCGTCTTCGGTGCAAACAGCTCATGCTATGTTGCCGGTTTTTTGCGCAAATGAATCTGACTCAAACCCTGTTTCATTGAGTGAAAGTCGACTTTAAGTCGGTACGATTCGGCAGCCCTGCGCTGATAAGATACCCGGCCCGGACACGCGAGTAAACAAAAAGCTCCAAGTTCCAAGCTCACAGGAAATACTCACCTAGACTTACGCCACACAGTGGATCTAGTCAATTGGAGAGGTCGGACAAAATTTGGAAACTTTAAACGCTTATAACTCCGTTCATACAAAACTTTGAGGTTCTAAAAGTGGTTCCATTGGTTTCCTCGCGTAAATTCCTTCTAGAGGCACCCATTGAAATTTAAAATGTGACGAAATGAGCATCAAAATTTGCAGTTTTAGTCAAAAATTTCATGTCCGACCTCTCTGATTGACTCGTTCCACTGTACGCCAAGTGTTGCCGTCATACTTCTGTAAGTAGCAGGGCCAATGGAAATTATTATTCTGAGTAAATAAGCATTAGCCCGTGACTCATTTTTCATTCTTTTCTTTCCTTCCCGAGTTTCTATCAACTTTATTCCATACATCAATTTGATTATGTAGGTATTCAATGAGCATAGATGTGTCGCGGGAGAATGACACACACATGATTATAGTTCCAAAAGTTCATATTTCCGAGTTCCAACAATTAAGGGCTCTGGCAATTTTTTTTTTTTTTTTTTTTCAAAAATAAAAGTACGTATCATTCTACCTGATTTTTGAGGGAAAATCGCTTTTTGAAATCCCTGTGTTTATCCCGACTCCCCGACAACTGCCCTTGATTTTTTCGGAGATTTTTGGTTCTCTGATGAATCGGGCTCTCGATGTTTTGAAGTCCCAGACAAAATAGTTTTGATTCAAGTAGGGGTAGAAATATACCCACATTACTTTTTTATGGTGATTTGAGGTAGTAGTTCAGAGCTGAATTATTGCGTCCAACTCATCTTGCCCAAAAGTTTTCTGACATAGTGACATACTTAGGTAGGTATGTAAATTATATTTTTTTAAAAAATAAATAAATAAAGTAAAAAAAAACAAAAGAAAAAGGGGCAGCATGAGAACCTACCTAAGTATTTTACGCAAATCATACCTAAGACCCCTTTCCATGGATCCCATTTTTTGCGCTATTTCGAAGCCGGCGAGATGACTCATACAGGTAGTTATTTTCGTAGACACTTGAGAGCGAGACTAAAGACAACGCCTTAAAATATTTACACGCGAGCTGACACGTTGCACGTCACCCTTTCATTCATGAACTCATTACTACGAGCTGCAATGAGCTGGCCACGTAACCAGTTCAATGAGTCATGAATCGTCGTTTCACCCACCTGCAGGGAACTTCCGCTTCCGGTCGCCAACTTCCGGAAAACCCGTTAAGTAATGATTCATCTCCTCATATAGGCAAAGCGGATGTGGTCACATCTCGTACCTAGGTATTTGTTTCTACTAAAATTATTGGATCAATTTTCATTGATAAAAGACTGATTGTGAGCAGATAATTTTCAACATTTCATCACGTCGGTTGCGCTGCCCTGGTAAAAATTGGCGATAAGAGCTGCGTTTCAAAATACCACAGGAATTCTTATAGCCGGCTAAAGGAGGCTACAGAAAATCATATAGCTGGCTGTAGAATGCAGAGAAAATCATACGGCCGGGCTAAACGAAGCGATAAAAAATTATGCAGCCGGGCTATAGTTCCTATAGCCCGGCTTTACACTTTATCGCCTGGCTGTTGCTTTTTCGCCATCGATTATAAAAGGCTATAGGAAATTGTGTAGAAATTCGTGTGCTTTGGAAATCATTAAGTTTGATACGGAACCACCTTGATATTTACAAAATACACGTTATATTTTCCTATAATACATATTTTTTCATCAATTAAAACAAGAACATTCCATACAGGATGTGCAAACATTTCAAAATCATGAGTTGAATAACGCTGACTCCGCTAGATTAAATATTAGAGCCTAACACTAAGCGGAGCGGCGACGCACTGGCGCCTACAAACCTAACAGGGATACTTCACGCATTGCGCAACGCGTGAAGTATCCCTGTTAGGTTTGTAGGCGCCAATGCGCGTTTCGCGCTGGCTGCCCGCCTGCCGCACCGCAGCGTGCCACGGCGCTTGAAATTTTATTTTGGGATTTGCAGCGGAAATGTTGTGTGTGTATTTTTTCCATGCCTCACTTTTCTATACAAATATATAATGGATATATCGTTAATTGAAGTATTTTTGTTTCTTGTCTGCGTAGGTGCTGAACATCATCATTTTGATCCTGTATCGGACAGGTTACGGAGGAGGCTTTTTGGGAGTAGGAGGAACATGGAATCTGAACGAAGAGAAGAACCCAGATGCCGAAATAATAGCATCCGGCGTCTTCGTGGGCTTCGGAATATACACCATCGTCACTCTCATTTCATATGGATTTGGAACGACTGAGCAGAAGAAAACTTTGGTGGTAAGAATATAACTTTTCCTCGAGAAATATTCCTTTCAAAATATGGATGGAATAGGGGGATTAGATTTTTAAAAAAAATTGATTCTTATACACTCCAATAGGTAAACAAGGGGTGTCTAATTTTTTTATTCCATAATGGGAAATACTGATTTTTGACTGCAAATTCCGATTTCATATTTCCATTTTTTCCCCAATTTTTCCATATTTTTGGTGGAGAAATGTAAGTAAGTAACTTCATAAAAATATATAGTTAAAAAAATCGGATCGGATGGCCGGCTTTTCTCAAATCCTGATTTTACGACCGATTTTTCCTCAAGTCCTGATGAAATCAGAATTAAGTCCTGATTGACCTCAAATCCTGATAGAATCGGGAAAATCCCGATGCAAGACACCCTGGTTAGGGATTTGTTACCTAGATTACAACAAAACTTTCCTTATTTTCCATTGATTTGGTAATTTTACAAATCCACTTTTCATCTGACAAGAAAAAATGTTGATTTTGCCTAATTTTTCATGTTGTCAGTTGTTCATGTTGTCGGTGGAATGAGTAGTTTTTCCCGGTTTCTGTTTAACAGGACATAATCATGAACTTTGTCGGGACAATACTATTCATCGCTGTTGGCGGAATCGCACTGCACTACTGGTCTGGCTACCAAAATGAGCATCACTACCAGAAAGTAATGCCCGAACGCACGATAGGGCTCACAGTGGGCGTTCTCTGCATATTCTCTGGAGCTATCTACTTGACCGATGGTGTTTTATCCTTTATACACTTTGCAAGGGATGCAGAATACAGATAAACCTCCCCTGAACGTTATCATCTCTGATTGTTAAAATGAAAATGAAAGAAAAACAAACATAAACTGCCATTGGATGTTTCACTGATGAAAGATCAACATACCTCGACAAGTTTCAAAATTTGAGCTCTGCTTTCATCATTTTAGAATATAAGTGACCGATATAATTTTCTGGATTTTTACAGAATATTCTTCGCAAGACAGGAGGAAATATTAAGAGGGAGTGTTGCTGAAATTGCACTGTAACGATCTGAGATAAAATGTTTTCAACTTTCACCAATCTTTTGTCATTGCAGAGCATTTAGAGACAAAGGTTGAATTGGACTACATTTTGCAATTTGGATCTATAGATTCTAGCCCGGTTTAAAAACAACGTATGTGCCATTAGTTTTCCTATGCACATAAGTGTTTTTCGTGAAGAGCCAAAATTTATAGTTCCAAAATGCAAAATGCAGTCCAATTATTCCTCCGTTCTAAAAGCTGAAAGCAAGGGATTTTGATTGTTTATATCTGAAATTAGCGAAACTGAAGGAGGTATTCGTGATCTGTGCATTGTAAAAAATTATTGAAAACTTGGTATCAGGATAAGTCACGATTGGTTTTCAGCCCCACTGACTGTAAAAGTTGCGTATGTAGAAATTCATACTCGTTGAGTTAATAAAAAAATATTTTTTATTACTCAGACTCAGTCTTGGCTTTGGGTGACAAGTGGGAAGCCATCAAATTCAGACTTGCGAATTTGTTAAGAGCATGTAAGAAAATCGTAATAAAAGGAAGGAAATTTTTCGTTCACTGCCAAAGGTACTGTTGAGTTAATTAATGAGTGCTCAATTTCAATGCTACATTACACTTGACAAAATAAAATCAATAGGTAGCCAACATTTTCCTATCATGGGAGAACCTTTTCAAGACTTAGTAGCATTGATGTTTTCTGACTGTCATCGACTTAATCCTGTGTACTTGTAGAATAACTGTAAATGAACAGAAGGAATTTACAAAAAGGATCTAGGTGCCATTCCTGGCTTGTATTAGAAACAATAGATTTGCCTCAAGTTCCCACACGCAGTTAGGTGCCTCTACGGATAAACCAGAAATAGGAGTTCCTTGTTGCAATATGTAGTCCAAATGTTACTTTAAGATCTAGTTGTATTTTTTTATACTTTTGCAGCTTAAATAATTTTAAAACTTCTTTTATATACTTGTGAAGGAAATAAATGTAAATTTGAACAAATAATTTGTCAGCTCTTCTTTTACCAGATCACAGGAAAGTTATGGGTTGAAATCGATTAAGTAAATGTTTAATAACTTGTCATTCTTGTTGTATTTCTCTAAAAAAGATTAAATGTGCTGTTTACCCAGAACAGGTACTTTTTTGAAGAATCAAAGGGAATTATTCTGTAGTAAGTAATATCTATTGCTATTGGATAAAAAAAAAAAAGTACTTATGAAATAAGGGACCGTGGAGACCTGAAATGCATCGGAGTTTCCGTTATTTAATTCTGAGTTGAATTTCTTATTTTTCCGATTTTCTATATTTCGTTCATTAGCTCACAGACCTCGTTTTCCCATAACTTCCGGTTTCATATGTGAAGGTACTCATAAAAAAGGCAGCTAACTTTTTGAAAAAACTTATGGCTATTTGCTGTGAAAATAAAAGAGATTCTTTAAGAAGAAAGAAGTATATTTAAGACTTTCAAACAAATTGTCCAGAACTTTAAAAATTACATGCAATATTGCTTATAAAATAAATTGATACATAAAATGAATACATACAATCATAATTTTAAACAGAAAAAATGTGAACTGTCAGGAGAATACTGAAAGACTTCCTGCAGAGGAATTATACACTCACAGAAGTACATAATTTATAAAAGTAACGATAAATACCTACATTATATTGAAAAATTTGAAAAATCGAAGTATTGACCGGTTATCCTGAGAAATAAAACATCCACTCAAAAGAGAGCAGCGCACAAGTGTAAAATACTTCATCTTTTGATGGGATTAGTAATAATATATAACACCATCTAGCACTAATCTAAGAGAAAAAGCCATATTACACGTATAAAATCAGTTATAAATGGTCTTAAAATTACCTCACTGCATGCTGATATAAAATAATGTCAATGCCTCAGCATGTGAGCTCTGTTCGATTTCATAAAATGGAGACAGCAAAAGGGTGCATAAATGAAATGAGTTGAAAAAAACCTGGCTTTGATGTTGTAAAAAATCAAAAATTAATTGTCACAAAAATCAATCATTGGGAGAAAAGAGGAAAATCAACGATGAAACTTAAGTTAGAAAACAATCAATAACTTCAATGATACCGACTGATGAAAAATTTGAAAAAATTTTCAAATATAATGGTAATTTCTGTACACATATTAGGAATTGGGAAAATGCTATATTATATACGGCAAAAGAAGTAATCATGAGAGACGTACTGATAGTGTGATAAAAATAGAGATACATTTTCTGCTTGAAAGCACACCTCGCTCTTAAGATGAAAAATTGCAAATAGAAAAAGGCAGTTCTCTTCATTAAAAATCTTGTTTTATATGCTGTTCTTATCAATTTAATGCAAATAAAGCTTAGTCAGAGGTATCCATAAAAAAGTGATCGTCTCCGCTTTTTAAATTGAATGAAGAGAGTTACACAAAAGTACAGTGATTACTTAAGACGAGAGCCATTCGGCTAGCAAGTTTCTGCAAATTAGAGCTAATTTGAGGGAGTAAGTAGCTAATGGAAAGTGAATAGGGAGGGAAGTTGTCATACAAGCTTGGGACCAGCAAAGCTATCATTTTTAAAAAGGAAAACTTCAAAGCCTCCTTAATGTGAATCATTCTTTTTCTAAATTTGCAGACTGGATAACAATTAATAATTTCGAATGTAGATCATGAGCAGCCTACATGTTCTTAACAGACTTAGGGTAACATGAAACCTTAAAATTTTTGCGGATCAGGAGAACAACTATTTTACTGAGATGTTCTCTCTTCTGCATTAGTTCGGAATACTTGTATATTCACAAAAGAGTTGCTAAAACAGAGATGGCTGCCACACTGATATTAATAATGACGACTGATGACCATTAATTGTAAGACAATAATTTTCTGCTTTTCTCTCCATTACAAATTAATTATGATGATGGAGAGGTGTTATAATAAAAGTCAGAATATTAATACTAGTCGCATAACTGAAAAGACAGAGTTCGTAGACCTCAGTAAGCTCATTAACAGGGCTAAATTGTGTCTACTTTAGCGTTCCTGAATTTAGAAAGTCCTATTTGTTGTCAGAGGTTTTATAGGCTTTTTACTCTCAGTTTTTCTATTGGCTGTATCTTGAGACAAACTATACAAATGAATTGAAAAAATTTGAAAACTCAAAGTTTTCTACTGGAAATGATCGAGGATTACAAAGGTTTCATTGCTCGTCGGCTATCTGCAGTTCATGAACTATCGTGAGGAATATACAAGCTTATATTAAAACACCTTTTGTGACATGATGAAAAGGGCTTATAATAAGTAACGTACAGTACAGTTGTTAATCAGCCTTGCTATCTTACTTAATGATGATAATATCCAAATATTGATGAGAAGGGGAGGCTTGGCTCTTAAATTAACTAAAACCACACCTACAATGATAAATTACACCGAAATGACAGCTGATTAAATTCAGCGGTGACAAACCTGACTCTACGGACATAGTGATTTCTCTATTGGCTGAATTTAAGCAATAAAATTATTTTTCCTTGGGGTTCCTTTGCAGATAATTCTTGCTACGTTTAATAAGAGATAATACAAAACTTTAAATCTGCATGGTTTTTACAGGAGTTGGATAAAAAACTATGTCTGTTATCTTGCGGATTGAAAAATTCAGTCATCAACCTCTTCCTCTTTAATTATTTTCATTGCCCAGAGGCATTGGGGAATTTAAAAAGTGTAAAAACTGCATTACTGCTGCTTTTTTTCTTATACAGGGTGGTTTAAAACAATGGCATCAGATCGAAAACAAATGAATAAATGTGAAAAGATAGGGAGTGAATTACAAATTAATTTATGTCAATGATTAAGGACGTGAACAAGAAACACGTTTAAGGGAGAAATTAAATGTTGCAAAGTTCAAAGGAAAAATTCGGCTTATTCTTTAAAAATCTGATCTCTGAACATCGAAACCAAGAGAAATTTCATTAAGGACAAGCTGAGTAAATTAAAATCAATTCGCGTGATGGATTTGGACGCCAAATTTGAAAGATCAGTATGATTGAAATTGAAGGGATGTGATTGAAAAATTATAAATTTGATGTAAAATACAATCGAATAATAAAGATTTGTGATATTTTGAAGTTTAAGATTTTTTGATTGAACTGATTACAACTCAATAGAGAGAAAATTTTAAATCAAATTTTCAGAAGCTGAATTAGATTGGATACTTTGTTCATGCAAATTGCAGTTTTTGATCCTAAAAATGTTTACTTTAATAATATTTCTATAGTAAAAAGTTTTTTATTTGACCAACTTAAGTTACAGGAATGTTGTAAATTAGAGTGCTGTAGCACACTGAATAGCTGTTTGAAATTGCTGCGATGATTGAAACGGATTAATAAAATAGGTAAACTATTAAAAGACTGTGCATTTAGATGAAAAAATAAGAGCACAAGTTCACAGTGTGAAGTTGACATACTTTAACTGCAATAAAGTGCACATCATACTTCATTCCTATAGAAAATTTTGTGAATTTCAATAAACATTTTTCACTTGATGAGAAAAATGAAAAAATATTAATTCTTGGAAATGATTTGTGAATTTCTTTCATCTTTTAAAAGAACAATTCTACAAGAGTTATGGGTTACATAGCTCAATTGTTCTCCCCGAAAAGAGACATTGATCTTCACTTACTACACATAATTGCAAGCACTGATACTTTCTCCTCCACTCCCACACTACCTGGCTAACCCTTGAATGCTCCTACTTCCCTGATTTTTCGCTTAATTTCAAAGATTAGCTAGGTAATGTGCAAGGGGGTTAGAGGGTTTCAGAGCAAGATTCTTGATCAGACTTCTATGACCAGGAAAATGATATGATAATACGGGATATAAATTGATTCAACAGTAGTGAAGAGAATGCCCGCATTGCCGGACGAATACAGAACTACTAAACCTTAATTTCAGCGCTGGAGTATTTCGTTTCGTCTAAAATTGTTTTCTTCCAACAAGAGAGATTATCAACTTGAAAATCAAGGAACAAGTCTCTCATGTTTTTTTTTCGTTTCACATGGATGAACTGATCTTAAAATTAAGATATTTTGGAGGTAGGATGTACATTGATTACCTACAGTTCAAAATTTAAGTTCACTAGAGAAAGTATTTCGTAAAATCAATGTGATGTCAAAGAGAAAAATAATTCAGCAAACTGAAGTACAAAATCAAAGTATTTACAAACAAATCAATATGAATCTATAGATTACAGTTTTAAATTAAAAGAACATATATGAAAACATGCAGAATCAAAGTAAATGTAAAAAACTTAAGAAGTACAATTTGCTTCCTCAAACTACTTTAGCCTTGTTTGAGATCCAAAAAAATGAACCTTCCATTATCTTTAGATAAGTAATTTAAAGGGAGGAGAGCTGTTAACCTCTGAACTTAACGCCACTGGCCTATGCCACGCTTGTAGGATCTTAAATGAAGATTCGTCTTTGTTAAAGGCTTCTTAACACCTTTGAGATTCATTTGGAGATCATAGTCCCCACCATTGCCGTACCAATGGGAGATGTTCATTCCTAAGACCCCTGTGTTTCTGCTATCAGATAGAAGATCTCTGTTGTTAAAGTCATCAAAATTCCCGCACTGAAGATCTGGAGGGGCAGGGTGGATGCTGCCTTGATTTATCAATCTTTGCGAATCTTTCTCTGGACGGCTTGAATCATAGGGGCTGAAAAAATCGAAACAAACTATAATATGTACTGGTAAATAAATGTAACTAACTAACGAAGACCATGAATAAGTTTAAAAAAGTAAATACCGCTTTCTTGCATCCAGCAACTTCACAAGTGTTCTTTGATGGTTTTAAAAAGTAAAGGAACATTATCAACCAACGATTATCACTTTTTGGACAGATTTCAATTCAAAGAGCATATTTAATTTAGAGGTTTTCAGTATTAAGATCCAAGATTTTTACATTAAGAGAAAAAAATTGGAAGCCTTAGAATTAAGTTGAGGTGTATGAGAAGCAAGCAAAGCACATTAAATTAGTATTGCGTGCAAAGAACAGTAAACTTTCATTACAACGTCTGAATGCAACTATTCGGGCTCCACGGATGTCTGTGTTGCATACGCACGGAACGGAAGGCGTTTTGAACATTCAGGCACTCAACGTTTCACCCGCGGCTCGCGATAATCCAAAATGACAGTGTCTTCAATTTTTTGTTTATAGAACAAAGGCAACGTTGAAGGTTTGATCCTTCAAATTTCCCTGACTTTTCAAAAATTCCATGACCACTCGCGCTGGAATTCTAACAATTTTCTTTGACCTCTAGATAAGAAAAAAAAAGTTAATTTAAACAGCTATGCAAACTTGGAAATTGAACGGTACTTATAATGTCGCGGTTTCACTACTAGCGACACTCGCTTGGCGGGAAAAAAATCCCGAAAACTCGGCAACGCTGACGTGTGGTACGTACTGGCGGAACGGGGCGCGATAGAGGTTTTAACTGCTGAGCCAAAGCCCTGAGAATCTCCCTCACTCGGAGCGAAATGCCCTGACTTCCCGAGTTGTTTCCAAATTCCCTGACTTTTCCAAGTTTTCCCTCACCTTTGCAACCCTGAAAAAAATATCTTAGGTGCAAATAGTTGTTCTACAAATCATGCTAAAGTCTTTGTTGTACGAACGAAGGATTGAAGGCGCTCTGTCATTTTGGGTTCCGCACCGCGAGTGAAGTGGTGAGTGCCTGGAGAATCAAAACGCCTTCATCTCCGTGCGTATGCAACACGGACATCCGTGGAGCTCGAATAGTTGCATCCAGGTGTCGTAGCGAAATTCATTTGGTGTTTGTTGCATGTGATACGAACTGAACTTGTTTCTCTTTCACCTTAGCCTAGTTTCAACGTCGTCTATTGTGCCGATGAAGTAAACTTTTACTAATTTTCATCGCGACATTCTCAAGCGCGATGGAGATGCATGTGTCAGGAATTTGCGATTTGATTGGTGATTCTTACGTAAAAGTTCGCGAGAAACACGATTTTGCCGCTGGTTTTCTCTGAAATCAACTCCCAAGCTCAAAAAAAGCTCTCAAGTTGAGGCCAAAATTGAGGGGATATCCCACGCTAACCTGAGAGTCCACCTCTACATCAAGACAAACTCTCCATGCAAAGATAGGGAGCGAATACATTGACAGGGCTGCCACTTTATTTGGGGACTCCAATACTGAAAACACGGCAACCCTGCTAATGTACTTGCTCCCTATCTTTGCATGGAGGGTTTGTCTTGATGTAGAGGTGGACTCTCAGGATAGCGTGGGATATCCCCTCGATTTTGGCCTCAACTTAAGCGCTTTTTTTGAGCTTGGGAGATGATTTCGGAGAAAACCAGTGGCACCATCGTGTTTCTCGCGAACTTTTACGTAAGAATCAACAGTCAAATCGCAAATTCCTCACACATGCAACATCTCCATTCTTCATTGGCGCTCGCGAATAATTACGTTTTTTAGAATTTCACCTGGATGATACGAACCTTGTCACGGACGAGTTGGGAGACTCGAGGGAGTTGGGCTCCCTCGGGCTAGACAAGACGCGGAGCGGAGAATTCGGGAGGGACTTGGCCCCCAGCGACCCCGACCCGGGCGACGAGAAGACGTTGCTCCCGAAATCCAAGTCGGCCGCTCGGAAAGCGTCCAGCGAATTCTCGGGGGCCGAGAAGTAGGACTGGTCCAGGTCGCGGGCGGCGCCGTTGGTCAAGCCGAGCGTGCGGTAGAACTGGTTGTCCTGCACCGGGCTCTGCCGCGGCGTGTAGTTCAGAAGCCGGGGGTTGTTGAAATCCTTAGGGTCGTAGTCGAACGTGAAATCGTCGCTCGTCATGCTGTTGTTCGGGCTGAAGCTCATCCGACTCAGGTGTCGCGTCAGTAACTCCATTTGGTCCGTGTTGGAAGTACGCCGCCCGGTGTTGAAGTACTCGGGATCGGTGTAGAAGCTCGGGTAACTCCCGCCGTTCATGACACCGAGGTAACTCGAAGCGTTATAATTCGATGCGCCCGAATAGTCCGGAGCGGTGTAATTCGAGGGGGAACTATAGTTCGACGCGTTATTGTTGTAATTGGAGGTAGCGTTGTAATTCCCTACGCTGGTGTAGTTCGTCCCGTTGTAACTTTGAACACTCGCTGCTGAGTAATTCGGAACGCCTGAGTAGTTCGATGCGGAGTAATTCTGAGCGCAATTGTAATTCCCTGTAAAATTCGGGGAGTTTAAGATCCCGTTGAGATTAGCGAGAGCTCTGTGGTTTATCTGGCTGTTAAGGTTCGGGGTAGAATGATTGAGCGAGGGGCGACTGGGGGCGCTTGGGTGGCCGTTTGGGCTCTCGTGTAGGCCGTTGAGTTTGTGCGAAGTTCCGAGGGTGTTCTTTTGCACGCCGTTGAACAACGGGAGGTAATTCTGGAGGTTTTTGAAGTCCGATGGCGAGATCCGTCTGCCCTTCTTGGTGTTGGCTAGCTGCTGGCAGAGTTGCGGCGGGAATGTGGAGTTTGAGTTGTTTCTCGACGCCGTCGATGAGTGATGATTATTGTGGCCAGAGTTCCTCTTCGTGTCTTTGTTGTAAAGGCTTATGTGCTTGTTCCACTGTAATTAGAAAACATGAAATTAAACACTGAGGGAAAAACCATACGGCGGGGGAAAAAACCTAGTGATACGGATTAAAACCTTGACTCTTCCGTTTCTCAACATTCAGATGGGTACTAGAAATAAGTTTCGTTGAGGCCAAAGAAAAAATAGACGGATTCAACCTAAATCTTCTTAACTACATCAAACGACGTTAAATTTCCTCTCATGTTTGATTTTGTATCGGAAAACTCAGCAAAACTCTGACTTAAAATTTTAATAGAATATTCTAAGAAGAAATGGAACATCCAAAAAAAATTTCCGAGGCTTACTTTACAATAATGAGTATTCTATTGACTAGATAAATGCTAATAAGAATTCATGCGATATGAAATGTAGTTAGGTCGATTTTGGTTAAATCCGCCAACCATTATTTGGGCCCCACAACCGCTATCGATGTAAAGGAGTGAGGCAGAAGTCGATGTCGGTGATCAACACTACATTTCGCCTGATGATAGTCAATGGGTAATTTGTAGGGCATTTGGAGGAACAGACTGCTTAACGAGTCAAAATGACTCTTTTAGTCATCAACAGGCGAAAATAGTGGTCGATCCTCGAAAATGACTTCAACACACTCGGAGACAGGTATACTTCAACACTGAGCCATTAAAATGAAAACCTTTAAGTCTCAGGTTGGAGTGGTTCTACCTCACTCAAGGAAAGTTATTACGTATATAATTTCTAGAGAATATTCTGAAAAAAAAAAAAAAATAATATTACAATTGATAGTTTTCGAGGAAAACATTTTTTATACAGAATTCGTAACGTTGAAGAGCATTTTGCCGCAGAAATCAAAGTGCATTATAAGATAGAAAAAAGAATAATTAAAATAAAGTACATGCTTATTTACAGAGGCAAAAAAACAAACCAACAAAAACAAAACGAAATTCAAATGCATTAAAATGAGAGCCTTAACCGCAGTGTCTTCTAGAGGATTTAAAAAAGCAGGAGGTGCTTTTAATTTACACCATTGTAATTTGTAAAATGCAGGTAGGTAATTAAAGCCGCCTGGACCGTAAAGTGTTATAAAATAAGAATCTATGGATACTACATAAATTAAGGCTTCATGGCGCGGGGCCTCATCTCAGGGGAACAAATCGACTCCAGCGGATATTTCATTACTAACGTGCCCACACGATTCGCCTTCAAAATAAGAGTATGCAATCCCACGGCAGGTGCGTTCGAATACTTTTCGTCTGAAAAAAGCTACCCAGGAGCCGGTGAAAAAGAAAATTTCGTGGGAAAGGTTATCAGCCCCGGGGAATATTGACTTCGGAGACCAATTCGAACCATATTTGCGGACTTGAATTCAAAACTTAAAATTAATAGAAGAGAATTGTGAGAGCTACAGAATGCAAATAATAATCTCTTAGTTGGTTAAGCAGACAGACGCAACTAGATCTACTTCATTAAATAGACAACAAAACTTCATACGTTGATAATATGTGACGTCACGATATACATCTCTGTTCATTTTGCTCACGCTTGCGTGGTAGTCGAAGAAAACATGCTTATGTGAAGGAGACAATAATAGGTCAGGAGAGGAGTGATAAGCGGTTTGCCGCAATATTGATAATCGCCGCGCAGTTATTTGTCAGTTTTCAAGCGTCGTCACGAAGTATCAAAATCGTGAAGAAAAATAGCAGGGGGACTAAGCAACTAGATAGGGGAATGCTACGAGACAATTGATGCGTGCTGTTCAGTTTTCCTGTCAGCCGGTTTAAAATAAGCGCGGGCTAGTTGAATTGTAAGTCGTAGAGGTACAGGCACTATAGGCATGCCGCATGCAATGACGAAGGAAATTCAGGAAGCCGTAAGCAAAAAGGTCATACTCTTTCCGTATTCCATAAAAAGGAAAAATCTAACGATTTCAATGATGACATATGACGTACAAAAGACGAGAGGTTCTTGTTATTTAAGAGTCCCAGTAATTTTTCGACACGAAAAGAGTTTAGCGCAGAATTTGTGATAGAGGGGTTCCCTGCAACCACCACTGCAAGAGCATCGCAGCCAAAATATAGGGTGTGTTCATGACCGAATTTTGGTATTGGAGCTCTTGTATGTGTCAGGAATTTGCGATTTCAGTACAGGTCAATATTAAAAAAAGCTCTCAACTTTGAGAGCTTTTTTTGAGCTTTGGAGTTGAGTTCAGAGATGGCCAATGGCACCATCGTGTTTCTCGCGAAATTTTACACAGGAATTTGTACCAAAATCGCAGGCATTTGCAAGAGCTCCATTGCCACCCCTGAGCCGTCAATATTTTTCCGCCTCTTACACCGGGGGGGTTTGTCGGATCATTCCGCAAGTATTGTGCCAGAACACTTTTACATGCAGATTTCCGGACTGTATAACATCTTTCACCTGATACTTTTGGATTGAATCGCTACGTCGCTGCGCCGCCTTTCCGGCGCAAAATTTGCTGCCATTGACGGCGGTCTCGACGGCCTATTTATAAATTCGTCCATGGGCGTGTTTAAATTAAATGAGTTTACAACAATCCTTTAAAAGTAAATGAGTACATGGACAAATTTTAGGTACGCCCACCTAACCGAAGTTTGACCCTTACCCGAAAGTTGGAGCACGAACTCATAACAACAGAGCAGAAAATCGCAGATTCGGATAGGGGGACATTTCAAAAACTATCGATGATACATAAAAAAAAAAGAAAAGAAGTTGCGGCAACATTCATCGATTCATTTATACAGAAAACCCACACAAAATACACATTTTTAAACTTAATAAATTCGAAAACGTAGCGGAAAGCACAAAAACGACATGAGGCGCCATTTGAATAAATCCCACGAAGGTGAATTTGGATTTTTGAATCGATAAAAACGAAACTGATCGTTATTCCTGCGGTGTCCTTCTTAAAAGCTCGCAGTATGCAAAGTAGTATCCCGCCAAATTGAAGGCGCACTGTCAACTAAACAGCAGTTTCATCTAAAAACGAGATAAGACTGCATAATGCTGACACTCCTCATGTGAGAGGGCATACCAACGCTCACGCGCAGAGCACTTACTTTCATATACTTCATCTTCCCTCTGTTTTTCCAGTAATAATATAGGCTGGGAGTTACTGAGCATCAGGCGACGTAAAAAAATTGTTATTAAGAACGAAATACCTTCTTAAAAGGCGAATCTGTACAAAAATACTGTCACCATAATAGAACAAAGTGCAGATGCGGAGAGAGGTTACTTTATCAGGTTCATCCGAAGGAAAATTAGATGCAATTAGCTCATGATTTAAGAGTTAGAAAACAGGTGCTGTTAGCTAAATAACTGGAGATGAAATAATCAAGTTGGAAGGGATGGGAAGAAAAGAAATTGCAGGGGGTGCTAAGATCAATGCAAAACCAGTGACACTCATAACAGTCATGAAAACTTACCCAGACATAATTTTGTGTGAGGTGACATGTTTTCCGATGGTTTCATCTGTGCTGTGATAATGATGAGACTGTAATCCTCCTTGGCGACATCACATAAGATCCAGAATATTTAAGACAGATATGATAATCTTAGGAGACTATCCAAAAATCCTCAAAACATCTTTACGAGGTATCTTTAAGAATAGAGCAATAATATCCACTGCCTTAAGAACTGTGCGATTAAAGTGAGAGATAAATTGATTGACACTTGGCACCACAATTATTAGTAACTTTATTTTACGACTGCCGAATCTCTGAAAACGATTTCCGGAAATCTGAATTATCGTGCGATGAGAAGACAAAAATTTTCCAATCAGATGAAAAGAACCGCCCCAAGAGAAGGGTTTTTCATGACCTTTCTCTGCCGATCTTAGAAATTTATTGACTTGCAAGTGAAATAAAACCTTATCAATGGTGTAAGTCTACAACCACGTATCCCGGTTCGCAACTTCGCAGACTTCCTGTCATACTTTATTTTTTAAACGGAAAACTAATCAAAGGTAATTCTTTAAAACTGCCTGGATTTTTCTTCTGTGCCGAGAAAATTCTGCAAAACCTTCAAAAAATGATGTCAATTGGTTCTCCATTAAAAAAATAATATCAAGGCAGAGATTTTCAAACACCGCAAACGAGATACGTGGTTGTGGACTTATGCCGTCATTATGCTGAAGTTGGCCAGGGGTAAAGTTTTAGCTCAATTTCAAAGTTACTTCCAGTGATAGAGCCTCACTCCATTGTATGCAGCAATGAAAAATGCGGAGATGATGCTGAACATGTCAATTTTATGTGACTATATCACCAAAAGTAGCTTTGACCTCAACCTAAAAATTTCGACAATGTCTGTCTCATTTCAAGGTTTAATTCTAGCCATGGGGCAATGAAATCTCCAAGTGATATGACTATGCAGAAAATTGATGAGACAGAATTATTACTTGCCCTACTTCCTACTATGTTCTACAGAGGCCTCTCTAATCCATGACCTATGTTTCTTGTGATTACGCTTATCAAATTCTACATGGTGGCGCTGACTGCTAGCACTTCATTGAAAATCAGATAGAATTCATTTTGAACACAAGAGAACAGAAATTATGAACCAAGCTAAGAGTATATCATTTCTTTGGCAATTATGAATTCTCACCTAGTTTAGGTGAGTCATCGTTTGAGGGTTCTCTTGAGACCTGCGGCTGAACATTTCTTTGGCTTACGATCTAAGCTACTGGAAATTTCTGCTACTTCCAATTTGTGCATTTTGCTAATTGTGAAATTTGCAAATAGAAGGTGAAATCTAAATAGCAGCCAGTCAGATTTATAACGCCACATAAGGTTGGTAACTTACAGAGGTTGTAGCCATGACAATAAAGTATCAATCCGGAACGAAACGTAACGGGTAACAGACCAAGAGATAAATTTTTGACAAAAATCCTACCTTCTCAGCTTCAGCCAAATAGACCCACAGCCGACGCCACGTGGTGAACTTTTTAAAATCACTAAAATTAAACTGCATCTCTTTAGATGCATATCTGGTGGAGAGGGCAGATCGGTAGCCTTTATACTCTTCGTTCGACATGATAATAATTAAGGTGCACCAAAAATTTGTGGCACAAACGATTGAAATAAAAGAGCGCGTGTCCAGAGAATAGTCACGGGTCTTTGCCTTTATCTAACGGACCACACAACAGCACCACACACAAACCGAAAAAGGCTGACGGCTAACTGATAAAGGCCGATTGACCGTAAACAAATGACATAACCTAAAACTCGTTATCAATAAAAACAACAGCTGAAGTACCGCATTGTTGTAAAATGTGTTGCTGATTTACACACATATCTATATGGCTCCGTGAAGTTCAAAATTGGGAAATAATGGTTACAAATACGATCCTGACCACGATTTTTCACTTTAGTATGTAAAATATGACCATATAAGTGACATTGACAACCAGGTAAAAATCTAAACAATATTTACTCTTGCACTTTGGCAACATTCAGTAAAAAAGGCGGGCGCTACGCGCGCGGTAAAGAGAGGCGTGTTCTGATTGGCCAGTACAAACTATTAGTTTTGAAATCGAGGCGCCAAATTCAATTTTGCGCTCTTTTCGTAAAGCCCCGCAGATATCTAATGATCAAGCGGTAGAGGCTATTGGACAGGTTACTTGGTACGATTAAATTATGGTGATTTATTTCGATAGAGAAAAGCGTCCGCCGAGGCAGAGGTCAAGCATTCTCATCCTTTCTATGGATATTCCTACTATTTACCGCAACATTCTTTAGGACCTATCACTACCGTGATTTATCATTGTTTTAGGATGTTGCATGGATACGAATTTCTTACTTTTGAAAAGGTGATGGATGACTCCATAAAATTGAATAAAACAAGAGACTATATCTCTTGATTACGGGGTTCTTTGTATTTGCTTTTACATTTTTTTCACGTTTTTTGTTGAAATAATGCCTTAATGCCAGAAAAAATCTTCAACCCTTTTCTGAGTTCTATAAAAATACTCAATCCAATTTTAAATCTGTACGGTCAGTCATGTCACTTCTTTCCTCGGAATTTATCTGTCTTTTCTACGTTGATCTCACAAACACTTCAACTTTTATTTTCAGTTTTAGATTTGACTTCTTGTTACTTTTTATTTCTTTTTTCATTTGTTCATGTATTTATATTTTGCATCAAAATAACAAAAAGAGGTTGTTAATATCGAAATCACGAACAGAATGATGGACACGATCAAACGTAGCAGGCTTTCCAACACCGGAGTTAAAATAATCAGGGGGTCTTATTTCAGGAGAATCTTATTGGAGGAGGGGGAGGGGGCGAAAATTGTCGAGAAGAGCAAAACCTTGCTTGAGGGAGGTGGAAGAGAACTCCGAAATAAAATGGTAAGAAGTTCAACAACCTTTTTTTTTTTTTTTTTTTTTTTTTTTTTTTACCACTCCAAGTAGCCCCAAGGGCTAATCCCGCGCTTTTTAGTCCCAGCCCCCCTCCGTCCCTACTGAACAACCAGTCCCAGAGAACCATTGTTTGAGACCATCAAACTCGGGTCGCCTGGTCGAGAATCGAACCCGGGACCTCCCGAACATAGAGCTAGCGCTACAACCACTACACCACAGGAGGCCGACCAAAACCAAATTAAATTGACCAAATTGACCAACTGTTTACATTGACCAAAACCAGTTTTCTTTGATTTACGGGATAAACATACAAGAAACAAACTCCGAGGATAAAAGCATGAAGCACGTTGTATTGAAAAGATACAGTTACATTACAGAGAGGACGACGACGACTAACGCCGACCACACCTAGAAAAGCAAACTGTATACCGAATGTTATGAATTTCAGCATAGTTGTTTTAATAAACACACGATTGGTCTTACTCCAATCTCAACAGTTTTCAGAAAGATGAATTTAAAAATGTGGCGGAGAGAGGGCCAGGGTTCAGGCTAGGTGCAGGAAGTTCACGAACCAACTTGGTCGTTCGCAAACTACGTAGGCTACGACTCTGAATGATGGATGATATAAAATCTGTCACGTTTTCATCAAAATGCGCTCAATTTTGGTGTAAACCTCTCAAGGCTGCGTACGCGGGCTGCCCTCAGTATTCCCTTGGGAAGACGGCGCGCGCCGCAACGCTAGAAGTATACCTGCAGTTTTACATGCGCTTCTAGCGATTGTTAATCGCTTTAAGTTCTAAGTTTCCAAAATCTTCTTTCGCAAGATGAGGCCGCTTTTCACAGATCCGGTCACAATGGACCAGTAGACAAGGTACGAATTTAAGGATTCTGATACATGTTTCTTGACCAGAATTTCACGTAAAATACGATTCTTGCATCGAAAATTACAGAAATCATTTCCTATCTAAGATATGAACGTTTTTAGGTAACATTGGTGACGGGGATTTTGAATTGCCCGTTCACAAGAAACACAATTCTCAACGTGAGTTCAATCGCGTACTACAACGGTTTCGGTAGGCTTCTCAATCCAGCACTGTTCATTTCTCACCCTGTGTTGTTCAAACTAGAAACAACTTGCTATAGCTGAGCCAAAGCGTCGAGATTGAGGTTGCCAGATTTTCATATCGCAAAGAGTGTCATGGTAATTTTTAGTGAGCGATTTGACTCACGTAGACCAATGAGTTTTCAAGAGCGGGGGTTTGAATTCACGCGTCAAGAAACATTCAATGTATTGATTAGGAGTTAATTTCAGTGATTTTCGTTGCGCAAATCGTGTTCTACGTAAAATTTTAGTTCAGAAACATGTATCAGAATGCTTAACTTCGTACCTTGTCTGATGGTCCATTACGAAGCAATAAAACCTTCTCGCAGATCACCACTCCACAGCCATGCATGAAAAAGAGTTGGATCTCTTTTCTGCACACTCAGATATTTGAACGCAGAGTAGAAAAGTTGGATGGGATGAAATGCGTGATACAACCATTTCGACTTTCGAGCTGGTAACATTGCATATCTAAAAATTGAAGGGAACGGGAACTCTTTACGGAAAACTCGGAGACTTTAACGCACGAGTAAAGAGTTGGATGGGGCGAAACACATGATACAAATATTTTGACTTCCAGGAAGTCGAAATTTCGTAACCACTAAAGGAAGGAGTGCGTGGTATTCTACGTCACTCCAACTATTCGCTTCGCCAAATCAAACTTTCAGTTAAAGTGCCAAACGTTCGACTCGTATAACCGACCTTAGAGGGTCAGAATGATGAAAAAAGTTCCGATATACGATTCGAAAAATCGGTTTTATGCGAAAGAGTGAGCGCTCAACGCACTGATTTTCACGACAAATTATGACAAGGATGTTAATTTGAAAACATGGATGTTAATTTTGTTATTTGTTGTTTGGGTTTTGTGAAAATTAGTGCGAACGGACTGTTTTTGACAAAACTAGTACGCGTACTAGAATCGCGAGTTTAAATACATGCACAAATCTATTGAGCCATTTGATATGATATGAGTAGAGTCGGAAAAACGTCAAAGTCAATTTTTGACATTGTAAATTTCTCGTCACAATCGATTTTTTCATAAAACAGGGCTAATGAAGGCTATACCTTGTACTTTTCATTCCACTTTCTTCCCTCTATCCGGAATATACATATACTAGAATAAAATATCAGGCAGTGAGGTAACTTTCCTTTTTTCATTTATTAGAGAATGGGTGAATAGATGCATGAATATGATCATACGAAGAATTTATAATGATACTCAAAGGTTGGAACGGCATTTCTCTATGATGAATGAAATTTCTAATTGAAAGCTCATTTGTAAAGGGTAGAGATCGATAAGTATTTTCGTTAAGGCTAACGAGCGATACTCAGTAATTTCACTTGACCTTCATATTTTGTTCAACCATCAATTTTCGGAGCGTCAGAGAGCATAATTTTCAGTCTTCATACAGCGCCGTTTACAAGAAGGAACTAATATTTACGACCCTCCTAGCTTGCAACACCCCTGTTAATACTCCTCCTAAAGACGATTCGATTTTGAATCCGTCGCGTGGCGTATATCTAGTGTTGTCGAGTTTAGACTTTGTCCAGAGGTGGCTACCGCCGCACCCATGATATTTAAGATAATAATTATTAAGTGACATCTCCGTCGACTTCAAAAGTACTACATCTCAAACTTTTTGTCTTCCGTAAAAACATCTTGAGTTGCTCGTAAATTGTCACAGGCTCCAAAATTGTCCCGGGTTGCTCCCGGACCATCTGGGTATGGAAGTCCTTTCACGCTCCATCTAGGATAAATTTTAGTTCCACCGTTGTTCAAGAGGTCTTCCACTCCATCAATGATCGTTTATGACCGATTTCGTGACCTAAAACCGCGCCATAACACTTCTAACGCATGTCTATCGCGAGATTCGGTACTGGGCACTGAGGCGTCAGATCGACGTGACAACGACGCGACAAGCATGCAACACTGCTCCCCGAGGAGACAGCGCGTCGTCGCTGGAAGTCGCGGATTCGCTCGATGGCTCGAATTCGGCGGGGAAGCCTCGACTTCTCTCTCCTTATTTCGCTCGATTCCCTCATCGCACATCGCTTCGCGGGGAAGAAGAGGGAACAAAATCTTCTGTGGCGAGCAAGCTAGGCTCAAAAACTCCAAAACTATTTCGTCGAATCTTCACCACTGGATTCTTTCTCTTCTTCAGGGTGGCCTCCTAAGAGGACGCATCGTCAAATTTGCCCAGGGTGGCAAAATTTCATGAAAAATAAAATCTTGAAATTTCACGTGAAATATTTCATGAAATTTATGAAAGATATTGAAAAATACAGATTCCTTTCCATGTTTCGCAAATGTAAAAATTGTGACTTTCTTATATTTATGTATGTTTGAGTGCGGGGTGCATACTCTAGCCCCTGAAAAATATGAAATATTTCAGCCTTGTGAAATTTCATGAAATATTCCACTGAAATTTCGTGAAATATTTTCAATGAAATTTCCAATCTTTCATTTCGTTCTTACGTTTCATGCCACCCTGAATTTTCCCGTGTAGTCCAAAATTTACTTTTTGAATTCTTGATATCATGCCTGATTTTTCGAATCACGATACGTTTTCCATACGTGCGTGCAGACTGTAGGGCCCTAAAGGAGGAACTAAAGGATTAGGGGTATGGGGACAGCGGGGAATCACCAAAATTTAATGTTAACTCCTACAGAAAACGTAAAGGATTTAAGAAGATGGCTGCGTGACGTTTCTGTCATTTTTCAAATTGATTTCTTCAATTTTCGGCGAGAACAGCTATAAACCGCTCCTCTAAATTTTCAAAATTTGCTCGAGGAAGTCGCAAGTCGTCTGGCCGTAGCGGAAAGTCTCCAGACCCTCTGAATTGGATACCTCTAGGTGACCCCCCACCCCACCCCTCGAATAATTCCTGGTTTCGCTCACGCATGGTCATAAAGAAAAAACTGACTCAAAGCACATCAACAGAAATTATGTTACGCCCTGTAACTAAAAAGTCCATGAACTAGGCGGCCAGCTCTCAAAGTGGCAGGTCCAAAGTTGAAAAAAATGCCAACAATTAATTTTAGCTGCAATCCATGCAGCGTCATAACTGACGTTGACCGATTTCAGGCGAATATTTTACGAGATTTTCAATGAAACTTACATACATACGTACATACGAGTCGCTGTTATAGCGCTCTTTGGCGCTTTGCGACACCTAATCGCCACAAAGCTCGGTCTTCCCACAGGTTATCAGGGAGTTGACACTCCCTCATCTCACTTAACACCCCCTGTCGCCAACCTCTCACTGGGCGTCCCATACGCCTCCTCCCAGGAGGAACCCAATCAAGCATCTTTTTTGGCAGCCTCTCTTCCGTCACCCTATTGACATGACCATACCAAACAAGTTGTTTGGTCATGACGTCGAACACGATGTCATTTTCGACTTCCATTATCTGACGCACTCTATCATTACGGACCCGATCTCTCCTAGAAATTCCTAATAGAATAAACGCAATACAATTGAAATAAATTTACAGGATACGTAAAACTGGTTTTTTGTTTCCGAAAATAATGCCCGAGAAAACGACCGATCAATCGAGATTCGTTTTGTCGAGAAAGATGAATGAAACTGACAGAAAATAGATGCTTCTCGGCAGAAATATCCATCAAATTTTGTTCAGGAATTATTTCAGAAGTTATAAATATGAAAATCCATGAAAGCCTGATATTCGTTGACCAATCAGAGAGCGTCACTATATCGTTTCTTAGTGAATGGATTGAAACGGAAATAGTATCACTAAATGGGTACTGCGTTATTTGGGTATTACAACTGAGGACAGCGCCAGTGCATTTCTGAGGAGGCGAGAAAAGGTGAAGTGCCTTCAATTTTCAACACGCAACACGCACATCCATGGAACACGAATAGTTGCATCATGGCGCCACAACCAACTCGAGCAGTGTAGTATTCTTAGGTCGAGATTATCACCGATTTGAATCGATCGTTCTGACAAAAGACTCAACTGCTAGAAAATATAATACGAGGAAAACCGTAAGAGACGTTTTAATCGACCCGTTCTAAATTTTAGAGATTTGAAATATTAAAGCGATGCGTTAATCTACTAGTCATATGATCGTATAGTCGTATAATCTGAGATTTAAAACGGGCTGATTATTAAGTCCAACTGTTTTCTCGTGTTTTAATTTCTGGCGCTTAAGCCATTTGAGAATGATCGATTCAATTTTTGGCCTTAGATACTATAACCTCACGTTGCTAATCGGTAATACTCTGCCTATACAGGTACTCTGTTTTTAGAGGGCTACAACGAATCTTTGACGACTGCTGACGACTCTCATGCTTCTCTATGAGACGACAATAATATCTCTATGTAGGGACTCGGTTGCTCGGGCGCTACAACTAACGACGACACCCGTTCCGTGCATTTCTGAAGAGGTGAGAAAAGCGGAAGTGCCTTCAATTTTGAACAAACAACACGCATATCCGTGGAACACGAATAATTGCATCAAGGCGCTATAAATCGTTTTAGATAGTGGTTCGATGTATCGTTTGGTTTAAAACAATAGAATGACTTTGAAACAAAACTTTCAGGATTTCAGTCGGAAAAGCTGAAAATGAGAAAATTCCTAACTATTTCACCTTGCGATGCCATTTATTACTTATAAGAATTAAAAATCTATCAGAAAAGCCCCGTTTCCTCAGATTACTCGATTGACTTTTGAGGCTATGTTTACATGTTGAACCAATCGATATCGATACAATCTCACCTATTTGATGTATCGAAAACGATCTATGGTCGCATTTTTTACACTTTTGATATAATTACATTTAAAATAGGAAGGAGTAGTCCACGCCCCCGGTACCACACGAATTTTCAACATGACGACTCGAACCTAAATGCAACAACTAATGTGAATCCACCTTGAACGTATGCATTCTTCAATGCGTGTTGGACGCACGTACGTCAATGGATTACGCACCAGATTTTCTTCACGGTTGTGAAAATCGGGTCTGAATGAAGCGGAACCTTGAGCCGTCCCAGTGTCAAAGCCAACCCGGGTTGGATGCACAGCCCACGGCACCGATTGTTCTGGGAGACAGACAGGGGCACCGTGCCCCGGAAGGAAGTCCGGAAGTAGCGTCGACGAAAAACGGGATGAATCAATTGGATTAGATTGGATTTTCTTCTGTGGGTCACATTTCCTGGACACAGTGCTCGTCTCAAGGATTAAAACTGATTAAAAGGGTATTGATTGAAAAGACGGCCGGCCAAGGTTGGACTTGGAGATGTGAGGATTCGATTTTCTCACGGCGCAAGTGAGAATTAGTCAATGGGCTACATGGTTGCCGCGCTCAGAGGCAATTTATCGTGGAGACAGGAGACCCCGCGCTTGCGATCTATCTTAATGGATAGAAGTTATTTTCGGGAGTCAATGCTTAGATTCGCCTTAATATGACTGCTAAAAGTTTTGGAAAGCAATTGTTTGGAGAACGGGATCTAGTTTGACTATGAAAACTGCGCTTGGTCCGACTTTCAAGTCAAGACATCTGACGTGTGAACGTGGCATTATCAATAGTTATTTCCAAAATTTCTTCATTTCTCGAATTCTCGACTTTAATTTACTTTCCCCTGGCTCCAAAATTTCCGAATTCCATGACTTTTTCTGATCTTTTCTCGACAATCAAAATCTTTGACGAAAATTTCTGCTTAGATTTTGTTTTCTTTTTAAAAACGCTGACTTCTGGTAAATGGACGAAATTTCCACTTCTGATTCAATCGGATTTTAGCTTGAATCAAAACGAAATCTTCTTAAATTATGAGGCTTGGTTCTTGATTTAAGCTAGATTCTGATGGAATCAAGAGTACTTTTTCTTGTCCATGTTTTTAAGAGCCAAGACTCTAGATCCAATGTGTTTTTTGTTCCAGTGTAGGATCGCATCATACTCCTTATGTCTTCTTTTTTTATCGCTCTGTCTATCAATTTCAACGATCAGCCCGCTGCTGCCGTTTAATGCCGAACCTCAGTCAAGAAAATTTTGACGAAAATTTGACAGCGAGGCACGGAAAACAATCGATGCGCTCGAAGCCGAAGAATGAAAATAATACGAATCTGGGCTCGTGCTTCGAGCGCGCTCCGAGTGCACGAAGAAGCGAGCGAGTCGCGTCCTCCGCCGCCGCGCCGCACAGTGGATCGAGTCATTTCGAGAGATCGGACATAAAATTTTTCATCACTAAAACCGCATATTTTAATGTTTAAGTCTTCAAATTTTAAAGCTTAAGAAGTGTCATTGAAAGAAAATATCACGAGAAAACCGATGGAACCACTTTTAAAACCTCAAAGTTGTGTATTATGAACGGAGCTCAGGGTTGCCACAAAATTTAGGAAATGAAATACCCTGACATTTCCCTGATTTCCCAGACACATTTGAATAAAATTCCCTGACAAATGAAACATGCGATATGGAAAAAAAGACATAATTCGAAATGGTTTCCATGGCAAAATGTGTTGTTCTAAACGTCAAATCGACGGTGAAAGTCGGCAATCACATAACTCGGTTTGCGACGTCGCAGACTTCCTGTCATACTTTACTTGTTAAACGGAAAACTACTCAACGGTAATTCTTTATAACTGCCGTGATTTTTCTTCTATGTGCGAGGAAAATTCTGCAAAAACTTAAAGGAATCACGTCCATTTGTTCTCCTTTAAAAAAATAACATAGTTGCGGAGATTTTCAGACACCGCAAACGAGTTATGTGATTGCCGACTTGCACCGTCGAAATCCATTCTAAAAAGCTAAATTTACAATTTTTACCCTGACACTTTCGTCATTTTTCCTGACATTTCCAGGTTTTCCCCGACTTTTTAAAACTCCCTGACATTTCCAGGTTTTCCCTGAATTTTTGAAATTCCCTGACATTTCCAGGTTTTCCCTGACTTTTTAAAATCCCCTTACATCCGTGACTTTTTAAAATTCCCTGACATGTCCACGTTTTCCCTGACATTTCCAGGTATTCCCTGACTGTGGCAACCCTGGAAGTTAAAAGCTTTTAAAGTTTCCAAATTTCGTCCGACCTCTCCCACCGACTCGCTCCACCGTGCGCCGCGCCGCAGTGCCAAACGCTCGTTCGCGCGACCATCCCGTGTGCTCTGCCGTCCAGTTGTAAATCATGCACGGCCCGACTCGACGCGAAACGCGACAGCGCCGTAACCAGATGCGTGCGATAATTGAAGACCTATTTCACATGGTAAATGAGTCCCGTCTCCTTACCACTCCGCGCGGGCATAATTACAGATGGGACCGTCCCCCGCCCCCGCCTCCGGGGTGATGTAACGCAGGTAGTTATTCCCAATGTCAACCGTCGAGTAAGGCGCTGAGGTTTTTTTCACTGGAGATCAAGTGCCCCTAACGCCGCGCTGTTCCGCTCCTTTATTTCAGGTTATTAGTCGTCGAATCAGGGCCAGCGGAGATGGGATACAGCTTAATCGGGGCCCGAGGCGAGAGGGTGAGCGCGGAGGTACTTACACGCGCCTTCGATGGGTGCCACAGTTGACTGGATAATGAGGGGGGATTGGCAGCTAACGCTACTGCACTTGGAAAATAAACACTGTCGAATCACCTGCTCTCTGGGTGATCGATGATTATTGATGATTTAAGGGCATGCGGGAAGTCCGGTGACACGACGGTGTGCATCGTACACACGGAAAAAAGACGGGCTCTATATAGACATACCGTCCGTTCGGGACTTAAAGGCCGAAAGTTCCGGGTGCTGCAGCCGTAACTTCGGGTGCTCCGGGTGCTTCGCCCGGAACTTTCGGCCTGTATAAGCTCGGAGCGCGGACAGTATGTCTTTATAGCTCGTAAGTATACGGCTTCCACGGCCGGAGTGTTTTTTTCAGAATCACGGATAAAAAATGATGTTAGTGGTTACCAACTTCATTTTTACACATAATCCCCAAAAAATCTGGAAACGAGGGCTAAATTTCTGTACGTGCTAATTAAACATCTACTTACGTTTATTGGCATAGGTGGATCCAAAGGGGGGACGTAAAGGGCATAAACCAACGCCCCGTTCACCCGAAAAAAGGAAGAAAAAGGGAAGGAAGTAGTAGTAGAAGAATGAAAGAAAGAAATAAAGAAAGAAAGGAGGAAAGAACGGAGGAAAGAAGCAGAAAGGATGCTCAGATTTAGTAATTATTCATGACGAAATTGGCTTAAATTGCACATTAAATGCTTTAAAATTTTTAAAATTTTCTGAGGGTAGCCCCCCTCGCCCATTCTCCCATTCAAAGTGTCTGGATATGCTTATGTTAACCAGTCGCGTGATCAGCACTGTCAGAAACCTAGTGCTGCCTACTAAAATTCCAGGGGATTATGTATTATCAGAGATTCAGTAGCCACCACCCCTCTTTGTTTCCGTACCTTGAAAAAAATGCGGAAAAATTATGAGAGAAACGGCGAAATTTGCAGAAATTCCTGGTCATTCGGGTTTTTAAAAAAAAATATATCGCCGCGATCATGCATTAAGTATGATGCTCAACACTTCCATTTGCACGGTAACAGACGCATACACTGATATCATTGCAGTAATTTCAACATAGCGTTATTGACTTTTCTGGAGATTATGAGGCTGAATAAAGACCTTCGCTGGGACTACATCCATTTTAAGTGTTGATAAACACGCGGTACCCGCTTTTAATTAATTGAGATTTTATGTAAAAAGCAGCGCGTTTCTAAGGAAACCTCGCTTAAGAGCAACTACAACTGAGTCTGTGAAATGAAACAGCGACGTTCCTCAACTTACATCGCAGACGTCGAGCACTTCTACGCATTATTTTGTGACAAACTGACAACAGAACTGCTGGTAGTCAAACGTCGAGCGTCTCCTGTTTGCACTCGGTGGTAATTTTGTGAGTCGGTGCCACTGTATTTCCTCCATTTGAACCCATCAAAAATATCGATATTAGATGAGACATTGCCTCACGAAGAATCGATTGTTTTGCATACGTTGAGATAGAGGACAAGCAGTGTTGCCAACTTTCAAGAATCGCCACTGTCTGCTCCTGGTCCCACCTGGCGCTCGCAGCAAATAATCAATAAAACTAATGGTAATTAATTGGCTCTGGCGCAAATCGTCGGAAAGGTTGCACTATAAACACAGCTCGGATATCTCACTCTTCTGGACTTCCAAGAGTTCACTCCTTTCCGATGCAGACACTTCGATGCCGCTCGCATGCATACACACGCTTTTTATTAGCGCGCTTTACAATGGATTTAGCGGTATCCCATGAACCATTCAAACCCGGCTCCTTTTGGTTTAGAGTCAGGCGCGCTGACCGCTAGGCCAACCTGGCAGCGTCTGAGAATACGATAGGATCAGAATTGGATCATCAAGTAAGGACGAACGCGCCACCTGTTGGTTTGACCACCTTTTATTCCGCCAAAGCATCAAATCAAAGCCGGTCAATGCAATGAGCCTTACACAGCTTGAGATAACCGATAAGTGTCCCAGGTGTCATATTAGAGGCATTCGCATGTCGAAACCGTGCCTCTCAAATACACAGAAGCTGCCGGCAAGACTTTTTATCGCCCGGCACGGCGCCGAACCGGACACCACCGGGGGGGAGGCGGCAACGGCAACTCAAAATCGCGGCTCGGGGTCGGGAAGTCGGGACCTCGGAGTAGCGCAGGGGCGAGAGGCGCAAGTCGGCGTCGGCCACCAGGGCTGGGGCTGGGCGAGGGGCTCTAGGTTCCTGGAAATTCATCGGATCGGTCGGTTCGCAAATTCGCGATTGCACGTGCGTGCGTGCGCTCCACGCATCCGGACGGTCGGGCGGTCGGGACATGTCGGGCCTAGAAGAAGTTTCATTCAAACCCGGCTTCTGGCGGCGTTGCCGGGTGGAAAATTGCCAAAAACAATATCACACGGAGTAAAAAACTTCGGGCACGGGACCTGAAGTTGAGGTCATATGGATCTCTGAACTTTTCGGATCACGCATACGAAAACTTGAGGACCAGCTGCCAAAGCTCGGGTCAGACATCTGAAGTACTTCGGTATATACCGGAGGGTTCGGATCACACATCTGAAGTGCGCCAGTACATACCGAAGTACTTCAGATGTCTGACCCGAACTTCGGCAGTTGGACCTCCAGTTCTCAACTTCAGAGATCCATATGACCTCAACTTCGGATCCGATGCACGAAGTACTTTTCTCCGTGCAGGAGGAAAAAATGCGTTATACCGGAATCGTACGTTGAACGTGGGGAGCTGAATGTGGCGTGAAAGTGGAAGTCATCGGTCCGATGACTGAATTTCGCGCGTGTCGCGCAAAATTCAGCAACGCTGCTCAGTGACCGTCGGATAATATCGGATTTGTCTGAACTATTCGAATAGATTTGATACGAATTTGGATGAAAATAACTCGAATGTGCGGAGTTTCAGCCGTTGAGCGATGACTGTTGACTTCCATAATCAGCTGCCATTCTGCCAAATTCAGCGTGTGATTCCGGCATGACGTCGCCCAGTGGGACGAGCTAATGGAAGAGGTCAAACATGAAATTTATGGCTAAAATTTCAAATTTTGAAGTTTATTTTGTCACAAATTTTATTTCAAGGGGTGTTTTTGAAAGGAAATTTCACAAAGTAACTAATGAATTAATGAAACAACATTTAAACTTATTTGTTTCATTTTTTCGAAAAAATAAGCTTTCAAAGTTTCGTTCGTCCGACTTCTTCTATTGACTCGGTCCAGTGTGCGTGGGTGGGGCCCAATTCGTCGTTTCCTCACGAAAGAACGTAACTAAGTTGAATCTTGCTAAATTTCCCCTCGCAAATTGCAGTTTTACCAAGAAAAATTGGAGGAATCCTAACTAAAAATTTCACTGATTGCTCTTCTGATCCGCATACAAAAAGGAGACGTTCAAATGCATTCAAATTTTTTGAACGAAAATTGTAAAAGCACAATTTCGTCAAAAATAGAGTGTTTCAAGTCAACCTCGCAACCTTGGAATAAAGTAACGTTCCTTCCTACGGCAGGCTACGAATTGAAGCACACTCTGTTTGGCGGCAGCCAAGCTTGCCACGGGTGGTCCGGGAAATGTTTTAAAAATTTTGCAACGCTGTAACACGAATGATCGCTAGATGGTATAATATCAACTACAGTCTCAATCCCCGAGTAACATCAACTGATGAAATCTTGCCCCAGAAAATAGAAAAGGCCGCGGTTCAAGTTGTTTTTCGAATCGAACAATTTCAAGATATCGGCTTTCTTAATCGTTAAAAATGAAAACTTTGGAGTGCTGGTTTGCCAAAAACGAGCTTTGAACTCGAGGTACGATTCACAATGGAGAATTTTCTCATCATAAGGTTTCGCTTTGGACAGATTTGAGGGAAATCACTTTTTTGACAGGCACCTTTAAGATCGACGCTCTGTAAATCTTTTACAAATCACCATGAACTAAAATTTGCTGGAGACTTTAACGAAAGTATAGAAAAGTGGCGGATTTCAAATAACGCAGGAAGTCAATATACTTTGCATCCTGCGAGGATTTCTTCACAGCCGTTATTCCTTATTGATTTATAAACTTATTGATCTTCTAATTATACCCTTATTTCATAAATGAGAATAGTATATCCCACCAACACACCGAGTCGTGTCGGTAGCGTGCCACTGCGAGAGCTGCTTCGTGGTTGAGAACGACCGGAGCGCCTTCAATTTTTAGTATGCATGCAACACGGCTATCCATAGAGCACGAATAGTTGCATCAAGACAGTATCATCGATTTCATTGTCCTATGCTCGGATATCCATACTGAAGCGTTTAGGAAAACTGCTGCATTAAATCTCGAGCGTTGCCAAATTTCCTTCTATTAAAATGCGATCTTCATGGAAGACTTTCAAGCTCTTGTTTCATGAATTTTCAGATGGTTTTTTGCGCTCAATTTCATTTGATAATCCTGAAAGTTTCAAGGAAATATATTCCCAGCTCTCCCCCAAAATTTATAATTTATCAAGAAAAAAAAAATTGTAGCGTCTGAATCTTAAAACGGTAATTCCCTCCGCGGAAAACTTGATTTTACGTGAACTTTGCTCTCTTCTAAAAAATTCTGTCATTAGTTTTCTCTGAAACCAACTCGTAGGCTCAAAAATGCTCACTGCAGTTGATCCGGTGTCAAAAATTACGAATATAGATACTTCACGGAGCAGACATGCTCCTCCACCCTAAGCTCAACTTTAGAAGCTTTATTGATCTTGGGAATTAATTTTGACCAATGGAAATTTGTTCGGTTCGTTTAGTAGATATGATCGTTCGTTTGTCGCGAGGTTTTCCAATAGATTGCATCCATAATGGATTAGTTGTGCTGGTCATCAGTGGCGTGGCGTGCTTTGCGATTTATCGATTGATCTGTCATTTAAACCTATGAAAAAAAATCGATTATCAGGGTGTTCGCAGCGAACACCTTAGTAATCGATTCTTTACCATAGCTTCAAATGGCGAGATAGCGATAATCGATCATTCACGCCACGCCACTGCTGGTCATGGAATCGTATTTTGATGCTTGATTCTTGTGGATTAGCTAAAAATAAGAAGATCAGTCTAAACAGCGACATCTCCGTTCAATCTTAACCGAAATATCGCGCGTTGATAAATTCGTTCATTGATATCCATCCGCCCCGGTGGTGACACCTCTAACACCTCCTTGCTTTCATTTGTCAGGGAGACGTACATTTTCACTGATTACTCAACGTGGAACTCGAATTAAAGCAAGGTGGAAGAAACCAAGAGTGTCACTATCGCGGTGGACATTGACGGATCCAGCAAATCGGCAACATGGTTTTTTCCCCATTTAAACCTATGGGAACGTATCGATTCGTGGAGGGGCCACGTTCTCCGTCAAGAATCGATTATTCAACATGGGTTTAAATGGAGGATATCCAATGTTGTCAAATTGCCGGATCCGCCTTTGGCAATGGATGACGTCATGAACCGAACTTTTCAAAGCGCGATATTCCGGTGAATATTAAACGTTGAAAGTTGCTGTTTGGACAGATCTTATTATTTTTTGTTAATCTGCAGGAATCAAGCTTCAAGACACACGATTCTGTGACCAGGGAAACTGACTCATTCCGACTGGCCGGCCGCATCCAGGAACTTAATTCCAGAACCGAGCAAGAAATACACATCTGGCAACGAGAGGAGGTGCCGCTTCGTCTGGAAAATAGTGAGAGACCAGACCAGACCCAGATAGTCTAAAAATAACGCGTGCCGGAGCACCGTGCGGCGCCTAACCCTATAACTGATAAAGAGTTCGAGCCACCGAACTCGACACTTACTCGAATTGGTCTGAGAAGCAGATAACGCGGGTGATTTTACGACTCCCGGATGGAGACTTAAACGCCGGGATAGAAAAAAAGACGCTATTCGCAGAGCGCTGATAAGATGAGAAAAATCAAGAACCAGTGGTAAGAAAATGAGGTATACAACACAAGCGAGCCCGATTCACATGCCTAGTGCCGTCATGCTACAGAAGAGTGCCATGTAAACTTTTGGACGTTAGCAAATTTCTCCTCATGAAATACAAGTGAAAATTCGGTTTAAGAAAAAAACTTGCATTTTTTCTTTCAACTTTCCAGATAATTTTACTCGCAATTGGACTGGCGGTGTCTTAAAGTTAAAAAACATTTTTTTGAAAAAAATAATCACCACTTTCGTCAAAAATAAATGGCGTTCGAATGTTCGTACGGCATTTTTCCCTCGCAGAAAAGAGTTGAGTTCCCGGCCCGATCTCTCTCAGATAAAATATGGATGGATACAAATGAAGGAGCAAGATTCTCCGAAGTGAAATTTTCAAGTACTGACATGACGTACTGCGGGGACAAGATTAGGAATAGGTCATTTTTGACGGCGGGTAAGAAAATTAGGAATTTGTATGAAATTCAGGAATAACAAATGCTGGGCAGGCATCAGAATATACCTCAGATGAACTCAATTTGCAAAAACTTATGGAGGAGGGCCCCCAAACCTCCCATCGGTGGAAGAGGGTGGGAGACTGAACTGAACTAGCACTGGACATTATACGCAATTATGGATATTAGGTTTATTCGCTGCGCTGAAACCGGAACCGTTGACAGGGGAAAAATAAAGTTCAGAAAACAGCTTTTGCGTGGACTCGATCTCCGTAAATTACGTCACTGTTTGGTATAATCTTTGAAATACATGAAGCTGCACTGTCTGGTCGCATATTACACTTTTTTACGAATGGTGGGGGAGATAAAGCTCGGCGTTCCATAGTAATTTGTACGCTTTTAGAGCTTTATCTTCTTAAAAAGGAATGGAATTCGTAACGCTTCAGATATAGTTTGGTCACATGTGGATTTTTTCATGAAGGAATAGGAGGATTCTGCTCAGCGTTCCGTAACTATTAGTACGCTTTTTGAGCTTTGTCTCCTTACGAAGAGGGATGGAATTTGTAACGCTATAAGACTGGTTACATATGGATTCTTTGCGAAAGACTGAGAAAATTGTGCTCAGCGTTCCATAAACAATGTGTACGCTTTTTGAGCTTTGAGCTTTTTTTCGAATGACGGGCAAGGACCGCCACTTTAAAAACTGATCGTACCTAACAAGTATAGCAGACATTTAAATTAAAACAAGTTAACCACTATGAAATTATTGAACTACTAAAATGTAAGAGCCGTTACTTGAAACTTCTAAGGGATTTTGCGTGAAAATACAGTGAGGCGGTCGAGCAGAGCGTTCCGTTTTAATTAAGGGGAGCCAATCCTGCGTTACGGGTGCGTTACGAGGAGGGGCGGGCAAGAGAGGATAAAAAGGTCCGGAAAACAGTGTTTACATACTATGGGCAGCAATGTCCTTCTAAAATTCCTAGCTCTATGATGTTATAATAAAATATTGAAAAGAGACCGTAGAAAAATGTTTCCCGGATTTTATCTTCGTCCCGTCGCATACTCCGTCTTCCTGGACAATTTCCTGGTTTCCCTGACTGTTTTATCCACGGCGGCTCTCTACTTTCCCTACCCTCTTCTGTTTCCTGTATCCCTGAGACCCTGACAGATCCTTGTTTCCCATGCTTTCTTTCTCACTTTAGCCTAACCCCCTGCCACTCTCAACGATTCCCTGCTTCCTCAAACATTTTGCCGATGGCTTGCTATCAGGGTGCCTACTAAAACAGGCTGGTCAAAAATCAGTATTTTTAAAATACTTTTCCAGTATATTCAGGAGAAATTCAGTACTTTTTCAATACCTCCAATTGACGAAATTCGAAAAAATTCAAAGATTTGGATTTCTCGCTCAAATCGCGACAAAAATGAAAAAAATTCCGGACGTCTCCTTGCGGAATTTCCGCACTCTTTCAGTACTTCTGAACCGCCCTTAAAAAATCAGTACTATTTCCGGAAATTCCGGACTTATAGACAGCCTGGCCAATGGCTCCTTGCGGAATTTCCGCACTTTTCCAGTACTCCTGAACCGCCCTTAAAAAATCAGTACCATTTCCGGAAATCCCGGACTTATGGACAGCCTGGCCAATGACTTCCGAATTCATGGCTATTATCCCTAATTTTTCCTGTTTTCCCGCGCATGTCTTAGATTTTCCTGCTATTTCTTAAAATCCTTCCCGCAGGAGACACATAACAAACAAACATTGCAGAACACAAACATAAATTTGAGCTGACAAAAGGGACTTACATGTTGATTATATCGGAGCTTGTTGTGCTGCGGGAAATCGGCGAGTTCGATCGGAGCCCATTGGAGGTGGGCGTCTTTGCCCCATTTCCCTTGACACTCGGGCAGGAGCCTCCTGCGGGCGAGGGCAGCGTCCCTGTGAGAACTGAACTCCAGCCGGGCGTAGTTGTACTGGCTGTGCGAGTTCTCGTACGGTCGAATTTCCACGGAGGTCAACCCTGTCACGTCACACCCCAGAATTTCCTGCGACAAAAAATTCGTAGAAATTGTTTATTTTGGAAATCAGAAGAGAACTATCGCATCTCACGGAGAAAAAAACTTCGTGCGTGGGACCCGAAGTTTGGATCATATGGATCTCTGAAGTTTTCGGATTGAGCATCCGAACACTTGAGGTCCAGCTGCTGAGGTTTGGATGACACATCTGAAACTTCAGTTCTTACATCTGAGGTACTTCGGTTTTCACATCCGGAAAACTTCGGTTCTCACATCCGAAAAACTTCGGTTCTCACATTTGAAGTACTTCAGATGAAAGAACTGAAGTCTCAGATGTGTGATCCGAACCTCGACAATTAGACCTAAAGTGTTCAGATGCTCAATCTGAAAACTTCGGAGATCCATGTGACCTAAACTTCGGGTCCCACGCACGAGGTTTTTTTCTCCGTACAGCATTAAGGTGTCTACAGTCTTTTGAGAGCGTTCATGTCGTCACCTATCATCATCTAAAGTATCACAAGCGCCATGCGACGTTTCAAAATTTCCGCCGCCATTTTATTTTTTTACCGAGAAATTGTTGGTTGAATCTGTCTGAAAATTTCACTGAATTTCCTTTGTGCTGCCGATAAAATTAATTGAAATTTTCAAACAGATTCAACCAACAATTTCCCTGTAAAAAAATAAAATGGCGGCGGAAATTTTGAAACGCCGCATGGCGTTTGTGATACTATGGCTGGAAGGTGACGATACAGTACGTAACGCTCTAGGGGATGAGGGAGAGCAGGGTAGAGGGTATCCGCCTTTGTTTTACCCTACAGTGGAACGAGACAATTAAAGAAGTCTGACAACATTTGGAAACTTAGAAAGCTCATATCTTCGAAAATATGAAACGAAGAAATTTTAAAGTGGTCTCACTGGATTTTTCATTTTTCCTTTCAGAATCACGCGTTGAAATTGAAATTAAGACGAAATCAATATACAAATTTGAAATTTTAGTCAAAAATCTAAATGTCCGACCTGTTCTGATAGTTCGTTCTACTGTGCGCCATAAGCTATGGAACTATACTGCCGTGCTCGGAAAAATCGTCGTATAAACCTTCAGGCGTTGCCAAATCTCCTTTGATTCAAATCGAATTTCCTGGCAAACTTATTAGGTAATATTAGCCTTCCAATTTTTCAGATAATTTTGTTCGCAATATCTCTGAAAGTTCCTGAAAACTTCAAGGGAAAATATTCATATCTTCACTCAAAAATAGACTCTTTTCGTAGGAAATTCGGCAACTCTCGAATGTTCATGCGGCGTTCTGCCTTAACACCGCAGTAGAAATAAGCAATTGAATCAGATCTAAAGGACCTATTTACATAGAAACCATAGATCGTTGTTAATACATATACGACAATGAAAGAACGTAACTACATTTCAATGTTGCCAAATTCCTCCTTGCTAATTGCACTTTTACTGTGAGAACCGTCGGTATTTCGAACTGAAAATTTCAATGATTTTTCTTCTGATCTCATGCAAAGATCAGACAGAATTTAGACAAAATTTTACGGGCACATTTTCGTGAAAAATTGAATGTTTCGAGTCAATTTCGCAACTTCGGAATGCTGTTACGTTCCTCGGTTCCGGAAGCGAGGATCTGTGCTTTCGGCATCGCTACACGCTAATTTGACGTTTTTTGATGACAATTTTTTTTCAATTTGAGAGAAATTTCAATTTAATAATTTTGCTCTTCTGAGGCTAATTATATTCCGGGTGAAATGATTCCTTGGAAAAATAAATCTGAATTTTGAGAGTTTTCCCAAACTTTGCCAAATTCTCCCTGAAATTTTGGGTTGAAGGTTTCTAATTCGAACAATTCTGTGGTAACACATCGAGGACTGGATAGGTTATGTTAGTGGAACCATCTTCCTCACGTATTTTTTCCTTCCTGACAACTTTCACGTCGAAACCACTTTAAGTTTATCATTCCAATGTTGATCAAACGATTGTATCTAGAATTCTTAATTTCACTCATTTCCCTGATTTTCCAATTTTTTGTGGAAATTTCCTGATGAAAACCCAGAATTTCCTTCCAATTTATTCCAGATTTTGGTAGAGAGACTAGATTTACCCGGAGAAAAATAACAATATTTCATCCTCTTAGTCTAATTTTTTGAAGTCAAATAACGTGAACCACTGAAATGGAATTAACAAAATGATCCCTTGAGAGCAGAGAGGAGGAAATTTCCGGTTTTCAGCTGGGATTCCCTAATTTTCCCAAATATGTGGCGCTGTCCGTTAAATTTTAATAATTCCTAGTGTCTTAGGTCCTAAACACCACGTGTTAAAGATTTGAGTTATTGTTTTCTCTCGTTGCCGTGAGCGCTGGACTTCAAATCGTGGACTCTCTCGGGTGCAAGAGAAGTTAGGTTGACCTTGATACCTTCATAATAAGCAACTTTGCAATGAAAGTCCTTGAGTCACCTTGCCGTGTTAACATTTTCACACGATTAATTTGAGCGAGACAATGCGAAAGCTAAGACGATCTCATCCGACTGTCGTGTCACCGACACAAGGCACCGCGAAAACCAGACATGACGGAGTCCGGCCAATGGCCACGGAATGTCTTCAGGAGCACGGTTAAGTACCCGAGCCTTTTCATTTTTATTGGATGGAAACGGAGACAGACAATCGTAATTAGGAGTGAATGTCCCTCTTTTAGAGAAAAGTAGGATTCATCATCGCGAGGAAAAAATATTTTCTTTGCCATTTCTGATTATGGCGAGGAAATATATCTTCTTATCTGAAAATTGTCTTCCTAACATCCCCCCCCCNTCCCAATTATTCGTATTTTAGCGATGGAGATGTAGTACCTACGCACACATTTTGTTTCGACCAATATTCTGCATCTTCGTTTTAAAAAACTTCAAACACGTACATAATGAAGATAGGAAAGTTTTTAATTTTTAAAGCTATGGGGCTTTTGGCTTAAGGAATTGAAGCAGCAAGTTTTCGGTTGAAGCCAGTTGCTTTCCTTCTCTGAAATTCATCTTTTAGAGTTGGGCACTCCAAAAACAACTGTTGGAAACAAGCGATTAAATGCTCTCTAGCTATGTACAGAAAACACTCGATTACGCATAGCGAAATTTAAACGGAATAACGGAAGTTATTTCGAAATATAGGCGAGGCCAGGGAGAGCGTTGGGGGCGTACGCCCCGCCCTCCGTTCGCCCGAATACAAGGAGGAGAAGGGAGGAAAGAAGGAGGGACACTTGTATTTGGTAATTATTATTGACTAAATTGACTCAAAACTGCATGTTTAATTTCTTTGGACTTTCGAAAAATTTCGGGAGAAGGCGTAAGGGGAGCTCTGAGTGTCTGGATCCGCCCACGCTCGAATTAGGGGAATTTTTCTTGCTGTGCCAGCTAGAAAAATTTTATCACAGCACGAAAAATTTTCTCATTACGACTAAAATTTTACTTAGTGTAATTAGTCGCCTTCTTGACGAAACGAGCACTCTTTTTATAGAATTCAGCGACTTCGAAGAAAAGCCTGTCTTTCAGTGTCCCCCGAATCTTTGATAAGGAGCCCTTCTGAACCCCCTACCCACTCAAACAAACTAAAATCAAATTCCTAGTTCTGCGGATAGAGGCAAGTACGTGAGATGCGAGACATATGCGGCTGGTTAAGCATAAAGAGGAGGAAATTAGAAAAATGGGGATGATGAACTTCTTATGGTCATAAATTTGCCGGGTTGATGATAAATAGTGCAAGAGCAATACATTTTTTCCAAGTAGAAAATGAGTAATTCCCGATTTAGTTTCAGAACCAGTTTAAAATCGCGAAGACTGTTCAGTGAGAAAGTAAAAATAACGAAACATTAAAACTGATTATAACAGCAACAAAATTACTTTAAAGTAATTAGAAATAGTACAGCAGAACTTGAGGCTGATCAGAACTGACATAACTTGAAATGAACGGATTTGAAAAAAATAAGGCTAACTGCATCGGAGGTTGCCTAGGCAACTAAGCAGTTCCTTAGGCAATTTTAGGAGTATTTGCATTCTCTAAAGTGGTAGGGGAGGCTCACGGAGGCGTATTAAGTTGTCAAGTTCGTCAAAATTGTTCGTCAAAATTATAAACACGGGAGAAAACCGAGCGGATTTAACGGAATACAGCCTAACTGTATCAAAAGTTGCCTCACTTTCACTTAGGTTTTTAACATTTGTGAAACCAACTTGGACAGAAACTTAAAAAGGAAGATTATTTGGAGTTTCAAGGCGTTAAAGCTAGTAACCCTTAGTTTAACTGAAAAAAATTATAGAAGAATGGGAAGCTTAGATAACAAATGAGAGGCTTAGAGGACAAGGCACATAAGTGCAGTTTTTGAAAAAGTTGAGCTTTCAATGATTTCAAGTAAAGCTAGTCTAAATGCATATTCTGAGGAAAATTTGCTCCCGAATTCCAATTTTTAATCAACAAAAAGTCAGTTTGAACTTCCTCTCCGCCATAAGGGTCCAAGTATTTTCGAAACTTCTAACACCGTATCTCTCAAAATAGCAAAAGCTGCTCTAATGCACCTTGTCCTCCAAGCCCCTCAAATTTGGTCAGGGTGATTTCGGTTGAGGCCACCCATGGGCAATGTGAAATCGTCACCTTCCAGGCAAAGTATCACAAGCGCCATGCGACGTTTAAAAATTTCCGCCGCCATTATATTTTTTTACACATAAATTGTTCAACGAAGCTGTCCGAAAATTACACCGAATTTTCTTTGTGCTGCCGATAAAATTTAGTGAAATTTTCGAACAGATTCAACCAACGATTTCTCAGTAAAAAAATAAAATGGCGGCGGAAATTTTTAAACGTCGCATGGCGCTTGTGATACTTTGCCTGGAAGGTGACGAAATAGGTACCGTTAGACTGATTCTGGTTAAGATGATAACAGGCTTATGATAACAGGGACTCCCACTTACTTCTTTTAAGTAATCGCTGGCTGCGAGTGGCAGGTTCAGGTTATGTAGCAGCAGCCGACAATGATTAGTACTCAGCATGACGACGAGCTTCATCCCTGGGCGGATCTCCCGTTTGTCCAGGAGGAGCACAGCTTTCTGCGCCGTCTCGAAGTCGGGATACGTGACGAAGCCGTAGCCCTTGTTGAGTTGGTTATGGTCCATCATGAGCCGGATCATGTAGACGGGTCCGACCTCCGAGAAGAACGGGTACAGCTCATCCTCGTAGCAGTCCTTGGGGATCTTCCCGACGAAGACCTCGCTGTTCTTGGTCGGGATCGGTCTGTTCCAGACGGCCGGAGGGCCCAGGATCCGCTGGGCATTCTGCTGCGAGATCTCGTAGCCGGTCTGCTCGCTCAGCTTCAGGAGCTTCAGGTCGATCTCGTTGTCCGCAGAATCGTTGGAGTCCACCATTTTCAGAAAGGTTTCGGGTGCGTGACGCAGACGTGGGTCACGGGTGATGGGCGACTAATTATCCGCGAGAATCGAGGAGGGGTCGCGGAGCCTTCGGTAGCCTTCGGCAACCCAAATCGCGAGACGCGAAAGGAGCCGATTAAAAAGTCGGGGGCACCCGATTGGGTATCGCGTTCCCCTCCGCCCCCCGCGGTACCCACCGGTCCGCTCGAGAGAAGAGAGCGAGGGGCGTGCTGAGAGAAATGTCGCGCGTGCGATATGATTCCTTTCTTTCTCCGATTCCTTCTGTGCTCCTCTCTTCGTTATTTTTTTATTTTTTTTAATTTTTTTGTTTTTGAGTTGTTTTTTAGTCGAGCACGAGCGAAACTTTCTTCTTCTTCCCTCGCGACGGGTATGACAGACAGTCAGACGCTTGCATCTCATTTTGATTTTATTCCTTTCGATGTTGTCTCTTTTCTAATCGCTGTCGCGAGATCCTTCGTTGGTGGTCATGCAATGACACCTGTGCTTTATTTCACAGAGGTGAAATTAACGTATTTTTGCTAAATGGAACTATGTGCAAGTTGAAAGATGGGGTGTGCTCATTAGTTGAGGGCCATAAGAATGAGTGGGAATTTTAAAGCGCCAGTGACGTCAGCGGTGACGACCGGGCTCGACGACGACGACGAGTTCGTCGTTGGGGCGCTGTAACTCATGAACCCTGTTCACAACGCTCTTGTCACATGACCATGGCTCACGAGTTAGCCCTCAGTTTTTTTTTATTAAATGTAAAATTCACCTTTTATTTTCCATTTCCTCAAAAGGAACTATATCCACTTTTACATTGTTTCTTATGCAGCTTGCACGAGCACACCCAATCTTTCCACTTCCATACAGTTCATTTTAGCATAAATACGTCCAAATATCCATGAGGTAGCCAGGGGGTTTAAGAGGGAGCTACCCCCTTCCCTACAGTTGGAAATAGTATCTTCTGCCTCCCTCAGAAATTCTGTAGTGTGGGAAAAAATCTTCCTCTACGATACCTCTTTGTCGGAATGTGACTCTTGGTGGCAATATTCGAAAGTATTTTTAGCTAAAGATATTTAAAATATCTTGATTGGTGTGCAAAAATTGATGGAAAATTTACGTCACACAAAGCAAGGACCCTTAGATTTGGTAATTATCCATGTTTGACTCAAACTACACCTTAGATATTTTAAAATTTCAAAAATTTTCTGGGGGAAGCCCCCCCAGATCACCCTCCCGATCGAAGTGTTTAGATCCGCCTACGGTCACGAAAACCTCAAAATGCGTCCAAAAATAGGTAAAATTGCAGAAATTTCCCGGGGGATAATTTGGGATCCCCCTTCAGACTGGGGGCGGTATTCCACCTTTAAGTAGGTGAAATTAGAGCGAACTGTTTGAAACCCTATAATCGAGGTGCGTGGTTTCTAAGCTCAGTTACCTACCCATATTGTAAGTGACAGCCGCCTTACACTGTAAACGCTTCGACCACGTCGCGTCGTCCCACGTGAAGCAAGATCATTTGGACTGCATTTTGCAATTTGGAACTATAAATTCTGGCTCTTCTGGAAAAACACTAATGTGCATAGGGAAACTAATGCCACATACGTTGTTTTTAAACCTGGCTAGAATTTATAGTCCCAAATTGCAAAATGCAGTCCATTTGCAAGTATGTAGTGCATGCGAAGAAATTAAGCTTTTTCTCAGCGCAATTATGGACGTGTCTCTGACAAACGGAACTATGCGTGAGCCCTGTCATGCATATATTCTTATTGGTCCCAAGGCTTATGTCTTAATGCACATAGTTCTGTTTGGTAGATATACGTCCAATTTCAATGGCCAGTCGGCCGGCTTTACCGATCGAGAAGGAATCCCCCCGATTTCCCGTGAGAGGTAAAGAGAAAAAAAAATCGAATTTTCGCACGACTCGGCAACACGGTGTTCGGCGGAGTTCTGACCCATCGAGCAGGCCGATCGTTGACTTGATGCAACGAGTTACGAGCTACGTTGAAACTTTTTCTGCGGAGAAAATGAAAAGTGAAGAGAGATGCGACGCAACCAATTACGCCTATGCCGCAATCCACACTCGAGTGTTGACCTCCGTGCAGAAGCATCCTCGAAACGATGTGTTTGAAGCATCGCTGTGTTTGAGGGTCCTCACGCTAAATGCTGGAAGAGGAAGAGTTGGAGGAGAGGGGTGGATGGGTAGTGGGGGAGGGGGGACAATGATCCAACGAAAAGAAAAAATGATAGAAATTGGACAGCAATACTGACAGCAGTTGCAAAGGAATCAACTTGCCACATAAAAATAGCCGAATAACGTGAGGGTTGAAAAAAAGATAAAAAAAAAAAAATAAAATAATTAAGTAAAAACATTTACTTTCTTTAAATCTGAAAGTAATTTATATTCTAAAATGACACCAAAGAACTACTTCTGCTGAAGATTTTATGCGCAACTATATATCATTATAAATAATGTACCTAGCCGATAGTTTGGTCGAACGAGATAGGTGTCCCATGGTGAATGATAGTTGTCCGATTTTCGGACAATCCTTGAAACACCTTAAATTATGAGCACTTCGGGGCAAATCTGAAGTGTTTTACAACGGCTGGAGGTTCATTTTTCCACTGCCCTGAGACATTTAATGCTATCGCGAACAAGCATATAGGCACACGATAGTGAAACAATTCTTTCAGGGTCTTTCAGCGTTAAGGAAATTCAATGAAATGAACGATGGTCTGTTTGGCATACATTCCAATCGTACATACATCGCACGTTTATGAGTATGTTACAAGGATCAATGCAACGTTTCCTGCCGAAAATATGAAAAGGGGACCTTAATTGGCACAAGATTGTAAGGGATGCGGTTGAGACCGATCTTTTCTGCCATTTCGCCTTCATTTTGGGAGGTAGGCTAGAATGCATCGTGAGAGCCCGAATAGTTGCCTACTTGAGAAAACGCACGCCATACATTGTATTCTTTGCCTGCGCTTGACAATCTTCTACAGTTTTATCTATGCTAATGCCTCGTCTACTTCGTCATCGATGTTCGTATGATTCTCAGGGCAAATTATTGTAATAGAATAATTTATGGTAACATAAATCAAAATTGCTGTGACAAAGCGATGTGTTTCCTTTTAGCGCACGCGCAGGAAACTCCAATTAACAGATAGAGAAGCGGTATCATAAAATGAAACACTAACAGCTATACATGTAGAATCACTTTAACATTAGACTAATAATACCATCATCATCTAAAGAAGAAAAAGAAAAGATAAAAAAAGTGACAAAATAAAAAGGAAAAAAATTCTCTGAAAATCAACAAAAATAACGTTTAGATGAATAAGTCAGTTGTGCGAGTCATAAAATTGTGCTTCAGTGGTTGTGAAGTATTACAGCAAATAAAATATAGTAAGTTTTTTTTTACATTGCTCACGTTAACGGAAGTAACACCCCAAAAAGATTATGCATGGATGAAGGAAGGAGAGGAGTGTCTAGGGCCCATAACGCACTTTGAGAGGAATATGAGAGGGAAAAAGTTGGCGCCTCGTAAAGGAGGGAGGGGAGTCGACAAATCGGGAAAAGTGTGTTTCGCATAATAATTGGACTACATTTTGCAATAAATTAAGATGTATTATTTCTAGCCGATCCGTAAAAAACACGCAAGTGCTTAGAGAAACTAATGGTACGTACGTCGTTTTAAAACAACCATATCATTTTAGTTCCAAATTGCAAAATGTAGTCCAATTCACGGTCGGCTCTTTAATCTCATAGCATATTAATTAATAGAAATTTTTGTCAAACAAATTTTTTTTCATTTTGAACTGTCGGCTCCTTCTCGAGATAGCTTATCTTCCCGTCGTCGATTTTCATAGAGTACATAGAGTCGTAGTGTAATTGCGAGAGCTCGCGCCACGTTTAAGCATTTTCCAGGTCCCGAATTCCGAGACTCCTGTGTCACGCCGGGTCATTTTTTCGATACATGATCGATTTTTTTCGATACTCGGGTACCCGGCCATCTGATGTAAACAAAGAGGATAGGAATTAATACGAATTCTACATCGTCATTTTGGATCGAAAATGTATCGAAAAAGTGACCGAGGCTCGGCGCACACCGGGCCTGGAATTCGTTGACCAGAACATGCCGCCTGCTCTCCCACTTACATATTACGACTCTATATGTACTCTGTGTCGATTTTACTCGACTCTGTCCAAAATCAACGACTAGCCGCATGACAGCGCCTCGTGGGAAAACCTTTCGCGAGACGGCCACCGGGCTACCATGACCATACTGCGGAGGAAAGAGGGAGCACTGCTGACAGGGGGGTCGGGGGACATGGGGAGCTCGCACTTGCCGTCTGACACAATTTCACTCGTCGTGCAGTGATAAGAAAATCCTACACTTAGTCGCACACGCCGCGTGTTTCCACCGCTTTCCACGTTCTCCCGAAATCGTCACGAGTATCAACGTGGTTGCATTTCCGGAAAGTCTCCGAGAGAAAAATCGAGTTCCGTTCCGTTTTCAAAAGTGCAGATTTACGAGCTTCATCAAATTGGATCTCCTAGTTCAAAATTTTCTGTTCGTCTTACTTGGAACGATTTTACTCGCCTCGTAGTTTGTTGGTGATTCAGTGCATAATTAGAACCGCATAACATGGTACTTTAAAATCCCCGTGTTTTGTATGTTCTTCACTCCGCGTAATCTCCTCGGTGATAAATTTCGGGGCGCAAAATTTGTTTTGTTTGATTGCCTTTTTGAGGTGTGTTCAAAATTTTGAATTTTTTTTCAAAAAAATTCACTAACCTCTATGACCCCCTTATATGAAATAGACCTTAAGTGGAATTTATCAGATTAAGTGTTCAGAGGAATAACGCGATTTTCTCCGTGCAACTTTGACTTGCGTGCAACTTACACCTGAGATTGTTCTGATTTTTCCGGCTTCTTCATTTATTTACATTTTATGTGTGTATTAGTAGGTAAAAATAGTCGAAATACTTGTCTCCAGAGTGATAGGTATCTATGTTCTGCACGTACATTATTAGCTTCTTTTGAGCCCAAAAACTGAACGAGTGAACACTTTAATTTAGGTTTTCCACTTCTAACTGGATTTCATGCTAATCCTCCTGAGTTCGGAAAGAAAGTTCACCAAGTGGCATTGAGTGTAACAAGTGATTGATTAACAGCAGGTCATTCTGCGATACAACCTTGCAATTTTCAGCAGCCTTTTTGAAAGGAAACCAGCCTTGGTAAGTAACTCTCAAATTTATGTCCTTTTAAAAGCAAGAGAGAAAAATACAAAGAAAAAAAACCTACATTTCTGTATTTTAGGCGATTATTCTTAAATTTTTTTTATTCCGCGTGAAAAAGAAATTTGAATGAAACTGCGCTCTATACAGAGGCGCTCGAACTATCGTTGCGAAGAGATCCTACGTTTTTTTGGCTTGGGCAAAAGTTTGGTATCGGTCTTAACAGAAGTTTCCTGGTAGTTAACGGCAACTAGACAGGATGTTTTTGATCTCCCTGTGTGCTCCTAATTTTAGTAGGAGAGAACATGCCAAAAGAAATAATCCTAACTCTACGGCATGCGGCTTACGAGGTCAAATGGATGGAATGAAAAAAATTCATAATAATGTTCATTCCATCGTAGAACACGAATATTCACAATTGAAATTAAGGTGTGCTTCACGTTTCTTATCGTGCGTTTAAATCTCCGGCGTTCCTCGCGAACGTAGCTCCGTTCGTGTTGATTAGTTGAAGGTTTTCCAGTGAATCATCGTAAATGTTTTCCGGAGTCAAAAAATGCGGGGGAAAAAAATACTTGTAAGCTTTTAACGAACTTAACGTGATTCGTGATAATAAAAAACCGAATTTTGAGTTTTGCATGATAACACGAGATACAGCAGGCTTTTTTTTTTAAAAAAAAACCGGCCAGGCTCCTCCCTCCTCCCTCCTCCCTCCGCCCCATCTTAACGCGAGTCTCGGAGTCGGATTTAGCCGGCAGGCCCATCTTTGTGTGATACTTTTGAGAAGGAATTGCAATTTCTCCTCAGCAGATGAGAGCGCGGCGGGGGGCGATGGGATATTCTATCGTTTTAGTAAAATTTAAATATTTTTGGATTCTTAGAATTGATAAAAAAGAAAAGAAAACTCTAGGTTCATTCTGGAAACGCCGGGCAATGATGCCGATTATATACATATTCGGCAAATTGATAAATAAATAAATGGCCGGGTACTTAACTTAGTTGTTACCGAATATTTACTAATGAATAGTTATTTCCAAAAACACTTCAAAAAAAATCATTTTCCAAGTTATGATCAAACACGCGATTTTTTAGCGTCGTTTCAAAAAGACCATATTAGAGCAGATTTTTATTTGATGGCACAAAGAGGATGACCACCTGCAAATTTCGCTCGCGAAAACGCGGGAGGAGGGGCTTCACTGGCGAGCGCAATGGCAATCCCTTCGCTCCCGCTCCCCCGACTGGGTCCTGGTTTCGGGACGAGAGCAAAGAGATTCGTCATTTCGTCGCCGAGCTGTGGGTTGGAGCTGGGAGGCAGGATCGTATTTTCTGACACACGCGCTGCTGCCAAATCTAATTACTTATTCATCATCCCGCTTCTATTTTTCCTAATTTCGGAAGTTGCGGACATGGAGGTCTGACTCATCAGCGGGCTGATTATTGAAATTGATCGACAAAGCTATAAAAAAAGAGGACACAGGGAGTATGGAGCAATCCTATTGATTGAAATGGGTGGTTCCTACAGACTAAGGGAGAAAATAGTGTACTAACTATAGGATTTCTTGTAGGTTGCCGTTAGTTAGTCTATTACCTACCTCCTTTGTTCATTGCAACCACCCGCTTCCATGCACCAATAATATCCCTCCATATCCCTTTTGTCGTGTTTGTCTATAGCTTTGTCTATAAATTTCAATAATCGGCCCGCAATTCGGTTTAAGGATAACCCTGTATACCTAAATAGGTACGTATTGAGGAACTATGTCGGAAAAAAGGCGACCAAAACTTAGACGTTGCAACTTTTTGCTCTCTATTTGCGACCATACAAACGGTTTGATCGAAATAGTTCGGGGTGGAAAGAGGCTCTATCTAAGCTTTACATAGATGTCGTCAATTGGAGGGTCGCCTTAAATTTCACCAAAAAATATACCGGGAAGCGCAAAATGTTGTCCATTGGAATAAGCCACTATTATTGTATCCTCCATGAACTTCGATTAAATCGATAGACGGTGTTAATCTAATGGCAGGTATTGACGATCTAAAATTAGCCTTCAGTTTCATGCAGGGGCAACACACATAGCAGAGAGTACGAATAGTACTCATTCTAGACACATAAATAACAGCCAATAAATTTTGCTAAACTAATAGAACATGCGTGTACATATTAACAGAAATCGTCCGCTTGAGGGTAGCGCCTTCAACTTAGCTGCATAGGCAACAAACTACCGTAGAGTACGAATGGTTATCTATTTGAAGAACCCGCAATTAATTATGTCGCTCTATGACCTTGGATTGAACCGGTGAACGACGTTTCGAACTCATCGATGGATATGATCCTTGATGTCATGCCTTTTCGTTCTTTTGCGCGTTTTACTTGAAGATTTTATTCTAAAATAAGTAATATTAAATCACGCGACTTAACAAAGTCACAATCTGGAGAGTATTCGCAAAATTACGCATAGTGCAAATTTGTAAAGTTGAGTCGGTCGCCTTTACTTTGTTTTTAGCAATACTTCCTCGGGTAATATTTCCATTCTAATGGACTAGCTTGTTCAATCGTTTGTAGCAAGCACAATGAATATTATTTTAGAAATCGAAGTGGGATGATTATTCTCTAGTTGATCAAATGCGACCGTCACAAATTTAAAAATCTCTGATGACCGGACACGCAACGAGAGAACTTTTGATTTTTGTTACTTTCGCGTTTCCTTCGATTTTACATTTCATTTCCAGTAAAAAACGAGACAAAGAATAATAAGTTATGAATATACTCCAAATGCTCTGTGCGGCCGATATTACAAACATAAAAATAAACCCCCTAGTAAAAATTGGCGATAAGAGCTGCGTTTCAAAATACCATAGGAATTCTTATAGCCGGCTAAAGAAGGCTACAGAAAATCATATAGCTGGCTGTAGAGTGCGGAAAAAATCATACGGCCGGGCTATACGAAGCGATAAAAAATTATGCAGCCGGGCTGTAGTTCCTATCGCCTGGCTGTTGCTTTTTCGCCATCGATTTTAAAAGGCTATAAGAAATTGTGTAGAAATTCGTGTGCTTTGGAAATCATACAATTTGATACGGAACCACCTTAATATTTACAAAACACACATTATATTTTCCTTTAATACATATTTTTTTTCATCAATTAAAATGAGATTAATCCATACAGGATGTGCAAACATTTCAAAATCATGAGTTGAATAACGCTGACTCCGCCAGATTAAATATTAGAGCCTAACACAAAGCGGAGCGGTGACGCACTGGCGCCTACAAACCTAACAGGGATACTTCACGCATTGCGCAACGCGTGAAGTATCCCTGTTAGGTTTGTAGGCGCCAATGCGCGTTCCGCACTCTCTGCCCGCCCGCCGCGCCGCAGCGTGCCACGGCGCTTGAAGCAACTATTTCACACCAGAGGTATTGCACAGTATCATACGAAACTGAAGGCGCTCTAATATATTAGTAATGGCAGGCATCCATCAAAAGTACGGAGCTTTCCTCGCAAAATAAATCAAGATACTGCTGCCCAAAAAGAGAGCAGTATTCCAAAAACTCACTAAGTCCTAGCATCCGTAATTAGTAACGTTTAGCATACATTTTATCGCCTGGCTGTTGCTTAATCGCCATCGGCTATAAAAGGCTATAAGAAATTGTGTAGCCGACTATAGAACCTATTGGAAATCTTACAGTCGGCTGTAGGTCTATGGTATTTTGGAACGCAGATTCTACTGCCAATTTTTACCAGGGCCTCGATGACCGGAGACAACGAGAGAAGTTTTTTATATATTTACTTTCTCGTTTTTTTTCAATTTTCCATTCCATTGTTTTTTTTAAATAAAGATGCAGGAAATATATAATACACTTAAATTATTGTCGCATGAAATATTCAAAATTTCTCGTGGGCCCTCGTTTGGGTTCTTCATCAGCTTTCGGACCCTCAAATCTCTCCTCACGCAGTGGCGATTCTGTAAGTTGGCAACCTTGTTTTTCCTCCATTTAAATCCATTAAATATATCGATTTTAGGTAAGGCAAGCTGCCTCCCCAAGAATCGATTGTTTTACGTGCATTTAAATGGTGGAATAACACTGTTGCCTACTTTCAAGAGTCGCCATACTACCCTCACATGATGCCTAAATCAATCTCGCACCAGGTAAAAATATTTATAAATTCGGCTTTTTTTAGATAGATCATCATTGTTGTACCAGGATGTATCGTACAGGAGAAGAATGTTTAAAAATATAAACTTTTAAGGCCTGAAAAAAGCTTTTGAATTTACGGTTTGTATGTACAAGCTCATTGCGATCGAGTAAAACCACGGTTGCCACAGAATTTGGAAAAATTAAATTCCGTGACATTTCCCTGATTTCCGTGACACATGTCGGTGGAATTCTCTGCCAGATTGTTAAAAAGACAAATAGTTTTCAGGCAAAATTTGTTGTTCGAAACGTCAAACCCACTCGAACGAGCAAACAAAGGTGACTTGACGATTTTTACCTTCGTTTTCCATGACATTTCCAGGTTTTCCCTAACTACATATATTTAAAATATGCCTTACTTTTTTAAAATTTCCCGACATTTCCCGGTGTTCCTGGTATTCCCTAACTGTTGCGGCCCTGAGTACAGGTTTTCTCGTTGAAATCGTGTCTGTGGCGCTTACGCGTCTTTTCCAAAATAACCGGTTCAATGAAGTAACTGCAACATATCTGACAACGTCAGTGTGCATCTGGACAGTTAACAGTTACACCTGAAGCTGTCGAAAGTTGTTAAATTGAATGGTGACGACAGCGATTCATCAATTCATTAGTCACGGGCGTGAGAACTCAGGTGCGTCCGATGCTGATCCCAGAGGCAACAAGGTTACTCGACCAATTTACCTACGTATGAAGATGATAATAATTTGCTCAACGCACTCACTCCCAGTAGCTCCGCGCAAAGTCGAGGAGGAGGAGGAAGAGGAGGAAGAAACTGTGCACTGCCCGCACCTGACAGCACGTTTTTTTCTGACATAGGTTTTTTGTAGTAGTATTATTAACTTCGTATTGCTCGCCAATAATAGAGTGTTAAAATAGCGTAAACTTACAATACCTCTGCGCAGTCTTCATTTCACGCGTGCAGTCCATCACTCATTAAAAAAAAAAAAAAAAAAAAAAAAAAAAAAAAAAAAACCACGCGCGACGCGCGTGATAGAAAAACATTGACATTCATATTGCCAACTTATAACTATTCGTTCGCCGGGGGAAAAAATCAAGTGATAGTTTCGTGGTATTTTAGTCACGCCTGATTTTGTCGCACCCTTGTTTTGAGTATTTACTATTGTGGTTTACGCGTGGCACGTGCTAGAAGTAAACACCAGTCACTTACGTGGAAAATCTGACATTAAGTACGGCTATGGGGAGAGGAGTGGAAAATTAAAACCTGTTAAGCGTGGCGTCGTAAATAACAACATAGATTTTATTGAACCGAATCGTTGGAAACAAATCTTCGTCGAAGTTGTGGTTAATTTCAACATCATCATAGAAGAAGAAGAAAAAAGATTGGTAAAGTTATAGCCCCAAATGGATGAAAATTTAAGTGTATTTAGAAGGCAAATTGTGTGTGAGTGACAATATTGTGCGAGCCTCGAAAATGTTTAAAAATTAGGGTCTCTGCTCAAATGAAAGGCCATTTGGAAAAAGGGACTTGTCAAAAACGGCTATTTTTGAGAGGAGACAAAAAACTGTGTAGAACTTTCAAAAAGCAATGCTATGATGAAGTAAAATTACCTAATCTAGATGCTCAATACAATGAGTGCTAGGCTCGAAATGAATTTTTAAGGTAACTCCACATGATGCCTAAAAAAATGTCGAAAAAAGTGCAGATGTGCCCCTTTCGATTTGATTACTTTCATCAGCTTTTGCTGAGGTATTGCTGAAACGCAGTGCAAAAAATAAAATTTCATGATAGTAAGCAAGCAAAGCACTCCTATCGGTAGATAAGCTGAGTATAATATACAGGGAAAAAGACTCGAAAGCCATCAAAACTGGTGGAATAGTTCGTAGGTATCTCGAATTTTTTTCCTCGAGAAGCGTTTCAAATTTGTTCTAAATCATACATTACGCCCCGCTTCCGTTAGCAAACTCATTGCTTCGACCCCCCCCCCCCCCCCNGTAACCCCATTTTTTGGCCATGAGAACAATAAGGCAAGAAAAAGGAAAAGAAAAAACTCCTTGAAAATTACAGAATTGCCGATTTTTGAATAATGAGAGCTTTATAGCCTCGACACCTTTTTGGAGACTTTAACGCCAAGCTACGAAAGTAGGTGAGTCACCACGCTGCGCATCGACGCTTATCAAATTGAGTCATGTTAAGATGTTCCCGCCACATTAAAAAAAGAATAAGCTAGTTGTTTTATTTATAAGCTTCGTGTTTGATAAAAAAAAATGTGAACAATTAATGAACGGATCCGTCCAAACAAATTTCATCATGGGAACAATTTAAAAAGAGTGTTAGGTAAGAAAAAAAAACCCATGCGTTTCCGAGAGAAATTGCGGCAGAGCTTTTTGAGTTTCGAAAAGAACTTGGTGTAAGCAGTGTTCCTTTTTAAAAGCGTGGAGTTTTCATTCAATTCTGCCCCGAACAAAACCTAAATTATGATGCAAGTCTCCAGCGAACGCTTAAGCTTGAGTCCAAAACTCGTTTTGGCAACATAGCGCTGCAAGTTTGCATTTTTAACGATTAAACGCACACTGATATTTTGAAGTCGCTCTGTTAAAAATCAAGTTGAATCGATCTTTTTTCTATTTTCTGGGGCACAATTTCATCAGTTAATGTTACTCGTGGATGAAAGACTGCTGTTGAAACCACGATCTAGCGATGAGACGTGATACACCTCTGTAAAGTTTACACCACCCGTTGTAGGCTCTGCTGCCGCCAAAGCATGTTTGTGACGGTGGAAATACGCCGTTCAAAGATCCAAACGTTACCAAATTTCCTCCGATTAAACATTATTTCATGGGAAGTTTCAATAGATTTAATTAGATTTTTCAGAATCATCAAATTGAATTTCATAGAAACTTCTCTAAAACTTTAAAAAATAAGAGCTTGCAGGTTTTTCAGGAATTCCTTTATAATCCGAGGAGATTTGGCAACTCTCGATTATTCATACAATAACCTAACAGTCTAGTTTCGAGGAAAATATCCGAGTGTAGGACAACGATATCGATAACAACGTCTTGATGCGACTATTCGTGCTCTATGGACATCCGGGTTGCATGCTTAAAATTGAAGGCGCTTTGGTAATTCTAGCCTATAAGGGAGTGCCTGCATAGAGACACGCTATCACGACTCGAAGAGGCGATGGGGCTAATATCCTGATATGTAAAAATGGTGCAAAAATATGCTTTCCGGTCCTATTGCCTTAGTTTTTATCAGAGAATTTTATCTTCCTACATATTCATAACTGTGCGCCACACGCTGCTTCATGGACTACAATGGCCGGAACGTCTTCTATTTCACAATTTATGCGTCACCAGAATCTTAAATTAGCGATATTCGATTGGTTTGCGCATTGTATATTGGCTCTAACGAAGTTTTTTATGAGATAGCTGTTCGTATTCCTTGATATATGTTGGTTGCCTATGCGGAAAAATTGAAAGCGAACTTTGAATGGATGATATCCGTCAATAGGTTTACAATACTGCTCATGTTATCATCTCCCAGTCAAATTATCACAAGCGCCATGCGACATTTCAAAATTTCCGCCGCCATTTTATTCTTTACAAAGAAATTTTTGGTTGAATATCTGTTTGAAAATTTCACTGAATTTTATCGTCAGGACAAAAAAAAATTTAGCGACATTTTCCGACAGCCTCGTTGAACAATTTCCCGGTAAGAAAAATTGGCGGCAGAAATTTTGAAACGTCGCATGGCGCTAGTGATACTTTGGCGGGAAGATGACGATGTAGTAATATAGGTAAATGTGAAGTTTATCGAATAGATTTCCGCGCGTCCCGATCCGCTTATTCGATTTACAGCGAAATTGAAGCCGAATCTCAAAAGTGACTATATTTACCGATAGTTTCAAACGCATTGTCTATTGGCTCTACCAAAGTTTACGGCTTTTTATCTCTTTCATTTTAGATCACTCATTGCGATGGCGCTTGGTGCAGCTGCCCCTTATGTCCCACTCATAATCCGTCGCTGACGTCATATTTGTTTCGTAATTTTCCCAATTAATGCCCTGGTAAAAATTGGCGATAGGAGCTGCGTCTCAAAATACCATAGGAGTTCTAATAGTGACTGAAAAAGGCGATAGAAAATCATATAGCTGGCTGTACAAAGTGGAAAAAATCATACGGCGGGGCTACACGAAGCGATAAAAAATTATACAGCCGGGCTATAGTTCCTATCGCCGGGCTTTACACTTTATCGCCTGGCTGTTGCTTTTTCGCCTGGCTGTTGTTTTTTCGCCATCGCCTATAAAAGGCTATAAGAAATTGTGTAGAAATTCGTGTGCTTTGTAAATCCCTAAGTTTGTACGGAATCACCTTAATATTTACAAAGCGCACATCATATTTTCCTTTACTACATATTTTTTTTTCATCAAATAAAATGAGAATTATCCATACAGAGTGTGCAAACATTTCAAAGTCATGAGTTGAAAGACGCTGACTCCACGAGATTAAATGGATTGTATTTTGCAAAAAGGGATTACTAGCATTGAAATGATGCTAAGATTGTGCAACTTCATCTTCTGCAATAAAATTGCGGAAATCGTGAAAAACTATGAAATTTTTATGTAGATGGTAATTTTTGTCTTAAATTTACAGTTTTTATCGAGTATTAAAATTGAAACTTTTATTGGACAATCGGGTTTTTCCTCCAAGACAAAAGAAGTTGCACAATCTTAGCAACATTGCAATGCTAGTGGTTCCTTTTTGCAAAATGCAATCAAAATATTAGAGCCTAACACAAAGCGGAAAAGCGGCGCACTGACGCCTACAAACCTAACAGAGATACTTCACGCATTGCGCAATGCGTGAAGTATCCCTGTTAGGTTTGTAGGCGCCAATGCGCGTTCCGCGCTGGCTGCCCGCTCGCCGCGCCGCGTCGCAGTGTATGTACCACGGCGCTTGAAGCAACTATTTCACACCAGAGGTATTGCACAGTATCGAAATTGAAGGCACTCCAACATAGTAGGAATGGCAGGCATCCTTCAAAAGTACGGAGCTTTCCTCGCAAAATAAATCAAGATAATACGGCCCAAAAAGAGAGCGGTAATCCAAAAACTCACTGAGTCCTAGCATCCGTAATTAGTAACGTTTAGCATATACTTTATCGCCAGGCTGCTGCTTAATCGCCATCGGCTATAAAAGGCTAGGTATAAGAAATTGTGTTGCCGGCTATAGAAGCTATTGGAAATCTTACAGCCGGCTGTAGGTCTATGGTATTTTGGAACACAGATTCTACTGCCAAGCTTTACTAGGGTGTTGATTCGTAATGTTCTTGTCATGTCATTTGTTGTGATGCATTATTTCAGTGTAAATATTGCTTGTTTTCAGACAAAACCAGATGAGTTGGGCCATGATCGCTTCCATCGAAGCTCAAAGCTGCCCTTCTCTTAGCAGTGCACAAGTCCACGGGCGATGAAGCTGAATTGAATATGATACCTGGGCCGGAGAACCGCTAGGTCTGAATTCACTCGAGAATCATCAAAAATGGGGGGCTGCGATGGATGGGCCTTCCTTAAACTGGTTGAGCTGGTAGGTATTATGGACTCAGTGTGTTTCCGTATTTGACTGATTTGACTTATTCGTATGGCCGCATAGGAGAAACTAGATTTTTTTTTTTTTTAAGAGACACGGGGATGTAGAGGCAGTGCGTCTCCTTCCGCCTTTCCATTAACACAAAGACGGATCTTGAAATTAAAGCTTGGTCGTGTTGTTTCTCTCTGCGTTGGAAATTTTTGAGACTATTTAATTACATTTGAGGGGCTTGGAAGACATGGCGCATAAGTGCAGTTTCTGAAAAAATTGAGGTATTCGTGATTTCAAGTCTTAATGCATATCCTGTGAAAAATTCGCTCCCAAATTAGAATTTTTAAGCATCAATAGGTCAGTTCCTTCCTTCCACCATAAGAATACATGTAATTTCGAAACTTCAAACACGTACGTATTCCTCGAAATGGCAAAAACTGCACTTACCAAGCCCCTCACTTATACTTGCTCTAGACTTTATCAAAGCTGTATCTACCTATGGTAAATGAACTTCGGTGGATATTTGAACTCTTTAAAGCTCTGACTCACATTGGAGTAACTAATTAATTCAACACCTATTGTTTGATAGTTTTCACGCGAAATTTTTATTTTTAAGTGAATAATTAAGTGCGCTCACGTGCAATTGCGTAACGTTGGCAGGTTTTAACAACAGACAAGCTCGTCGGTATCCGATGATGGTTTTTTATATCTTCATACTGGCACATTTCTTTCATTCTGTTTTTATTCGTAATTTTTTTATTTTGTTAGCCCAGTTGTTGGATTCCCAAGTTTTTGATATAGAATAATACCTAAGCACTGAGTAGTCCAGAATATTGTATTTACGCATCGGGCTAATTATTGAAATTGATGGACAAAGTGTTAGACAAAGAAGACACAGAGAGTATGGAGCGATCCTACTGGTTGAAACAAGTGGATCCCGCCATAGACTAAGGGGGGGATGGTGGAGGGTTGCCGTTATTGGTCCATTACCTTTCTCCTTTGTAACCATTGCAACTACCGATTTCCACCAGTAGGATCCCTCCATATCCCTCCTGTCTTCTATGTCTGTAGTTTTGTTTATCAATTTCAATAATCGGCCCGCAGGCCTTGCCGGTGAAAAATCATGCATTTTTCCACGACTATTTCGTTCCATTTTTTTTCTTTTTCTAGATCCTGTGCATCATATGCTTGCTCTACAAAAAGTGGTCGGACGAGGAGGCGTCCCGCCTGTTCTACATCAACGAGAAGGCATCGGCGGAGTGGCCGCTTCTCAACAAAGTGACGTGGGGCGAAGCCGGGTCCCTCTTCGCTGACATCACCTACGGCAGCTACGTCATCATAACTTTCGCTCTTCTTATCGGCCACTGCGTTGGAGAGCTCCAGCATAGTCATCGAATGGTAAAAATCATAAGCATCTATTTTCTCTCGTCGTCGGTATTGGGTAAAAAAATTTTTTTTTCCCTATACACTGAAAAAAAAAACTCCGGCCGTGGAAGCCGTAATTACGAGCTATATAGACATGACGGCCGCGTTCCGGCCTCAGAGGTCAAAAGTTCCGGGTGTAGCATCCGGAGCAGTCGAAACTATAGCTCCAGCTCCCGGAACTTTCGGCCTCGGAGCCCGACGGTCTGTTTTATAGCCTGTAACTTTTTTTCAGTGTAGTGAAGGAGGGACAAGAAGGACATCTCATCATGCAGCAAGGGGCTGGAGGGCATAAAGGAGCATCCCATCAAGGGGAGTCTAATGGGGAGGGGGATCCTTCTCTCTCAAGGATTAAGCAGGGGGTTGATTATCAGATATTTTTAATCGTTTTCATTTTAACGACGTGTTTTTAGATGAATATGCCAAATTTCTGAAAAATCCAAGCGAAAAAGCAATCGTGAATCTGCGCAAAAGTAGGGAAGAGCCTTTTTAATTCAGGGAGGATTTGAAACTTTCTCCCCGCAACGGTGGCGTTTTCTGACTCAAAATTTAAAGGCAGCAAATTTTCAACGAAGAATTAAATGCAGATGCAACGGACTGTAAACGGAGGTTACGCCTAGTCCGCCTTCAATTAACAGGGTAGGCCAGAAAAAAAATCTAGCACGCAGCATTAGTTATTGCATGTTGGTGCCGTGTGTTGTTTCTAAGTATCCACAGCTAAACTCAACCTGGCGACTTTGACGCTAACTTTGATTCTCTATTCAAGTTTCTATTATTGATGGATAGTATATGATAAAAGTGTATGAAATTATACACATATCGCCACACATTTTTTACTGAAGAGGCATATTGCCTCTCTAACAAACAGGGTCGATCTAGCCCTGGAAAAGTGACAAGGAATACCGACCTATCAAAGCTTGAATCAGCCCATTCGAGTTTTTTTTTTTTTTTTTGCCGAGAGAACGGGGTAAATCAAATCAGCTAAAAGTCACTTCGGTCACCCATGATTCTTCCGGTTTTCTCGCCTTACTATCCGCCCCTGCTATCATGCATGATTATAATGAAAAAAGTTTTTTTTTCTCTTTTCTTGTGCGGTCAGCGTATAACCGTGGACTCAAACTGATTATGATCAACATGGATAAAAACTTATGGGACAAATGAAAAAATTGAATGAAACTGTTCCATGAACTCGAGCGGAAAATTGACATCATAAACGATTTCTCGAAAGCAGTGACTAATACCTATAAAAACTGAGCACCGACAATGTCGATAGTTCGCGGTTATGAATAAGAAATTCAATCATCAGGACACCTATCTGACGGCATGGCGGCTCATAAATTTTAATGGGGACATTGTAACAGTAAGCCAAGGATGTATCCATCCATTAGGGTTATGTTCTATGGTTCGTTTGTCCGCAAGTAGATACATCGTCAAAAGCTTAAAATTGAAGAGTAAGGACGGAAAAAATAAGCGAATTCGTTTAGTTTCACCTCACTTCGCACCATTCTCAAAATTTCTCTCTAGATACATTATAAATCTTGCCTGAGTTCTAAAGTTACACAAAGCGCACTTGCTTATATTTTGACGTCGGATTAAAAGGAGATATTTGTTGTACCTATCATGTTCAAAAAGCTGCCAAAGATGTGCCAGGCTAGCATTTTCCAACTTTCTTGATAAGCTTTTTATACTTTTTTTTTCTTTCTTTGGGGGGGGGGGGGGGGG